>JALIZF010001480.1:5000-346351 GCA_029948255.1 Telmatactis stephensoni | reverse complement strand
CCTTTGCATTTTATCGATTTTTGGGCATTTTTGAGCATTTTGCATGGGCTATAGCCTTTGCATTTTTTCGATTTTTGGCCATTTTTGAGCATTTTTAATGGGCTATAGCCTTTGTATTTTATCGATTTTTGGCCATTTTTAAGCATTTTTAATGGGCTATAGCCTTTGCATTTTTTCGATTTTTGGCCATTTTTGACCATTTAGCATGGGCTATAGCCTTTGCTTTTTGAGGATTTGTGGCAATTTTCGACTATTTTGGATGGGCTTTAACGACAGCATGATTTAAGAAATACTTAGGTACTTAGAATTACTAAATTTTGTATTCTCGAAAATTAGTTTGCATGGGTATTCAATCGTAGTAAAAATTATGATTTTCTCTAGTATAAAAACATGCTATACTAATTAGTTACTTTATAATACACTATACGAAATTACTCGATTCTGATTGGACGAGAGGAGTACAATTATATCGTTAATTGTACTCTGCTGAGTACCTATTAAGTCGCTATGGCAACGAAATTTTGTATAGTGTATTATAAATAAAAAATCGCACGATCTTCTCGTACAATTCAGAATTAATAGTTACTCGTAATGTTTTGAAAACTCTCAAATAGGACTCGCCTAAAGGCTCGTCCTATTTTGAGAACTTTTAAAACATTACTCGTACCTATTAATTCCGAACTGTACTCAAGATCGTGCGATTTCCTATACAAATCTTCGAATAACGAAATTGCTAACTTTACTAGTCTCTAAAATGAATTTAAAATTGGAATCTTAAGGTATCATTCAACAGTTTAGGACGGAGTTTGTGAGTTCGAAGTTTATTTATTTCTTAATTAACTCCCACGATATTGTGCAGATGGTATAATTATGGAATTCAGTTATCATGGAGATTTTCAGCTAAACTAGCACGGGGGCGTGATTTATGCTGCACTTAATAATACACATATATTACCTTAAGACATTGCAAGATGTTGTTTTCTATTATTTTTGTAATAGATTTTAAGGTTTGACCTTAGTCAAATGTAAAAGAAGACCTCTATAACTTATTAAATTAACCAGGTAGATAAATGGCGAACGTTTTGCGTAAAATGGGAAAGGAGATGACGAGAGACGCACATAATAGGATAAAAATGAAAAAATGCTGAAAACAATTTCACGATAAGTAGAATAAAAACAAGGTTCGAGGATGGAAAAGGCAAATGAAAGACAAAAACTGATCCTGGAAGGAGAAAAGGGATGTAAAGAAAAAGAGAAGAAAGAAGAAGAAAAACTACAAAGAAAGGAAGAAATAAACAAAGCAAACAAGAAAATAATTGCTTTAAGGTGGTCTTATACAAAAAAAAGAGCATTTTGAAGGAAATAATTAATATTCAAAACATCATTTATTGTAATCTTTTATCCTTTCTAAATCGTAATTTGAATGGTTACTTTTAAAAAATACCTTTTTATGCCCCAAATTTAATAAATTGTGATACCAGTGTGCATTTTCTCCCATAGCAACGCCATAGCAACACATGATATTTCCATGGTCTTTTATCCAAATGCCATGAAATTAACAAGTAAAATTAAACTAACAATCTTTCATTGTAGGAGATAAACCAAAAGAATGTTTTGCCCAAAACAAATATTATCTCTAAATATCAGATCTTTTTATTAATATGTTTTACATTATAAATAATATTTTAAAAATCTCAATAATAAGAAAAACCCTTCTTTTTTTTGTTTAAGTCCTAGACAAACCATTTCTAAATACTTTAAAACAAACTGTGTATTTCGATTATCAATAGTTAATGTGTTATTTGGTTTACAACAATCACCACTGTTTTCTTTGTTTTCTTTTTTCATTCTTTTTTCTTTTTTCTTCCTTTCAAAATATTTGGTCTGCAATGAAATTTTTTTTGTCAGTGTGGTCTTCTCTATAACATACAATAAAGTGTTTGTTGTTATGGTTTTTCAATAAAATGTTTTTGGTATAAGACAACCTTAAAAAGAACGGAGAACCAAAGAGCCGATGCAAATGAACAAGTCATGGCGTACAGCATTAACTCTCTTAAACGACTACATCGACAATTGAAAATATATATGATCGCAATGTACTAGACAGAAAAGGAAGGAATGAACTGCAAGAATGAACTCTCGCTAAAACAACAGATGTTAGCCGTTAATTACGAGCTCATTTGATTTGAATTACACTTTTATTGACTCTCAAACGGTGTTCTAGTGATGGCCGTAACTAGATCTGATTGCTTTCGATTCACTTCGATTGTATCGGCATACCAGTAAGAAAACGTCTCCCCGCTACTTAGCCTTTATGAGTAGAATAAAGTATCTTGTCTTTTTCTTGTCTTGTCTGCATGCAGTTTGAACGGGCACATTGTAGGACTTCACACTGTTTTCGTGATATAGCGAATTCAATATATGCGGTTGATTGTTCATGAAAAGGAAATCAGTTTCATTAGTAATGCACAATTTCAAAGCCATTCTTCTATCTAAATTTGACATCGTCCGGTTTCTTATAACTTATAAAATCAACAATAAACACGAAAAAACATGTCTTTCCATATGGTCTTTCTGAGCGAGACAGCTGTAGTTAATTAATCTTTTGATTTCTTCGTTCTCTTTAGTTGATAAATATTCGCTTGCCAGCAGTCTGCCGTTGTTTTAGGTATGTTAACTGTCGCTAGGTGGGGAGGTAAAGTTTATGGACCGAACAGCTGCATTGCTCGTATAAACCTCACGTCTTCTCTGTGAGCTTTCTGATGGAGTGCCATTGTTCTGGGATCGCTGAGCTCTCTCTATTTTAAAGTAAAAATTTCTTACGACGGTTCTAAAATCGCCTCTTCTAAAAGCATTTATCACTGGACTCCATACTGTACAGCAAAAACTTGTCCAGTACACAATGAGGACGACAACCTTTGAGGTATTTTGGAAAGTGTTGTCGTAGAACCTGGCGTAAAGCTTCAGAGCCAACACTGGAAATAAAGACACAAAGTAGCCGGTATTTATGAGTAAAACATTGACTGCGATGTTCATATCTCGAGCCTTTTTTGTACGAAAAGTTTGTCCTTCGTTTTTGTAGTGATTGGTGTCTGAGTTTTCTAAAGTCTTTGGCATTTGGTTATCTTGTGGGATGTTGCTTTGTTGTACTTCATGTGGCTGGCCGTTATGAATTATATTTCTCTTGTATCTACTAAGCATCATAAACATTTGTACACTGGTTTTAATGTTCAAAACTACAGGAATCACAAGAAAAACCACAAGTAAGCCGCCTCCAAAGAACAAAACAAAGGCACTGTCGACATCTGCTACTGGCTTCTCATTTTCACAACCGTACAGAGTCGTCAAGTTTAAAAACGTCGTTTGACCGAGAACAAGTGGCAGGCCAGCGAGAATGGGGAACAAATTTAAGCCAAAAACCAAAATAAAAATGCGTCTTTTTGTGATCTTCCCATTGTGGCTCAAATAACTCTTGATCGAGTCAAATCGCTCAAAAGTAACTGCGGTCAAGGTTAAAGCCGAGCCAAAATACCAAACTCTATTGAAGTACGCAGAGAACCGACAAGAACATTGTCCGAGAACAATTCTGCCATTTGCTAGAGTTACTACGGTGTAGAAATTGACCAGCAAATGAAACACAATGTCTCGCAAAGCTTGTACAACTAAAAGAAGATGGTAGTAATCCAAACTTTTCTTGGTCGTCAGTATTGCTAACACCACTAAAATGTTAGCTGGAATTGAGAAGAGAGAAATTAGAGTGAAGCACACTGAGGCGAAGATATCTGCGGCCATGATATCAAGTGATTGAATTGCCTTCTACGTATCATTATATATATTATATGGCTAGATAATTTCCTGAATTCTGATTGGTCTGTATTTTGCCATATCAGGACCGCTGTCCCGGATGAAAAGAAATGTTTGCGTTTGGCAATTGTTTTAGCGGGACTTCTCAAAGCCATATAATAAATAAGTTATTAACCTCGTTTGCTCGGTCTGTATGGGAAAATATCAGACCTCGGTCTTTTTGTACTGTCAAGACCTGAGGTCTGATATTTTCCCATACAGACCTCGCGCTCGGTTAATAACCCAAATATGTATATATCACAATCAATCGTGAATATTGACTGGCTATTAAAAACCAGCTTCTAAAGATATGATCATTTATGGTAAATGTCGCCTTCGATTGACGTCATTCTTTCATTTTTAAAACAAAAACGGAATAAACAGGAAAGAAAAGAAAATTAAAAAAGACAAAAAGGTGCAAATTAAAAAGCAGTTCGATCGTCGAGTTACCAAAAACGGTTGCTCTCTGTCTTCTAAAATATTTCGTAACACATTGTTAATTTATAGAATTACTGTATACGGAAAATCAATATTTTTTAAATGTAATAAACACTTTCCTTTATAGGCCTTCATAATACCACTTGTTTTTCTTTAGAATTCAGTTCCAATTCCATAGCTTTTTTAATGACGTTAGCTAGCATCTATAAATCAACATAAATTCCCTTCACATCCATCAAAAAGCTTTAGATATTTGCCATTCATTTGCCGTCTAAGGACAGCGCTTTATTTTCTCTTAGGACAAAGAACTTGCCAAATATGTCCAAATAATTTGTGGCTTTCAGGATGCATGAAGGAAACTTATGTTAATTTATTCATCGTAACTGACGGTGACATTTTTAGCTATACTAAAAACTTCGATAATTATCATTACATTTTATAATTGAATCGAAATTAGAACTAAATATTTGATTATGAAGTTTCTGACAGCAAGATTTGTCCTGGACGTTTGTTTATACAAACAGTATTCAGGTATCGAAATGTCGAGGACAAATCTTCATAAACTTCATAATAAAACGAATTGAAATTTGGAAGAAAAACTTTGAAATTTGTAACTAAAAAGGTCTAAAGCTTTAATTAAAAATTGTTTATTTTTAATGTACAGTTCTCCTTTAATAGTTAGTTGGAACTGGCAGTCTGTCCAGGGAAGTTAGCGTTATTAAAAAAAAGCGTTAACGATTGTCCAAATGGAAACGATAGATGAACGTTTTCGAAAAATCGCAGTTTGAAAAGATTTTCAGAAGCATTTACGGTGAAAACGATCAACGTTTTCGTGTAGACGTGACATGTAAACGTTCAAACAAACAAAGCATTTGCAAATTAAAATGGCGTTTCCGTGTTGACGAGCCCTCAAATGCTGCAACTGAGAAGTTGTCAAGCCTGATAGACTTTGGCATGTATGTTGCTTTTTTCTCCAACACAAGCATTGTGAATTCTTTCGAGTGCCTTTGTGAGAGAAGGGATATCACTGGAAAGAATACTGGAAAGTGTCCATAATAACAGCTTTTGCAACAATAGGTCATTTGCATGATGGCGTAATATACTACAACTACTACAATGCTTTGTCCACTTTCTTTTGTAAAGTAATTAGTGCCTATTGTTCGACTATTCTCAAAAGGGAATAAAAATCTGAACAAGAAAGAAAATTCGTAGAGAATTCTGGTAATTGTAGTAAAATACGCCATCGTGCAAATGTCCTATATTTATATCAGGTTTGGATTAAAGCTTTCATTGATGTCAATTGCAATCCGATTAGTGTTACCATGGCAACGATAAACAAACATAGCTAAAATCTATTTTTCTAAAATACCTCTCGATTTGGATGTGCTCCAGATAATTGACTACGTGATCAACTACAAACCAACAGAAAAAATCTCGAAATTCTTTGCTTTGCTTCTTTGCAACAATTTTTCGTATTCTTTACACGGTAAATACTGGTTCGCATGTGTGCAATGTGGGCGAATATCTGGATGGTAAATCGATTACAGTATAATTGAAATAAAAAGCTATTGAACAAAGTCGCCAACTCAGCAAATTTTCTTATTTCTGTACGTTGCGCTCGTCTTAAATTTGAAACTTCTTGTAGTTTTAATTGACCCAATGTCAGCTTACTGCAGCAGGTGGATTTCTAATAAAGAAAGATGATATGAAAGAAAAAAGATAAGAAGTTAAATGAAAAAAACTAACAACAAACACTAATGGAACATATTTTACAACATTTAAGGGTTTGTGAATCACTGACAAATATGAAATAGATAAATATTTACATTTGCGAAAATAAAATCAAGACCTCATTGCCCGCCTTTATATTCGCTGGTTGTAGGGTATTTTACTGACCAACTAGTCAAGCGGAGAGTTTTCGGGAAAAACCATTCATAACTTCGAGAACTAGGAATCGTTACCTCCTGCTAATACAAGATTATTTCCATGCAATGATGAAAATTAATCCTTTTTGACAACCAATTTCAAGATCAATAATGAGTGGGTTCACCGTCACTAGACTCTCAATTCAGACTGAAGTCTGAAGAGGTAATTTTGTGTGTGAACGGCTCAGTCATCAAGGAAATCTCAAATCACGGGAAAGATGTCATCTTCAAAATCAAAAGATTTCTGTCTGACTTCAACTAGACTTGAAAGCTTGAACAAACAATTTTTTGACAGGTCGTCAGTTTTATCGTACAAATGGATTTATCAGCTGACCCAACCATTCCAAGTTCTCGTGTATTTTTGTATCACATCGCACTAGATTTGCCAAACGAGTTTTAAAATGCTTCCACGTGAAAAGTGGAGGTTAATGGGACATTCTATTTCCTTTTTTGCCAACAAAGAAAAGGAAAACCAACTAAATTTTAACCTTCTAACCCTGCTTTTAATGATTACAGATGGTAGCAGTATTTGAATTCCTCTGCATCAAATTTTCCTTGGATCTCGAAAGGTTTCTATCCTCGCTGTGAACTCAGATTACCAAAGTATGTACTTGAACTTTTGAATGTGAGCGGCAGGTGAACGCTTACGTAAACATCAGTCCCAAAGACAAACTTGGGAGAAAAGTGACCAATAGGTACGATTCTAATGTGTATCCAACCAAGAGAGTACTTGTCTAGTATCTGTCTAGACTACCGCGCGCGTACGTTTAGGAACCGCACTTTTTTCATGGGCCGTCTGAGGACTTAGAATGCATTTGGTTTTGTAACAACTGCTATCCCTAATATTTCTTTACTGGTCTAATTAATGTGTGACTGCCACACGAAACTGATCAACACTATAATCTGATTATTTATTGAGATGTTCCCGCTCTTACAATTTAACTCTTATGTTACATGATCACGTCAAAGAGTTCTAATCGGCTACCAAGGAATGGTTCAATTAACATATCAAGAGCAGGGAGATAGCTTTACTTTCTTAGCGGATTCCAATGGCGGTGGCGTGATAGCCAAACTTCTTCCAGCGATCACTGGAGGTGTAGCAACCACAGCCTCCAAAATGCAGCTCAGTCAGGAAGAAGAAAGGGTTGGGCATCATGCGATCAGGATTGGTGATGGGTTTGGCCTTGGAACGCCAGTCAATCGCTACACCACTTCTTTCGTAGATGGTGTTAGAAGAATGGTGGCCGTGAGGAAGTTGTTGGTTGTGATTTGGCAGAAAGGCAAACAGGCTGTTAGGATTTGCGTCACAGTTTTTGAACTGGACATCCTGGCCGTTCACTTTGAAACCTTGAATACTTTTTTTACGTGCAAGCGACTCTGGTAGAATGCCAAGGAAGATGTAATCCTCCATAAAGGCGTTCATTGGACGTGTGTATCCCGAGTAACTATTGACTAAAACTGCGAAGTTGACGTTACTGTAGGATGTGTGTGGCTGGATCAAAGTGTAAAACTCGCTTCGGTCAGTTTTTTTCTTCAGCTTGAGCAAAACGTTCTTCTTGTCTGTAAATAGAACGTTGATGATCTGCTGGGCATCGGGCCGTCTCGTTATGCTGCCAGGAAGAAAGGTAAAGGCGCGGTATTGATTGCCTCCAATGACTTGAGATGCTGTCTCACAGTACACCATTATCGGGTCATTCTTTGGTAGAGGTTGGATTTGATAGACACCGCTTGGAGAGTTGGGTGCAAGACTGCTACAGCTTCTCGGATACTGAAAATATATTAAATAGAGCTTTCACATCGAGTGGTTCATCTTGAAAATAAATTCTAGTAGATCTTAATCGCTTTAAATATAAATTGTTAGGGAGACAAGTTGATTCTTAATTTATTCTTAACCGTCTTATAAAACATTTACAAGACGTAATATATCACTTCGTCTATAACCAAAGGAAACAAATATTCTATTGACTTCAAGCTGCGTTACGTTGTTACAGGCAGCTGAAATGATTTCAGTACAAAGACAAAAAGATAGTAGAAATGTAAATATTGGTTAACATCGTTCTCTATAAACGCTGGATTTTCTGATGAAAAGTAAATATGAAATGACCACGAAAAATCCGATTTTTTGATTTGTATCACTCACAATGGATAGCTGTCCAACCCATGATAAAACATTCTCATTTGTGACACAATTCAATATTAAGAAAACAAGGGTTTTTATAGTAGAATGACTTACACTTCGAGCGCCACAATTGCAACATGCTTCAGCAGCATCCCGATGTAGAAATGCCCACAAAACAACAAGAAACAAGGAGAGCTTCATCTGAAAACAATAAAATCAATCAGTTGCTAAGATTTAAACTAATGAAAGCTTGCATCTTGTTTTCTGCTATGACCTGGAGAACAGCAAGATAGTAAAAAATAAAAATATAAAAAACAAAAACCCTCGACGTCCTACAACAATTTGTTTTTACTACATTCAAAGCTAGGAATTTAGAATAAAATAAGAACTTGCGGCTTGTGCTTTGTGGAGTTCTTACCTTTTCAGTAGCTTGTCCCTTTCTGGTCTGCTTGCACTTTGAACTCCTGTTTCATTTCGATATTTTTCCTGCTTTAACATGCTTAGAGGCAATTAGACGCGCTGTTTAAGCAAACGTTGAAGCAAGTCTTACCTGAAAGATAAACACTAAAATTTTCTTTCTTTGTCCTTCTTTTAGATGTCAATCAATTTGTTAAGATCCAAGAGAAGGTCGTTTTTTTACGTTCATGCATGTACAACAGGAAGCCTATTGTATAGTATCCTTTAGTAAAGCAACTGTATGAGTTAGCTTTGGGATTGAAATCAACTTTTATTTAAAAACTTGGAAAACATGTCTCGCCGAAGAGTGAGAAGCTGAAGACCTTCTTAATTCAGACGTGACTTGATCAACTTCCTGTCACAACTCTATTCACGCACGGTTTTCGATTAAATCAGAAAATATCCCTATTTAAAAGACTGACTTTTAATTTAAATTTTAACACTGCATGAAGTACAACATAATAAGCCATTTAAAATATTTTGCAAAAAATGAATTCAATGAGCTTTGATCTGTAAATTAGGCATTATGACTCACGTTATTTGCATAAGAAGTTTATTTCACTCTGATGATGGCAACGTCATTCCCTGATCTTATGGACTCAAACTCAGATGATCCTTCTTTTCAAGATATACCTCCTGGGTACAAACCATTCACAATGAAAATCATTGTTAAAATATTTGGGTTTTTTTTTTCTTCAAATCAAAGCTGCACATGATTCGTTTCTATTTTATTTTGAGTTGGCGGGATGTTAGTTTATTATGTTTTGTTGTTACACACTGTAGGTGGAAGTCGCTTTGCACAATATCCAAAAATATTGGTGTTCAAAAGTTCAAAATTTCCATTTTTCATGTTCAAACTTTCAATATTTTCCGAGTTATAATAGTTAAAATAATATGAAAAACTTCCAAAAGTTAAATAGCGCTGCCAACTCGTTAGAAATAAATAGATCAACAAAAAATAAGTAAATGAATAATTCGTAATAGTAGATAATATATAATAAGTATAAAAGAACGATACTTTAAAATTCCTATAGGAAAGGGTTATCTTGAAAATCAAAAATCTCTAGAAGTTAAGGTCAACATAACTGGCAAGACAAGGAGAAGTTGTAGACTTCGACAACAACACGACTGTGCATGCGTGAGTTTTCGCGGGCTTTCGCGCCGCCGCGTCTTAACCACAGGAATCCCAGGCAATATTTTTAGGATTGTTTTCTTTAGATTTTCCCATATCATGTCTTTGAGCTTAATTTTGAGCACGGTAGAAGACAGAAAAGCACTGGGAGAAAAAGACAGGCCGCAGAATATACTACAAAGTCCTTAACCTCATGTTTTTTAGACTAAGTTTTGCTTCTGTGGCTTGAGTTCTGTCGGCAAAGTTTTGTTTGGGTCAGCATTGAAGCAGAATAATGAGGGTTTGAGAATGCTTTGGAATAATGAATTATTGCATCTGAAACCCGAGGAATAATGAATAATGACGATGAAAAAGGGCTGGGCTAACGGATAAATTTGAAAACTTCTATCTCTAAAGTGCAAAATCTGAGACGAAAAGTTGCTTTTCGTAGAATTTATGCGGATTTGTGTGAGCGCAGCGGCGTCAGGTAGACTGATTTTATAAGTCGGTCTGTTTGCTCGTCAGTTGGGCTTCCTGTGGTGACCCTCAGAAAGTTTAAAAGAACAGTAAAAAGACCCCGCATTAAAACCTAAATCGTCCCTAGCGACGTGTGTGAAAGTGATAAAATAACTGTACTCGACGTGACAATTTCTCTTCTCTTCTCTTCCCGTCTCTTTACTTTTCTTCTTCTCTCTTCTCTTCTCTTCTCTTCTCTCAGTTCTCTTCTCTTCTCTCAGTTCTCTTCTCTGCTCTTCTCTGCTCTGCTCTGCTCTGCTCTGCTCTGCTCTGCTCTGCTCTGCTCTGCTCTGCTCTGCTCTGCTCTGCTCTGCTCTGCTCTGCTCTGCTCTGCTCTGCTCTGCTCTGCTCTGCTCTGCTCTGCTCTGCTCTGCTCTGCTCTGCTCTGCTCTGCTCTGCTCTGCTCTGCTCTTCTCTTCTCTTCTCTTCTCTTCTCTTCTCTTCTCTTCTCTTCTCTTCTCTTCTCTTCTCTTCTCTTCTCTGCTACCTACCTACCTACCCGCTAGTGCGCTGTGGATAATTATCTAAATCGAAGGCACCCCAAATTGGAAAATATCACGCGTCAAAGTCAATATAAAGTTGTGAGAAGGACCAGAACATAACTTTGAAGAACAAGATCGCCAACCAAATGTTTCGTGTCAACATAAAATTTCTTGCATTCGATATGCAAATGAATTTTAAGAAAAAAAAACAGACATGCGCAGACAAATTGTATACATGCTCGACAAAAAGAGAATTTTTTACAACCGGCAATGGATTTTTGACATGTTTTTACAACAAACGAATTCTTAACAAAAATGTTTTTCATAACAGCAATAGATTTTTTACAACGATTTTTTAGAAACTACAATTTAATGTTTTTACAACAAAACTAATTTTCACAAGAATTTTTTATGACAGCAATAGATTTTTTTACAACATAATTTTTACAAGAACAATACGATCTTTTACACTGAACAAAAGTAGATTTTTTTACAACAGAAGAATTTTTTACAACAAAAATATAATATTTTTCTCAACAATATAATTACAAAGATGAAAAACACCTGTCTTATAACATTTGTGCTGTCTATTCCAATCTACATTATCGTTCTGTTATAACCACTAATTAAAAACAAAAATAATTAAGGTTTTAACTATGTTATTTTATAAGACAAAATAGAAAACGTACTATCGCTTTTAAGAATTGTCGTATACGGTATAAGAATCTAGTTTGAAGTTAACTTTATAAAGAAAAACAATTTGAGAAAAAGGTTAAGCTATCTATCATAAACTAATATTATTAAATAAAACTCCATAATTAGACCATTAATTAGCGTTTTTGTAGATCTAGAAAAATCTTACCCGTGCATTAAATAATCTTTAACCTTTCTTTTCAGTTAAAAGCGCAACTTTTTTATTGCAACTATTTCCTTAGGAAGAGAATTCCAGGACGTAGGTCCTTGATAAACAATTGAGACGCTAAAAATAATGTCTTACATTTCTAGAATTTCTAATTGACGTCATGTCTATCAATTTTAAGTTCTACATAGAGAAGAGGAGAGAGAAAATGAAAGACCAGTTTTCAAATAAAGTACCAAAAAGTTTTCCATACAAATAACCTGCGCCTGCTGCAAGCGACTTCTTGTCCTAATCTTTCACCCTTAATGTCGCTATGCAGGCTAATGCCGTTTGGTTGTTGATGGATCTTTTCGATTTCAACTTTTTGATCATTTGCTCAAAATCATATGGACGTTTAATGTGAATTGAGATCCTACAGTGATAAAAAGTATCAACTTTTTTTACCCAACTCGCGGCGGCATTTTGAAGGTATCAGTGGCTGTTTTAAACTAGAGACGAATAGCTCGACCAGACGAATCAATTCGAAGACGGACATTTGATTTGTCTAGATATACATTCGAAGACTGGACATTTGATTTGTCTAGATATACATTCGAAGACGGACAGTTTCACGTCAAAGCTACTGAGAAACATCCCGGCCGCCCTTGATGAGCAATTCGTCAAATAGCCCGTCATTTGAACGTGTTTTTAGACGGAGTGTATTAATTAGACGGTTTAAGACAAATATTTCGTCCAAATTTATATTGAGACGATTTACTCGTCTGGCACAAATAATTGGTCTGGACGAGCAATTCGTTTCTAGTATAAATATGGCCAGTCAATCACCTGACACGAATTATATTACTACCAGTAAAAATAAAAAAAGCAATAACTTTTCTAGATTGTTTGTTTATTGCTTTTTTTATTTTTACTGTTGGATCTTTTCGATTTCAACTTTTTGATCGTTTGGCTAATATCATATGGACGTTTAATGTGAATTTAGATCCTACAGTGATAAAAAGTAACAAGCTTTTTTTACCCAACACGCGGAGGCACTTTGAAGATATCAGTGAGTCACCTGACACGAATTACTACCAGCAAAAATAAAAAAAGCAATAAACAAACATTCTAGAAAATTATTAGCACTTTTCTGCCTGACTGACATTTTGACTGAAGTCAACGTACACTGTGCAGGTCCTACGTCATTATTTTAATATTAGCAAATATATCAAGTTTTTTAACCAATCACATTTCTCCTTTTAAAAAAACGTCCTTACCATTTTGAACAACAAAGCATTGAACGGCACGTTATTCAAGTGCTGGCTTGCTTTCAAAGGTTTAAAGATGTCTATGGTATTGAGGTGTGTTGTTTTAATGGTTTTAGGTCAAGTGGTTCATATCTCTGGTAAGTACTGGTATTCATATAGAAGGTCACTAGTGTGTTCAACTATATGTTTACTACTTTACCCATCAACCATGAAGTGTTGGAGTGTTGGTGACCATTGGGGGTTTTATTTCCATTTTAATCTTATTATTCTAGTTTATCTATATCTCAAACCTTGGCTTACTGTAATAACTTGATGATGATAAAGTTTATTTTTCCGCGAAATTCTCGGTATAAAAGCTAGAGGGAAGTTCTGTGAAATTCAACTGCACTTGAAACAAAGCCTTCTCATTTTTCACAACACTTGTTTGTAATTTGTCAAGACATCGCCAAGTGTGGTAGTCTTGTATGTTTGGTGTTAGGTCGATAATCCTTAGAGCAACTTTTAAGCAGTTACGGTATCAACTTTGCCCCGTGGCCAAACCCCCAACCAAGAGACTATGGCATCGGTGACAGTTGTTTTTAAGCAGTCTTTGATAATCATCTAAAAAAAAGGCCTTTGTTATTAAATTGAATAACGTCTCTTGACTCCAAAAGACTACAAGATAACTAAGTCGATGAAATAATAAGGGTTTTGCAGGTTTTTTGTTATGGTCATCAGTTTCAGTCTCAGTTTCAGTTTACTGATTAGTGCCAGTAACATAGCTATACTAATCCAGGCACGGATGATCAGCGGACATAAACAAGATATTCAATTTACAATTAATGATCTGAAACGATCAGCAAAGCACAATGATCAATTAGCTAGAGATATTTTCACGCAGTGATTTAAGTGCAAGCTGTCGTGAAAGTTGAAGTTACTACCTGCCTGTTATCTATGCGACCTGTTTAGTCTAAGAACTCTACAAGAAGTTGAAACTTGTTTATACAAACCATTCTAGCAAAACATGAGAAAAAGGGACAAAAGCTTTAGCATAACCTATACTTATTCACATCCAGGCAGCCGAAGTTTTCTTTGTCATTTTAATTAAAAATGATCGTAGCTACTTATGTAAAATGATAGCCTGATGGCACAAAAGACGAGCCGGAATTATCAACATTATATTTCTGTAGGAAAAAATATGAACTTCTGATAATAAAGGTCCGGTAATACGAGCAACAAAATCGTGCAACTTGTCGCGCAACATTGTTGCGTTGCAAGTTGCAGAGCAAATGTTGCTCGTATTACCACCACGCGCGCAACAAATTTTCTTTGTTGCAAAAAGTAGACAGTGCTTCTACTTCGTGCAACAAAGAAAATTTGTTGCGAGCGGGGTGGTAATACGAGCAACATTTGTTCTGCAACTTGCAACGCAACAATGTTGCGCGACAAGTTGCACGATTTTGTTACTCGTTTTACCGGACCTTTAGCAGTAACGCCATAAATTAAAACAAACAAACAAATCAACAACAAACAAAAACAAAAGACACAGACATTCTCACTTTGCAATGAGTGAGGGGTATTTATTTTAGTCTTTATCTATTGTTGCCAGGTAAACCATCCAATAGCAAATACTTTTAATGACAGTGGATTACAACAGATCCACCGCGTCACAACATGTTCAAAAGTCAAGTGGAGCGAGTGGTTTCACTGCAAAGCTTGAACACTTTGTGATGTCATATCCATTGTCAATAAGAGTACAGAGTAGTATACATAGGCTGGTTCTGGGCTACGTTGGAATGGGCTCGAGACACACCAATTGGCCAAGAAGACCAGCCTATGCATACTACACAACTTGTTAATATTCATCAGGGTTAATAGATTATTTATTAAAAAGTGTTAATTTATTCAAGGATTTTAAATTTAAGGATTTTTAATGGGTTCATTTTTTACTATCATAAATTTTTGTTATATTTCGACTTGACTCAAGGATAATATTCCATGAGATTAAAATTTATTTTTTTCTTTTGTTCGATAAGGTTAAAATCTTCCCCTTCTCCAAATTAAGTTTCGAGTAACTTAGCTTTATCAATGTAAAAATTCCCAGAGGTAATTCTCTGAATTTAATGAATGGAATAACTGCTTGATAAAATTCTTTGTTAGTAGGGAAGGCCATGGTCTCTGTATCTTAGAAACGAGATCTTACTTTCAAAAACGTTTCTTACGAGTCGCAAATAAATTGTATTTATTGGATTCGGCGAGAATGAGCCGTTCAAATTCAGTTTCATCGATTTTATTGTTGTGAAGTGCTGTCGAGACAAGGGAAGAGATCGTGTTGGCTTTTGACTGAGCAAGCATTACTGTTTTTTCAGTAAAGAATAAACTAAGAATTGTTTGATAGATCAGGCACATTCAATTGAGATTCCATTTTCTGTGCGTCTGTTCTGTTATAGATGCACAGATGACGTCAAAATGTGGGGAGCACAAAAATGTACGCCACGATACGAAATCGAAAAGAGTAACTGTTGTTTTCACCACATCGTCTTTGTATATATTCGGAAAAATGGAATGAATTTGTTTTATATAACATTGGGTTTCCTGTCTACCGAAAAGCTAGGTTTCTAAGCCAATTTCAAGATGGTGGGCAATGTGATGTGTTTCATCGCTAAAATATCTGCAAGTTTTGATGGAATTTTGACAGTTTGAGGCTCAAAATTGCAGGAAAATCAACAAAAACAAATCAACTTGACTTCCAAATAAGGTAATGCCTGACCATATATGGAATGATTTCATGGCCGTGCGAACGACAACTTTTTATAGAGATATGTTTGATAGTTATACTTTTTGTTCAGCATTAGAGCAACAAATGGACCCTTATCTTAACTCAAATAATTTTCTATTTTTCAGGTGAAAATGAAGTATGCCATAAACCTATTGATGCACTCATAATACTTGATGGATCTGGCAGCATTACTCAAGATAACTGGTTTAAAAGTTTAGAGTTTGCTGGGGAACTTGCTGCCAATATTTTCTCCTTGCATCCTCAAAATAAAGTTGGCATAGTTGAGTTTAGTCAAGTTGCAAGAGAAGCAGTACCTTTTACCATTAACAAACAGTTTGTTAATGAAGGTTTAAGACGACTAGCTAATCAATACCAGGCAAGTTACTTACACCAGCAAATTCAGTTCCTTGACAAGAAAACTTGTGGAGTACACGGTAAAAAATTGTCATCTTTGTTTTCTCTTTTCTAGCTGCCTTGTCAAAAAAAACTTGTAAAGATATGGGTAAAGATTTGCTCAACAAGAAAATTTGACAAGTACTACTTGACGAAATGATTTCGTCTTGCAAATAATATTTCGAACGCATTTCAAAAGAAATTTGTCTAGAAAACTTGCGGCTTTAGATTAATTAAGTGTACTGATTTAGGTGTAGATGCGGTTCAAACTGTAACAAGAAAGATAACCATATTAGCTTTCATCACCTATCAAAACATTCACTGAATTGCTAGATTCACGTGCACAGGGACTGCTTATATTTTAAACAACAGCATTGCCAAAAAGTTAACATAGTAACACGAAACATATATGGAACTGGGTAGTCTAATATGTCACTTTAACTACACATCAATACATATATAATTATTATATGGATAATAGTGTTTTATCGGAAACCAAAACACTCGTATTTTCCATATTTTCACTAGTGAAGATTTGAAAAAGTTATGTACCAAATGTCCCGGATGTACGGGCGCATCCTAAAAACTATTTTCCCGCCAGTTTCTTGTCGCTTGTTCCTTCCAAATAATGTTTGCATTGAAATGAATTTAAAATATAAACTTACTTTTTTATTTAAGTTTGCGTCAGTTTGTCCATATAATAAAAAGAACATTACACGTTGGCTTATTCATATTTTCTCGTGTTAAAACCAATAATATTTTACGAGCGAGCGCTCGAAAATAAAATTCATATCTTCGCGCCACCGTGTAATATCCTCTATATACATTCAGGTATTATTATTATTATTATTATCATTATTTTTTCTATTCTGTACTTGCATGCAAGAATCGGTAAACTCACTGAAAATTTTTCTCGTTTAGAATGGCATCACCAGGTTAGAACTCTCCTTAATGGAGGCAGAACGAATGTTCAAAGTAGAATGTTTCGACGAGAATGACAGAGTACTAATAATTGTGAGCGATGGCAGAATCACACCCAAAGATCAGACTCCAGGTTTGTTACTAAATACCAACTCTTTCTCTTCCCTGTAAGATTCCCTACTCGTCCCCATTCCCCACTCGTCCACGTATTCTAAATACTCGTCTTTCCTGAATTCGCGATTAAGTGTGAGAGTACTCATAAGTCCTCTAAGTTTTCTTGAAATATGTAGGGCATAGAACTGCCCAACCCTTGTTAGATTGAATCCAGAGTAATGAATATAGGGAAGATATTGGATATAGGGTATCGGATAGTACCGTGTGATCAGTTAGAAAAAGGATATAGGACAATAGATATAAGGGTAGTTTTCGAATATATAATGAAGTACGTTTTTCACAGCACTTAGATTGTGCTATTACGATTATTAGCTAGTGAACCACCCGTATCCAAAACGTGTTGTGTCGCTACATGTCCATACAGTTCCCCAATCATAGTGACGAAATTTCCTCTATTATTCTAGCCATAGGAAAGGTTTAAAATCATAATACTTTTATCTCTTTGTAGTCTCTGGTCTAATCTACAACCCATTAAAAGAGCTTAATAAAATGAGCGTACATATCATTGCTATCAGCGTTACGGACAAAGTCAACACTGAAATCCTTAACCTTATGGCTCCGTGTCCATGTGATGTTATCAATTTGGATAGTTATAAGCAACTGTTGCAGAGAGTTAGTCAAATCACAGAAACAGCTTGTCCAACCCAAAGTAAGTAAAGAAAGCCGGTCCAGTAAAAAGTTGTATGTGACATTGTGGTACGAGTTTGTGTGACTCAAGGAGTAACAGGGATTTGTGACACATTGTGTGAGAAAGCATAGTGATTTAAGAGGATCGTTCGTTGTGTGACATAGTTGTACGACACATTGTTGTGTGACAGGACTGTATGTGACTCATTAAAGGGTTGTGTGACAACGCGTTTCCTGAAGCATTGTGTGACAGGGTTTTGAACATTGATAGTGTTGTGTGTTACATTGTGTTTACATAGTGACGGGTGTATGTGACAGCGTTGTGTGACCTATTGTGCTATAGAGACGCACTGTGTGACAGCGTGGTATGCTACATTGTGTAACAGGTTTTTGTGACACATTGTGTTATAGCGTTGTGTGACCCATTGCGTAAAAGGGCTGGGGACAAATTGTATGACAGCGTTATGTAAGTCAGTGTGATAGGGTGAAATGATATTCATATTTAGACACAATCAACCTAGTCTAGCCATACGTATTAGATCGAGTAATGTATTCTCATTTTCACTACAGAACCAACGACAAAACCAACAAGTCCTGTTCCACCACCAACCACTCCTAGCACACTACCAAGTACTCCTCCCCTTACTCCGCCAACTCTACCTACAAGTACATAAATCAGCCTTTTAAGTATTCAATAGCATTATAGGATACATCTGTTTAGCGAATATGGTTGGATGGGGTCCTCTAGGAAAGACTAGTCTGCCAACTCATACATGTATACAAGAAAAGGATTCCCCTCTTTGAGGCAGGGGCGTAGCGAGGCCCGAGCAGGGGGGCGGCGGGGGGCAGTCAATGGAAAGGTTAAATTTCAAGGTCCAGTTCCCGCCAAAATATGTTAATTTCCTAATTTCCCCAGGAAGAACGTTTTGGGACAAAGCTCGCCCCCCCTCCGTCAACCCCTTGCTACGCCACTGTTTTGGGATATGTGTACAAGAAAACGAGAATCCTTGTGTTTGAGAGTTTGGTGTTTAGGCCACCGCACAGGGAAATACAAGTTATTTGCATCTTAACTCTTTTTTATGGTCATTCAAGGTATTCTTAAAGAGCGCCCACCATTAAATTTGTCAGTTATCAATTTAAATCTAATCCTGATAAATTTATCATTTAGCACCAACCACACCACCAACTCCATCTCCTGGCTTGCCTACAGGTAAACAGTAATACATTATTATGAATGTCAGTCTTATCGTATGCTACGTCATATCGTCATGCATTTGATGTATATTGCGTCATAATTTGTATCGTGTTTGACTTTTGACTTGCTTATAAAATAGACAAGTGTGAGTCTCCGTACCATAAAATTGGTTGTTTCCACGATGACCAGAAAATCCCTCGTCCTTTACCTGAATTGCTGTTCACTGATAGAGACCCAACTTCACCAGTTAGTTCTGGAAGGACAATTGATTGGGATCACTGGCAAACGTACCTCGTTGAGCTTGTGTGTCGATGTTCAAAGGCAGCAAAAGCAAAGGGTTACAGTTTCTTTGGTATTCAATATTTTGGTGAGTCACTTGTTGTCATAACTGTAGATCTTTCCATAATGTGGTTAGCTGTCTGTAATTTTATTTGTATTTAAATTTGTTTGCTTTTTTTCCTCCCAGGAGAGTGTTGGTCGGGCCCAAATGCCGGAGAAAGCTACAAGCGTAACGGCAAATCATTGAATTGTACCGACAAAACTGCCAAACCTTGTTCTAACGATAATGTTAACGAGTGTTCTGGCCAGAGTGAAACTAATTATGTTTATGGACTTGATCAACCATCAAGTATGTATACACTGACGATATAAGTTAATGAAAAATAATTAGAAAATAAATGCTTTTGTATAGTGCAAGAGCAATACAGCTAGTTTACAGGCACTCCGCTGTACTCTCATACACACTCCCACTACATTCCAATATTCTGTGCGTACAACTCTCAGCTAACTAGCTGGTTTTTACTGAGGAGAACCGGAGAACTCGCGGGACTAGAAGCAAGTGAGGCAACAAACAAACAAATTCTTTTCACATGTGATGTGTTTCTGGCCGGTCAGAGAATCGAACCCAGGACCACAGAGGTGACAGACTGGCGCTCTCACCGCTCGGCCACCCTTGCTTCCCAAAGAGATAGAATCAATATTAAATTAAGTATTAATCAGTTTAATTCCCATACTTTGTAGATGAACCGATTTGTAGTGTTCAATACCAAAAGCTTGGCTGTTTTAAAGACAACAATCAGCAACCGCGTCCATTAAGTCATCTGATATTTCAGGATCGAGATCAGTCATCGAAAACGTATAGTGGAGTAGCACTCAGCTGGGGCCAATGGGATACCTACATGCCCTCCTTGGTATGTAGATGTGCTACGGAAGCTGCCAAAAAAGGATATAAATACTTTGGTATACAGTTTTATGGTGAGCATTAATAACATTGCACAGTAGGAAGACCAATGAACTATTCAATCCCTGACAAAATACAGCAATTCTTAATTAAGAATGTATCATCTGATCCCCTCTCCTCTTTTCAATGTTGAGCTCGAAAGGTTGCTGGTGTGTTTGCAAGCTACTTTAGGGGGGAAGGGAGCATCTCGCGTAACTCGAAACGGAATATTCTAACTGGCCGAAAAAATTCTAAGGATTTTGTCTGGGATTGTTTTTCGACATCTGTATATTCACATTATCCATTCACAATGGATTTCATTATATCCCCCTTAATAAGTAATCAGAAGGCGTTCCCAGGGAAGCGGTCCTTGGACCAATGCTTTGTAACCAGTCCATGACCCTTGATTTTAGGATAAATTATTTACTGATGATTAGACTATTTGTCTGAATTGTTTAATGTCGTAACCTCGTGCCAGTAACTTCAAGAGTTACTGATAAACTTGATGACTACGGTGCGTACTTTACCCTCCTCTATCCATCAATGTCTTTGCGAGGACACTGGGAATCAAACCCTCGACCGCTCCCTTAGAAGGCCGCGCACTAACCAACTAGTCCAAGCTTGTTACTAGCATTTAACTTTATCAATGATTCAGTGGTACGGCCATTGTTCTGTCTTAGGCGAGTGTTGGGCTGGAGGAGAAACTTACGATCGGGATGGACAGACAGACACCTGTATAACTAAAGGCTTTGAGTCATGTCCCCCAAATCGAAATGCAAGTAAAACCCCATGTGTTGGTAAAGAAAATACGAACTACGTATACGGCATTAAACCAGCAGGTAAGAGATTTTCCAGTTAAGGCACTACGCCTGCACGAGATTTCGTGGGCTTATCGGCATCATGATCACAGGAATACCAAGCAGTAGTTTCAGAATGTTTCTTAGATTCTCCCATGTCAAATCTTCGAGCTTAATTTTGAAGACAAGTGAAAACAGAAGAATATAATACAAAGTCCTGATTTGTTGAGTTTTTCGGCTTGAATTTCGCCGACAATGTTTTTGTTTCACTGTCGAATTTTTCATTGGGGAGGACTGGGGAGGCGTTTCAAAGACGCGCATGCGTGGTACATTTTGTCGCAGTGTCAAGTTAACAATAAGAGGAGATTTTTTTCAATGACGAGCAATAATGGCAAAAAGCGCCAAAAACTACACCTTCGTGCGAGTTTCAATCCAAATTTTCGTTCTGGATTAACACTCAAATCCTTTTTCTACCGGTTAAAAACTGATGTACCAAGATAAAATACCTGTTTAAAACGGATTTTTGAATTGTACAAATACTTTTTCTTGTAGTTGTGTTGGGATTAAGCTTTTTCAAGCTGAATATAAAGAAAACATACAGCAAATGAGCAAATGAAGGCCTAAATCTCATTTTCGATCCAAATTTTCGCTTTGGATTAACACTTTGATTCAACTTTTATCGGCCAAAACTACTTACAAACAACTTAAACTTTCTTATAGAAATGGTTTTGGTTTTGTACAACGGCTATTCTTCAACTCAGGAGTTTTTGTCGTTCACTGCTCGAACTTGAAAAAAATCCCCTCATAAACTAATGAACACTTTCTCTGCAGCACCAATGACTTGTGAAGTAAAATATGAGAGGATTGGTTGCTATAGTGACTACCATACCAAACCCAGGCCCCTTCCATGGCTGATTCTAACAGACCGTGACACAAGCAGCTCTGTGTCCAGCAAAAAGGAAATTGACTGGGGAAACTGGGACGGATACTTGAAGGACTTTGTTTGCAGATGCGCTCGTGTAGCTCAGCAACGAAAACTCATTGTTATTGGACTGCAAAACTACGGTTCGTAAAAATCTTTCGCTTCACTAGCTTAACGTGTTATGGCACTTTATTTTTGTCTAATTTTTACGATTCAGTAAAAAAGTAAATTACCACCAAGTTACCCGCAAAAATTTATTCCACCGTCGAAATTTACATTAAGGTGTCTGGAAACAGTTTTTCTGGTCACCAACCAATAAATAAACGGTTTAAAAATCCCTTTCCTTTGGTCTGATCGTAAAGATATTATAAGACACAGTTGCTGAAGGACTGAGGTTTGAGTGTTGTATACCTTTACGAACCGACCAAAGGAAAGGGATTTTTAAATCGTTGATTTTTTTTATTTGTTGGTGAGCAAAATACTGAACTGTTTCCAGACACCTTAAATACATCACAATTTATATGTAATATCCCATTTATTGTAAAACGTCTACTTTCCAAATCAACGCGACAAAATTACGTTAAATACAGAACCTTCAGAAATGTACGGCAATAAATTGGACTTGATACGATGGAAATCGTAAATAAATTCCCCGTAAAATGCAAAAAAATCGCTAGCCCGCAAAATTGAACTCCAGGAAAAATAAAGTGCCACGGGTAGATAAGCCGAATCAACTAGTCAAAAAGACGTATTTTCCTATCGCTGATTACGTAATTCTAAATCAAGATTTGGGTTGTAATTTTGAAGCTCTCAAAACTGTTGATTCCATTTAAATCCAACTTTTACATCCTTCAGATCTCTGAACGCTTGATCCCTTAATTATCGCATTTAAATCCACCTTGATCTATGATCTCCGATCCTGAATTCCAACTTAAATCCACCAGTCATGACCCAGTTAGGATCTCTGACCTGTTGATTCTCGTTGAAATCCACCTTGACCTATGATCCATTAACCTCGATCTATGACAAATCCTACGCTGAAGTAGATTTCGTATGACTGTGAAAACGACACAGTCACGACAACGGTTACGGCAGGAATTTCGATTGTTTTATAGACAACAAGGCACCGACACAGTCACGGCACAGCGCGGTCCGTTTCACACTGATACAAAACATTCGTGCACGACACGTGATCCCGTATTCTCGATAAACGTACTCCTACGTGATAATTGGATCTTGTTTCTATTAACAGGTGAATGTTGGTCAGGACCTGAAGGGGCAGGAACATTTTCTATCAATGGTCAATCACAAAACTGTATCACTGATGGCTACAACCCTTGCTTAGCAAATTCGACCGAGTGTTTTGGTAAAGAGAACACTAACAGTGTCTATAGAATACCACTTCAGGCATACAGCCAAGCTGATGAATGGACACTTAATTAAAGGACATCACTCTTGAATACACTCCCGTGATGATAAGTAGAATAGATGAAAAGGTGATGTGATATCTATGGTCATTTTCATAATAGAAGACGCACAAAACGACGTCTAGACAGACAGGTCTGGCTCTCTGGTCATGTAAGCTACTAAGCTCTAATCAACATGCAAGTGTAAACACGACATTAGATAGAAAAAACTAAAACTAAAATGACAAAACACTTAGAAAATTATAATGAAACTATTTGTAAGTTGAGTCACAGATAAAATAAATGATGACACAGTGAAGTCACTAGTTGAATTTGACTGACTAATCAAATACATTAGATGTAGTAAACCAATCACATTAGCCCATTGTAATTTATACCCTGTTTAAACCAATCAAATTGGTCCTATTGTAAAACGTTCCTTTTTCAACAACATTAAAGAGATAAATCACTACGACCCTCTAGTCTTTGCTCATGTCTCTTCCAAGATGAAACAAGCTATGTATGTTTTGATGTTGAGATTTTTTGCAGTGATTTGTGTTCTTCAATTGCTTCAGGTTGTTGGTAAGTAGCTCTTTATTTACAATCTTATTAACTATGCAACCACTGAAAAAAGAAACTAAAACATGTGGAATACAAACATCAAAATATTACAGTTTTTATTGTGCATCGTATTTATTCCAGAGCCAAAAAAATGTTGTTCTCATTTTCTATTTTGTGAAAGAGGATATTCAACTACCAATACAAAAAAAAACATTTTTTTAAAGAGAAAACACATGAAAAAGGACATAAAAATATAATTTACCCACAAGAAAGAAAACTGAGAAATAATAAGACATGTTTTCAAGAAAATCACTTTTTTTTGTACAAGATGATGTAAACCAACAAAACTATCGAAAACAATCGACAAAAAAATCGAGAACAAATTTAAAAGGCTTGCGTTAAATCGTTTCAAGTTGTTGCTCTTCCACTTTAGATGCAAGTGATTTCTCGATCTTTACAGTTTTGCTAAAAACGCAAAAAAGAATCATTTTTTCTCGCAATAAATGATTCGTGAACAGAACCTCGTAGACTTTGTATTTTCAAAGCAAAAGAAAAAAAGCAGGCTGTGAAAATATCTATCGTTCTGACACCATTTTAACGCACTAAAATGTGACTAATTTATGATAGTTCACCTAAGTGGTTTAATTATGACTAATTATTAACTGGTTGGCGCTAATTGAATGACAGGTATTCATAACTGTTACCTGATATCACTGTTTTCACTTGATTTTTTATATTTTTAGAATAAAAGATAAAAAAGTCTAATTCGCAACAAAATATGCTGTAAAATTTTTGATATTATGAACACTAGAACTCTAATATACAAAACTGTTAGCCACTAGAGCTGACCATAGTTAGAAAAAAATTGGCATTGCTAATTACAGTTAATTGATTCACATTTGGGCGCATATCTCGCATATTTTAACTGTAAGAAAATTTGATCCTTGATCAAAACATCATGGAATACTTGGAAACAACGACACTCAGTCGAAAGTATAAAACCAACTGAAAAGCAATCTTGAATATTTTGAGTGATTCTTCTTCTTCTTCTTCGTCTTCTATTTCTTCTTCTTCTTCTTCTTCTTCGCAACAAAAAAAGTTTTTATTGGCACCTCTACAAAAGGAGGTGGTATAAATAGATAAATGAAAACTAGGGCGTAAAGATACCTAATTTTGTCAGCGTAAAAATTATAAACTGCGAATTGAACTGCGTTAAAAAGAACGCTTGTACTGTAAACTGTGAACATTTTGATTAAACGTTTGTATAATCAACAGAGCCAGCACCACAGGACTATCCAGAACCTTATCCACCACCGCCACCACCACCGCCTTGTCCAAGTCCGTGTCCAGAACCTTGTCCAGCACCGGCACCATGTCCATGTCCTTCACCGGCACCATGTCCATGTCCAGCACCGGCACCATGTCCTTGTCCATGTCCACCACCACACCCACCGATAACATGTATGATATGTCTGTAATTATTGAAAAGGACACTGCGGTAAAAACGAATGCGCATGCGAGATTTAGCGGGTTTACGTGTTACCACAGGAATCCCAAGCCCCTTGGGGCCCACAGTAATAAACCGTTGTGGGTTACCCGCCCCTAGGGGGTAAAGTATAATAAATAAATAAATAAATAAATAAAAATAAAGCACTATTTTATGGTGTTTTTTTTTTCTTTTTATCATTAAATTTTTCATATGATGTCTTTGAGCATAATTTTGAGCACGGGTGGAGAGAGGAAAGTACTAAATGGAAAAGGCAGGCAATAGAACATACTACAAAGTCCTTCACCTGACTTTGGAACTGAGTTTGGCTTCTGTGTCTAGAGTCTCGCCATCAAATCTTTGTTTGTTTGTTTCATTGGGGAGGAGTCTCATTAGGCGCGCGTGCTCGATACATTTTGCAGCAGTGTCAATGAGATGTTTCATTAACTACTATGTCTTATTACAGTATAACGAGGAACAAGTTCTTACAGTAACCCAAAAACTTCAATAAAGTTACTACATTGTGTAACTCTTGTACCCATCCCTATTTACATCGTAAACAGCTTCGTATTTATCATCACCTTAAAAACTGTTCTCAAATGAAGTAAAAAATAGAGTGTCATTTATCATACAGGGGCAACAATCAAACCCCCACACTGGACTAGACCACCTAAACCCAGACCTTGGCCCAGACCTTGGCCCAAGCCCAAACCACGACCCAGACCACGACCACGACCCAAACCACGACCAGGTATGTTGCAAGCAGCATCATGTAAATTCGTGGATGATCTTCAAAAACTAGAGAACAGGGGGTGAGATGACGAATATATCACATGCGTTCGTTGCGTGACGACCGTGACAACATCGCGACGCCACGTACGGGACGCCATTTCGCTTGTTTTCACGTCTTCTTCTTGACTTCGGCGACGTTAACGGTGAACAAAATTCATCATTACGCACAGCGTCCTCTTTAACGTTGCGTCGTGTTTGATAAATTAATACCACACTAGACCAACAATGCTACGATAAAAGTTATCTTGTGTAATAATCAGCTCGAGTGCAGAGATCAGAATTCACTTCAAAAATGATCACCAATAGTGTATGAGTATCAGTGGAAAGAAAAATAAAATAAGCACATAAATGACAATTCTTTATCTTGCCCTTTCTATAAATTGAATACATCTACCCATAATGCCTTTAAGCATAGTTGAGAGTTTTTTGATGTTGAAATAGGTGATAAATGTTTTGCTTTCTAGCTAAGCCGTGTCACAAAAACTACCTGAAGGTTGGCTGCTACAATTACACAAGAAAACCAAAGTTTTATCACATTCTATATAAACGAAGATTCAAAAACCCACCAAAGAAGAGAAAGTACTGGAATAAATGGCTACGTGGCTTTGTATGCCATTGTTCAAAGATAGCGAAGAAGAATCACATGAAGGCTTTTGGTGTTCGATACGTCAAGATTGGTAAATACTGGTATGGTAGGTATCAAAATACTCACTGATGAATAGTCCAGTTTAACTACAGACCGATAAGCTTTCTGACAAAAGGCGCATTTATATGGGGTTAGCCTCCTTTTCAAGAAAGACCCATTGTATTAAACTCGATTTCTGTTTTGTTCTTTATCAACAATTATGTTTTTCTCTCACTTGTATTTTTGAATAATTTACATTGACTCGAAGCTATCCCTGTGTTTGTGCGTCCGTTCTCTAATTTGCAGCGGTATTATCAAACGCGAAAAAGGTCTATTACTGTTAAAAAGAAATTGTAATAGTTGGACTCCCCATGGCGATGCCCGCAAGGAATTATGGCTCATTGCTATGTGACGCCATTGAGCGAGTTTTGGTTAGTAATGAATTTGACCAGGGATTTTGTGTCCATGACATGACTATAGCGGTAATATTTAGGCACGGATCCACAGTCGAAAATCTAAACGATTACTGGCCAAGTCAACAAGACATTCGAACCAATTTGAAAAGACTCTTTAATTTACCTTGTAATATACAAAGATATCTTTATAAATGTTTTTCTATTTTTTTTTTTCTTTTATCATTGCTTGTAAAAAATTAAGGTATTAAAACCGAGAGAGTGATAAGATAAAACCGTTTTCCGTTTAAGGGTATAAGTGGGTGTGTATCGGCGCCTGAAATTCATGTTAACAGTGATGATGATTAAGAGTATTTGAGACAATATCATAAAAGGAAAAATCAATGATCATGAAATAAAATCTCTTTTTACGTGAAAATGTATTTGTATTTCAGCTCAGTGTATTGGAGGCCGCAAATCTGGTTTGTGGACATACATACAAGAAAAAGGATCTAAGTTTTGCATTGACAACAGACGTAAACTGTGTCATTATAAAAAGAGCAAACTGTGCATTGGAACAAAGAGAAAAAATTTGCAAACAATCTATGTCTACCGTGTGAGACATCCTAAAAGACGACAATCGGGTATGGAGAGTATAAAAACATAAGCCCGCGATTTACATGTCATCCTTTTAATGGCACGGCACCCCTATACCTCTTGACACGACCTCTTGACACGCTGTCCGGTTATTTTAGGTACGGTAGCCCTATTAGGCCAAAAGATTTTCTGTTCAGACCATAATTAATACAAGTGCTATGCCCAAAATGATGGACCTGTGTGCCCAGAATTTTGAATACCGTGCTATAAAAAGGTTGTCGTGTAACCTGGGCTATATATAGTGTCTTGACAATCATACACCAAAGGTCTTCATTTGCTCTTATAGAAAATACCCAACTTGAATTGCTGGCAGGATTTTTATTCGCTAACATTCTAAAAATTAATGTACACAGAATTGTGTAATATTAACATAAAATAAATAAGACACTATTTGTAAGGACTACAAATGCATGTGGGTAACAATATATATTACGCGCGCGCTGATTGGTCGAAAACCGCGTGTAATTACATATAGGCGCACGGATGATGTAATCGGGACTAATAACAATAAATGTACATGAACCATTAAAATAATAATAATCATAAATATATTTCATTTTTGTATAGGATTATCTACAAATGAAGAAGCATGCAGCATTGACTACAACAAAATTGGTTGTTACAAAGATGATAAAGCTATGCCACGCCCACTAAACCAAATGATATTCTCTGACCGACAAATGGACAACCCAGTTTATGGCAGTGGATTTGCTGTCCAGTGGGGAGACTGGAATGAATACATGCCTAGACTAGTGTGCAGATGTGCTGAGATCGCTGCTGAGAGAGGATTAAAAAACTTTGGAATACAAAATTTTGGTGAGAGAAAATCATTGATTGGGTAGATAGTCATTCATCGAGTCCGTATTCGTCCATTTATTCATTTGGTCACCGTCCATTCATTTGTGAAATTAAATTCGATATACGTGAAATATTTGATACCACGACGTTTAATCTATTTTAGTGACTTTGCCAATTAGGTGGGGACATACAGAACATCACCACTTCCACCCCTCCCCCTCCCCCAAGAAAAGAAAACCCATAAACAATGAACATTATTCCACTTAACTTCAATGGATTGTCGACTCTTATAGCTGTGTATTAATGCAGAGAATAAGCTAGAATTATTCTTCATTTAAGGCGAGTGTTGGGCAGGAGGAGACAACTATGGTCGATGTGGACCAGCTGATACCTGTGTTACTGATGGCTTTGCACCTTGTCCTGCAAACCCGCATGAGAATCCAAACCACTGCGTCGGTAAAAAAGACACCAACTACGTGTATTCCATCACACAAGAAGGTAATATCAAGAGCTGATAGCACACGAACTCCTAAACGACATTTTCTGAGCAAGAATCCTCGTGGATAATTCAATAGTGCACCTTTATATTGCGAAAATTAACTGAGTCTTTCGGTTAAACATATTAAGAGGAGATTTTTTTCAATGACGAGCAATAATGGCGAAAAGCGCCAAAAACTAGACCTTCGTGCGAGTTTTAATCCAAATTTTCGTTCTGGATTAACACTCAAATCCTTTTCCTACCGGTTAAAAACTGATGTACCAAGATAAAATACCTGTTTAAAACAGATTTTTGAATTGTACAAGACTTTTTCTTGATGTTGTGTTGGGATTAAGCTTTTTCAAGCTGAATATAAAGAAAACATACAGCAAATGAGCAAATGAAGGCCTAAACCTCATTTTTGATCCAAATTTTCGTTTTGGATTAACACTTTAATTCAACTTTCATTGGCCAAAACTACTTACAAACAACTTAAACTTTCTTATAGAAATGGTTTTAGTCTTGTACAAAAGCTATTCTTCAACTCAGGAGTTTTTGTCGTTCACTGCTCGAACTTGAAAAAAATCCCCTCTTAATTATTATCAAAGACTGACAGAAACAAAGATATTTAAGATATAAGCGTCTGCAATACAATATATATTGTTTTTCTAGTATACTATCGTTGAATTGATCCCTTCTGTATTTATTTACAGAAATAATGAATGATATGATGAACGATGATAATAGCAATGATGGCGATGATGACAATGACATTGCTGGCGACAGTGATGGTGGTGATGGCCAGGATACTGATACAGCTGATGATGCTAACGAGGCTGGTGATGGTGACGAGGATGGAAACGAGGCTGAAACTGGCGAGATAGATGAAACTGATAACGAGGGAGGCGATGAGACTGATAATGAAGGTGGCGATGAGACTGATAATGAAGGTGGCGATGAGACCGATTACGAAGAAGACACAGACAGTGACGATGACCCCACCAAGTTAACACCACAAACAAACACAAAACCCACATGTGACTTGAAATACGAAAGAGTTGGTTGCTATAGTGACAAGCATGCCAGTCCCAGGCCCCTACCTCAGCTGATATTCTCAAATCGTGACGTGCCCCTTAAAGATATCGGCAAAAGATCATTAGATAAGTACGACTTGGCCTGTAGATGTGCTCAAATTGCAAAAAGTCAACAATTTACTCACTTTGGAATACAGAACTACGGTAAGTGACCATTGTAATCATTGTAAATTAATGATCTGGTATTAAAACCATCAATTATCTACACAGGAGAATGTTGGTCAGGTCCAGCAGCCGCCCACGATTACAACATTGATGGTGAATCATCCAATTGTTTCACTGATACTTATGCATCATGCGTTGGCAAAGAGAATGCAAACTGTGTCTACCGACTACCACCCAATTAATTAAACATTAATTAAATATCATTACAGTGCAGTTTAAAATCATTTGAAGTTTCAAGTACTTAATAGGTTGCCATTCTGGGTTGTCTAGGTAATACTAGGTTGTCAAGGTAACACTAGCTTGTCTAGGATACAGTAGGTTGTCTAGGTCAGGGTAACTTGTTTGGGTTACACTAGATAGGTTGTCTAGGTTACACTAGATAGGTTGTCTAGGTTACAATGGGGTGTCTTTGTAACTGTAGGTTTTCTAGGTTAAACTAGGTTGTCTACGTTACACGAGGTCGTCAAGGTTACACTAGGTTGTCTAGGTTACACTAGGTTGTCTACGTAATACTAGGTTGTCTAGGTTACACTAGCTAGGTTGTCTAGGTTATACTAGGGTGTCTAGGTTACACTAGGTTGTCTAGGTTACACTAGGTTGTCTAGGTTACACTAGGTTGTCTAGGTTACACTAGGTTGTTTAGGTTCGAGTAGGATGCTAGGTCACTGTAGGTTGTCTAGGCTAAACTAGGTTCTAAGTGGTCTAGTTAACACGAGATTTTCTAGGTGACACGAGGTTGTCGAGTTACACTAGGTTGTCTGAGTTACATTAGGTTGTCTAGGTTACACTAGGTTGTCTAGGTTACACTTAGTTGTCTAGTTTACACTAGGTTGTATAAGTTGTACTATGCGAAAAGAGTCATCAAAAAGAGTAACTATGAAGTGGGCACTGTCATATATTCAAAAATGTTCGTATTTATATCAAAATCATATAATCATCATGTCAAACCCTGCTAGCTTAAAGACTTTCATGAAATAAAACATTAAACTGTATCCGTCTGATGGAGGGTTAAATGGAAAGGAAGGCTTGGGGGCTTGATGGTAATGGCTAGATCACATACATCAGAAGGACACTTATTTGAAATAAAGGAATATGGTTGTTCGTAGCCATTCTACTCGTTCTTTTCAAGAACATTTCTTCTGGTCAACGTGTTCTAACCGTTACTGAACTTTAGTGACAAATTGAAAGTAGACACAAGCATTCAGTGTCAACATCATGTGCAGTTTCTTTCTTGTTGTCTTTTGGCTAATAACACAGGTCTTTGTGGAAAATCTTCTGAAGTTAAGATGGAGCGTTTGCAGACGCTACCGTTATAGGAGAATCTTGGCACCAAGACCAACAATAGAAAAAAAAAAAAAAAAAAAAAAGAAAGAAAACCAAAAATTAAACTGAGAACGAAATGACAAACAAATGAAAAGAATGTTTTATAGTCTATAGACGATGGAAAAAGGTGAAAACAAAGGTCTGTTAGCGATAACCTTGGCGTGATAATTTAGTATAGTACAGCAACCTGCTTTAAGTGCACCTTTAACAGCAGGGAGTCTTGTAAGGTGATATGACATTAGAACGGTTTACAACTCTTTACCTTCGGTTAAACTAAGATTATTAGTCAAAATGTTTGAATGATAGAACGAGTTTGTAAGAAGTATATGCACGCACTTGCAAACTGTGTGCTTTACAATAGTTTTTTCATTTATTATTAATGTTAATTGCTACTTAATTGTCAAGCACCTACATGAGTAGACCTTGTGTTGTGTATCCAACCTCCATTATTATAACAGCAACTTAACAGACAAAATACACAAAATATTAGTCTTTTTACAGTAAACATCAACGAAAAAAGAGTCAACGGAAAAAATTTCCAAAGTATTCTGACGTAATGTATTGTACGGTGTCTTAATCTTCTGTTCGAACTGACAGGTTTCAGCTTCGACGACAGGTTTGATGTGTTCACATTAAACCTAAGATGAAAGCGACGAAAGATGTACTGTTTTGTATTTCTTTGCTATTGCTATGTCAAAATGGATACTGCAGAAGAAAGCGGGCTACAGGTAAACGTGTATTAAGACTCTTTTGATTCTTAAAAAATCCTTGAAAACAAAAACAATTATAAAACAGCCTTTAACAACATCAGTGAAGAATCTGACACATTCTTGTAAACTACAGTCACTGCTAAACTCACTTGGCAGGAAGGAAACCAACAGATTTTTTGAGAGCATTTCACATTTTTGTCCGTCTTTTGCAGTCCCATACACATCCTGTCTAAACCAAGGTGTGTCGGTCAGTAAAAGGAGCCTTGTACCATGGATTCCGTCTCCACATTGATTTAGGGTTGCGGGGAGGACCTTGAAGAACATGAACAATCTTTACTCACACTTAAAAATAACAACTGTGCTGACAATTTTGGCATTAATTGCAGATGAATTTTGTTGATCAAATTTAAAATACGCAAAAATATTTGTATCGACAGTAGATTGTTAAGCATGTTTACTAAGGCTCAGAGTACGTGAAAAAATTGATTATCAATTGTTAATTAACTCACAATAGCCATCAAAAACAAACTAATGGTTTACTTATAGTATGGGTTGCTAGTGGTTGGGTTTTAAATACTTAGTGCCTGACTGTCTTGTGACGGGTGGCTTCACAGTTCAGCCCTCATGTTTTAGGGTTAATTGCTTGGGCTATATTGGTGAACACATTAATGACGATGATTAATTAAGCCCCACCTAGGAGAGCTAGGTGGGCCGGTTTACTTGGCTAGTGCGCAGTCTTGTAAGTGAGAAGCCCGTAGTTTTTAACTCTATAATTTCCCACACTGCGATTGCATACTATCGGGTGCGTCTAAGATACCTGTTTATTTAAACTTCAAATGTCTTCTGTCGCTTCCACACTACCAATACATTCTAATATTCTATCTATACAACTTTCAGCTCACTAGTTCGTTTTTACTGAGGGAGAAAAACCGGAGAACCTGGAACTTATAAATTCATGTCACGTGATGCCTCTGAATCCAACACGGTACAACAGAGGTGACAGACCTATCGGCTAACCTTGCTTTACTGAATAAAGGATTTAAACAGTTTCAAGAAATGAAAGCGAATAATTTTTGTCATATTTACTGACCATAGATTACTGGGTTGAATATGAACCATTGCCACAGGATTACAAACCTGATTCACGAAGTGAAGTGACTTCGAACAAGTATGATAACATCGTATCAAAAGACACGGGCTCAACTGTTGCTGCCGCTCAACATATACAACAAGCAATACAACAAATCTCCAATGCAGTCATCTCACAACCAGGTTCTCATATTACCACTGTATTATCTGTATGCATGTATTTATCTATTTATTTTCATATGTGCTTGTAAAAGAATCTTACACTAGAAGCCAATCTTTAAAACTCATTCTAAAGCTCATCAATTATTCATAATCAACCAGGCAAATAGAGGAACTTTTCATTGAACTTTATACCACTTATAATGCATCCTCTCGTTCTTACATACAGTCAAAGCTGTTCTTGCGACTACTCTCGTAAGCGACTAGCTCTAGTTACGACCACCACTGTAAAACCCCGTTTGAATTGTCACTCAAACTCTGCACTGAAAAGCTCTCGTAAGCGACCGGCTCTAGTTACGACCACCACTGTAAAACCCCGTTTGAATTGTCACTCAAACTCTGCACGGAAAAGCTCTCGTAAGCGACCGGCTCTAGTTACGACCACCACTGTAAAACCCCGTTTGAATTGTCACTCAAACTCTGCACGGAAAAGCTCTCGTAAGCGACCGGCTCTAGTTACGACCACCACTGTAAAACCCCGTTTGAATTGTCACTCAAACTCTGCACGGAAAAGCTCTCGTAAGCGACCGGCTCTAGTTACGACCACCACTGTAAAACCCCGTTTGAATTGTCACTCAAACTCTGCACTGAAAAGCTCTCGTAAGCGACCGGCTCTAGTTACGACCACCACTGTAAAACCCCGTTTGAATTGTCACTCAAACTCTGCACGGAAAAGCTCTCGTAAGCGACCGGCTCTAGTTACGACCACCACTGTAAAACCCCGTTTGAATTGTCACTCAAACTCTGCACGGAAAAGCTCTCGTAAGCGACCGGCTCTAGTTACGACCACCACTGTAAAACCCCGTTTGAATTGTCACTCAAACTCTGCACGGAAAAGCTCTCGTAAGCGACCGGCTCTAGTTACGACCACCACTGTAAAACCCCGTTTGAATTGTCACTCAAACTCTGCACTGAAAAGCTCTCGTAAGCGACCGGCTCTAGTTACGACCACCACTGTAAAACCCCGTTTGAATTGTCACTCAAACTCTGCACGGAAAAGCTCTCGTAAGCGACCGGCTCTAGTTACGACCACCACTGTAAAACCCCGTTTGAATTGTCACTCAAACTCTGCACGGAAAAGCTCTCGTAAGCGACCGGCTCTAGTTACGACCACCACTGTAAAACCCCGTTTGAATTGTCACTCAAACTCTGCACGGAAAAGCTCTCGTAGGCGACCAGCTCTAGTTACGACCACCACTGTAAAACCCCGTTTGAATTGTCACTCAAACTCTGCACGGAAAAGCTCTCGTAGGCGACCACTCTCATAAGCGATCGCGACCACTATTTTGAATCACCAACTGATCTTTTTATTGGTTTTTAGTGAGATTTAAAAATTGAGCATAAAGCCTGATTTTACGACAAACGTTTTTATGGCACGGCATCCCTAAATCACTTTAACACGCGGTCCAATTATTTTGGGTTCGGCACCCCTATCAGGCCAACAAATTTTCACTATGGTAATTACAGGTGTCTTGCACGCGTACCCAGAATTGGGGATGAGTAACAAAACACTTTCCTCCTGACATGTGATTCCACAGGAAGCCCAACTAAATATATAACTATCGCTACTGCATATTCATTAATCTTTCGCTCACCTTTATGATTTGTTCTTTGATTTTAGCAACTCGTAAAATCTGTCATCATCAACTTGATGTAGTGATCGTGATGGACTCATCCTATTCTCTGGAAGGGATGGCCTGGATCGAGGAAAAGAATACAGTTCATGCCCTAATTGATAAATTAGACCTATCTTTCAATAGCACACACATTGCTATACTAGTCTTTAGCACTGACGTTACGTTAGCCGTGCCTTTTAATAGCTATAAAGATGCTGCTGAACTAACGAGAAAGGTTAGCGCTATACAGTTCCAAGACGGTTGGTCAAGAACAGACCTGGCGCTTCGCATGGCCAAGAATCGTCTACTGACACCAAATGGCGGTTCAAGGAAAGGCATCCCTAAAGCAGTCGTGCTTCTTAGTGATGGACAAATTGATGGTATGTAATATATTCGTTCTTTTTATAAGAATTTAAGTGGCGTTTAAAGAGTCTATGTTTTGTTTTTGTCCCTTGGAACAAATTACAGCACCTTTTCGTTAAAGCACACTCTCGTTTAGTCCGTCTGCGTAACAGCGACACGAATCGTGTTCTAACTTCTTCCTGATTTGGAGAATACCTTTGTGATTGGCTAAAACAACGCTGCGTGCCATTGGGTATTTTCATAGCTACTTACGTCATGTTGGAGCGAAAGAACGTCCAATAAGATACGGTGTTAGAATGACCTTCACGATCTAGCGTCTTTTTCAATTCCAAACTAAAAAGACCGTTGGTGTTTTAGAACACGATTTCGTGTCGCTGTAACACAGACGTAACAGCAACACAAATGAGAGTTTTTCCGAATGTGACACAAGCTGTACTATAGCGATTTCATTCTTGTATTTATACAATTATTACAACTTCTAAAGGCAACTTTCTGGTCAATTAGTAGGGCATTAGGAATATCCGTATTGATTATGAGAGATTCTTGCCTCATTGCCAGGGTAACCTGTGCCATAACATAAAGTGAAATACACTAGAGTTATACTTACTTACTTACTACTAGTAAACACACGCATAAAAAAAAAACTATTTTTTCAAGTCAGGCTGATATGGTTCTTATAAATTGGGTGTCTAGTGAGAAATCAGGCTGAACGGGTTCTTTTAGTAGGTTCATATTTATAGGAAAAAATGATCCTGGTAAAAATGAATTTCAGTAAAGTTTGATATAATTAGTGAACTGAATGAACACGAAGAGTTTTATAATTCACATTGTTTGTTTTCATGAAGAGTACTTTCTCACACAGTGTTGATCATTCAGTTGCAAGAAGCTGTGATTTCCTCAAAAAAATCCTGGGTTATGGTGTATTGTAACAAGGGCTTTGTGTCTTACAGGAGAGATGCCACTTGACAGATCCGTAAACTGGTTAATTAAACTAAAGGTTGCAGCAGATGACCTTAAACAAGGCGGTGTTCAAGTATTCTGTATTGGAACAGATGAGGCTGACAATAAAGAACTCAACATCATGGCATCGGGAAAGGATCATGTATTCCGTGCCCTTAATATTAACAAACTGGCTGATAAACTTAAAGATATGAGTAAACTTGTATGCTACGAAGGTAAGGGATAAACGGATGATGGACAAAAGCAAAGTTTAGAAAAAATGAACCAAAAGAAATAATACTGCAACAAAATTTGTCGATATATAAGTTCAACCTTTACGGTATACTGGCAGACTACTTTATCAGTTGCACCAGATATATAAATTTCTGGAGTCAGAGATTTTGCAAACCGCTGTATACAATTATTATTTTTGTATAATCTGTATTTATAATTATTATTTTATTTCATGTTGTGATATAAATCTCACTGTTTCTATTAAGACACTTGATAATGGCGTCAGTGAGGCCATTAATTTCGCTATCTTTCATATTAACTTAAATCCTTACTGATCAATATCTGTTTGATGCTGTAGAGAAAATTGATACAAGTCCTCCACGGTGTCCACTACCAACATGTATATTCCCATCTATTTGTCTTGTGGCGATTCAACCGACATGTCTGCCATCTACTACTTCAACATGTTCATCTACTAGTTCTTGTACAACTAGTAGTACATGTGCAACGCCTGGTGTATGTACTGCCACAAAAACCACTACTGCTACTAGTACAGCACTTTTAACTACCGCCAGTACATCAGTGACCACGTTATCCAAGACAGAGACACACACAACTACAGCAACAGAAATATCCACACACATAACAACCAAGACTGATACTAAAACAGAGACAGCAACGAGTACAAGTACTGCCGTACACACAACAACAAGTACAGATATAACAACACAAACACATCACACTACAGCAACAACAACTAAAACAGATACTACAATATTGTCAACTACTAACACACATGTACAAATTAGTACTCAGCTAACTACTGCTACAACCACTGCCATAGCAACTTTAACATCGACTCACGTTGCTACTGAGACAGAAACATCGACAGCAGTAACCACAGCAACAATAAACACAACCCATGTCACCACGGAAACTGCTATATCGACAGCAGTTACCACGGCAACAAAGATTGCAACATTAACTACAACAAACACAGCTTTAACAACTAGCACTTCAACACATCATACAACAGAAACAATAACAGCGACCCAAACAAGCACTGCCGTTGCCACAAGTACGGCCGTTGCCACGGCAACTAATACCAAAATAAAAACCGAAGTTTTAACTACAGTCGAAACGTCAACAAAAAGCTTGACAAAGACAGCTACCGCCACACCAACGGTGGTGAGCACCAGTGTAGTGACAAGCTGTAGTATGAACTGCTCCAGTATTAGTAAGTATTTTGAAATTAAAATGTGTCCTGACTATCCTTTCATATCTTCCTTACAAAATCAGTATCGTAAACTCGTTCTTTTGCGTACTGCCCGGCCACGTTTGTGATCAAGAATTTCAAATACTTATTTCCAGCTCCCACTCCACCACTAACCGTAACGCCTTCGCCAAGTATTACGCCAACACCAACGCCGCCGTCTCCTCCAGGTAAAGGATTTTCACCATGTTCATTATCTATAGCTTCAACAAGAATTGCACATTTCTTTATACATCCTTACTTCCGTGTTTAATATTTTCAGCTTGCAGCAAAACACTGGATATTGGTTTGATCGTTGACGCATCAGATAGTATGACACCAGAGTTTTTTACTTCACTCAAAAACTTTTTGGCTAAGTTTGTGTCCGTTTTCAATGTATCCCCTGATGGAAGTCATGTTGGAGTAATCACATTCGCGGGAGAAGCAAATATCGATATAAAATTCAATCAACGGCAGTTCCATGACTCTCAGAAACTACAAGACAAGCTCAAAAACCTTGGAAGCCTTGGCACAGACCATTGGATCGATGCACCGCTAGAATTCGCAAAAAATAGTTTATTTACAGCAGCTGGTGGACATCGTGCAGAACTTCCTAGTGCTTTGATCGTTTTATCACACAGAAGCGGGGAGAGTGGTAAACCGTTAAAAGATCTCATTGATCCGCTTATCGTAAGTCTTAAGTTGGGATCGAAGATGGGGTTGTTATACGGTCCTTCATAAAAGGAATCTGGATGGAATGTTCCTCACCAAATGGGATGAGATAAATGATATTCATGCCTGTTCTACGGTCCTTCACAAAAGGAATTTGGATGGAATGTTCCTCGCCAATTGGGACGAGATAAACGATCAGTTTATTCAATATAGGGTGTGGTTTCCATTTATGCAGTTTTGTCTTGCAATTTCAATCTTTCAAAATTACAATATGCTATTCTCATATGGCATTTGAATTTCAATTCTGTCTCTAAAATTTCCGATGCTCATTGCAAAATGAATGTACACAATTCTAGTAATTGCACCATTGCATGTTACACAATCTGAATACGCTCATGACGTATTATGGCGGACAGAGTCAGACTGGATACCACAGCTAAGATGGCATCACGAGATTTAATTACAAGCACACTTTGCAGTTGTCATTTAAATGTGTTTTTTTCCTCATCAGACCTTGGATTTAAGGAATAAAAAACGGTTTCCCGTGTTTGATAGCCTGATCAAAACACGCGTGATGTTGGGACTCTCCCAACATCACAAGTGTTTTGATCAGGCTATCGGACACGGGAAACCGTTTTTTATTTCTTTTATAAAATAACTAACACGCAAATAGACGAAAATAGGAAAAAGAAAACACCGGCGAAAAAACAAATTGACGTGAGCGTGTTTGATACTCTCATCAAACACGGGTTTTCAGCCAATCAGAGCGCGCGTTATATAAAAGTTATTTTATAATTCAAATTGATTAGTTATTGAGCTGTCAAATACACAGAAATAGATCGATGTCTACTGAAACTGGAAAAATTGTCAATTCTGGAATCCTAAACTATGCTGTAAGCGACCATTCGCTTATTTACATCAAACGAAGAGCTAGAATTCCCACAGGAGAAATCAAAACTATTCAAACTAGTCATGCTAAATTAGATGTCCCTGTCTAAATATTGATTAAAATAATAAAAAACAATGTTAGAAATGCACCGATATCGCAAAAGTTGCGATTTTTGACGGAAATCACACCCTATAAATTCTACTAACGAGAAGGAATTGGGATGGAATATTCCTCGCCAAACGGCTGGGCGGGGTAAATGATAGGACTGTTATACGAGTCCTCTACGAAAGGAATTGGGATGGAAACTTCACAAAAAGTGTGGAGATGAAAAAACCGTTTAGTACTTGAAAGGATGGGATGGAGGTTGCCTATTTACTAATGTTGTATAGATGTGTTAAAGGTACTAATCACGAAAGATGTTTATCTTATAGACGAAAGGAATTAATATCATAGCTGTTGGTTTATCCAATCAAATTCCAAACAGTGAGCTTCAGGAAATCGCGAATGGCAATGCAAATAACGTGTTTAGTCTAGAGCAGTATGGGACACTGGACAACATGCTGAAAGACTTAGCCAGCAAAGTTTGTAAAACCAGTAAGTAGCTTGATCCCTTCTTTTCAAAATGGGACGTGGTTTATAGGACAACCGGTTAACTATTCAATTGATACAACACTCAATGCACGATAACGGAGCAACACCACAGAAATGTTGAAAAGCTCTTTTGAGAGACTTACATAGTATGACTTCAGTAGGGAATCATCGCACCACACCTACGTTTCCTAGGTTAATATATATAATCAGTCCGAAAGCCAAGACATTTATTATGTGGAGAAGTTGAAATTGGCGCAAAAACCCTAGAAAGTTGCCTACCCTTACCTAAATTGTACATATATTGTGGATTTATGAATTATACATGTTTTATATATGGATCTACTCATCTATGTTCTAATTTGCCATATTTTATCTGCTTTTTTCAGCTGTACCAGAACCAGGCAGTAAGCACTTAGCAGCATTTAAATAAGCCTTAATTTCTTGCTTCAAATGAGGATATGGTAGCGTGATGCTGCTATTCTATGCAATGGACGAAAAATGGCCCTATCAAAGCAAAATACTGGAGCTATGCATAAGACATGCTGTATACTATGCATATACTTAACTATGCCATAAATAGCGCTTATGATTTACATATCAAATGTTCTAGTACAAGGGATTTTTAACGGCTTGCTTGCAAGGAAGTGGGAAGGAACGAAATACAAAATGTTTATCACTGCTCACACCTCCAGTGCTCTTGACAAAACAGTGCAAGTAACTTCATCGTGTTAAATTGTAACGTTAAAGTTTTATTGTTGCGTTGTTTAATTACTCTCTCTCTATTTCAATAGCTGAGCCTTGCAAAGAGAAAGTTGACCTTGGCTTTGTTGTCGATGGCTCCGACTCAATCACAGAGAAAAACTACAACAGATTTAAGGAATTCATCAAGAATACGACAGCGAGTTTTGAAATATCTCAAAGTCTTTCTCATGTTGGAGTTGTAGTGTTCTCGAAGGATGCATCCGTTGTCTTCAACTTTAAACAATATTACGACATTGCAAGTATTCACAAAGCCGTGGATGAAATGCCTCATCCACGATTGGGAACTTATATCGGTAATGCCCTCAAAAAGGCAAAAACTGACTTATATGATACCACCTCAAGGAAAGACGTCCGGCGAATTTTGATAGTCATGACTGATGGAATATCAAAAGATGACGTTAAAAGGCCAGCACAGAATCTCAGAGATTATGGTGTTATCATCTTCTCGTTAGGTATTGAACTGGATCCCAAAGAAAATGAAGAAGAATACAATATACAAAGGACTCAACTAAATGAAATGGCTACAGATCCTGACAAAGAACACGTGTTTACTACTACATCATTTGACAAGCTTGCTGCAATGGTAAATCTCGTCAAAGAGAAAGTTTGTCAAGGTAAAACCTTTGTACTATATGAAACCCTAGCTGAGCGACAATTACGGGACTCTGGTACCGAAGGTTTTACACTAAATTAACGCAAACACAAATACAAATAACATACAGTCATTGCCGCGCGCAAAAGATGTGAACATCACAGTGCATACCCAGATTTGTATACATTTGTTGTTGCTTCTTCATATCTTCTTTTGTCTCTGTCTATCACCACACTATAAATTAAATGTGTTTTGATTCAACTCCACAGCAGCTTTAGAGCCTGAATTACCTCCAGAAATACCCAGTGGTAAGCCCAGTATTTATGATCCAAGCTGAAATCAGTCAAATTTTTCTAACACTAGAATTACTCCTTCCATGTGTAATTGCAGCTGAGTTTACTCTTGTTCCATCAAACGTATCTTACGTACGTGTTGGGATGTCAGCACGATTCGTTTGGGAATATGAGGTGAATAACAGAATGACTGCATTTGCGGACCACTCCCCAACATGGAATGTTTACTCAAATGAAGGACCTATAGAATTAGCATTTGAAGACAAGAGCAATGACTGGGAATGGCGCATATCACCTTCCTGTCCTGCGTCGTACCAAGGAAGACTGAGCAAAGAAGACCTTGCTACACTAGTTCTATCCAATGTAGTAGCATCAGACAGCGCTGAGTATGGTTGTAGTTTAGTGATGATATCAGGAGCCCCTATTGTATCTAAAACAAGACTTGATTGCAATTGGTACGTAATATATGCTGTTTACAGCCATGAGCAGTGTAGTCGACAATATGGTTGATGCTACATAAGCACGAACTCTGCTTAGCTTACTCACTCAAGGCAATAAGTAAGCACGAAAGGTGCCCTTTTATACTGTAAAACTACTTGCATTTTGGTGTTTTTGCTCCTTCCTTTTTGTGTCATAATTAATTAACCAAAATCATGCTTCTTCCTATAAAGAAAACTTGCAGATTTCCTATTAATAATGTAATGAACATATATTTAAGTAGTAGTAAAGACTGTAGTAGTAAAGACTGGCTCATGAGGAAGAAACATTCTTGTACTTCTTTATTAGATGCAACGTTTACTGAAACCCCAATTGACGTGATATACGCAACTGTTGGTGATGATGTCCGCCTTCAGTGGGTGTACGAAGTAGAGGGAGGTAGAGAAGCAGCCTTCTCTCGATATTCACCAACTTGGACTCTCGAACGTGCAGATGGATCGGAAATAGAACTTGCCTACGAGGATAAAGAACATGCATGGTCCTGGAGTGTCTCGTCTCAGTCCCCTTCATCGTTGGCTCAAAGATTGCGCAAAGAATCTTTAGCTACCCTGGTTATCTCTAACGTCAACGCTGGTGATAGCGGTATTTATGGGTGCAATTTAGTGATGGCCTCAGGTTATCCAGTTGTATCTAAAGTACAAGTAATTGTTAAAGGTATGTACGTCGTACTAGGACTGGTGTAATGATGAAGTAATAGTGGCTTAGAATGGAGCGAGTGGTCACCGCAGGCCGAAAGTTGCGCGGGCTCTGGGTAGGAGATGGCTTGAAGGCTACCTGTGGCAAGAATGTGAACAGTATGGCTGCCAGTTTCGTTAGACGACTGTTTTTGTATATTTATGTAATCTCAATGTATTTCGTTCCTCCACAGCTTGAAGTTGTGTAGTTTAAGGAACAAAGTTCCTGAATCATCCAAGGATATTAGGCTCTATGCTAAAATTCAGCCCATTTGATTGGTGGTTTCACATGATAAACACGATGGAACGTGACATTCACGTTCGTGTTTCCCATTTTTGATGACTTAAAATCATAGCTCAAGCAATTTTCAAAAACATTTTTTTGAGAACACTAGCTTATACGATACACAAAGATGAAACTGTGTGATTTCAGTTTTGGAGCAAAAGCCAGAATTTAAAATACGTTTAACAGTTTTGTACATATCTCTTCCAACTGGTGCACAGAAGAAAGTAATAAGTTTAATAGCGAAATCAATAACCTTCATCACGAATTATTTTTGGTAAGATTGAAAGGAAAAACATATAAAAATGTGAAATGAACAAAGATAAGTTTAAAAAGAAATTACTTGTAATGTTTACCTTCAAATAATCGTATTACACACGAGTTCAGATTTTGGCACATGTGCTAAATACCAAAAATATTTTTCGTATGATAGGCAATTTTCAAGGATCATAATTAGTCTAAACTAAGTTTGGAGCAAACGCAAGAACGTTGAACTACACGCAGTTTTGAGAATGATGTCGAATCAGAGACCAAAACCTGTTGATGCCCAATTTCATCGCACAAAATCTTCATTGGTCTCTGGAAAGTCTTAACATTTATATCATAGCCCATTATAATTTCAACAATTTTACTTACCATTCATCAACAGTTTGTCCAACATAGGTCACGTACAGTTTTATTGTCAGTAGACAGCTTCGAATGAATGTCAACACGAAAAGTAGAAACGTCGAGATATGAATGGTTTCCCTACCAAATTAGTTGCAAGTAAGCCACTAGAAATAGACTAAAATATCCAAGTCATAAATGACGAAAAAAATATGCTTCTTCTTTGTACGTAAATCCTTGAATTTTAAATGAATTATCAACCGTGAGTTTTCTTCAAACCAAGATAATCTGTAGTACTTGAAGTAGCTTTGAGAGCTATTAAAGCATCAACATTGGACTCAAAATTCGAGAAAAGACATCTATAGGGAAAGAGGATGTTTAGAAAGCTCAACATTCTATTCTATTCCTTAATCATGTTGACCACTGGTATAGCCATTACTGTTTACATTTTTAACTTTCCCGCGTACCACAGGAAGCCCCCACTACGCATGCACAGACAAATTTCCCACCTGCTTTAGAATTGAATTTGTATGACTGTGAAAACGTCACGGTCACACCACAGCACCATTACGACAGGAATTTCGAGAATTATCGTTTTATAGACGACTGATACGGCCACAGAACGGCGCGTCCGTCCCACCCTCACACGAAGACTGCACTAGTTGGTTGGAAGAAGACCTCCTAAGCGAGAGTTTGGTAATGTGATGGAAAAAGCACCTCTCACCATCGTTTGAGTACACATTTGCATCTCTAGATTGTGCACAGACCCGAATACTTCTTCAGGAGCTTTTTAACAGTTGATCAGTTTTCCTGTCGGCAAAATCAACACTCGAATTGGCTAGGATTTTGAGAAATTTTGTCATTACAGCATAGTTCTGACCCCAAGCCCTGCAAGCGTTGACAAAACAATACAAATAACGTTACTATTTTAAATTGTAACATTTTAATCCTTACTGTTGTGTCATCTCTTTATTTCAATAGCTGAGCCTTCCAAAGAGAAAGTCGACCTTGGCTTTGTTGTTGATGGATCCGAATCAATCACAGAGAAAAACTACAACAGGTTTAAGGAATTTATCAAGAGTATGACAGCGAGTTTTGAAATATCTCAAAGTCTTGCTCATGTTGGAGTTGTAGTGTTCTCGAAGGATGCATCCGTTGTCTTCAACTTTAAACAATATTACGACATTGCAAGTATTCACAAAGCCGTAGATGAAATGCCTCATCCACGATTGGGAACTTATATCGGTAATGCCCTCAAAAAGGCAAAAACTGACTTATATGATACCACCTCAAGGAAAGATGCCCGGCGAATTTTGATAGTCATGACTAGTGGAAGATCAAAAGACGATGTTAGCGGGCCAGCAAAGAATCTCAGAGATGATGGCGTTATTATTTACTCGTTAAGTGTTGAACTGGATCCCAAAGAAAATGAAGAAGAGTATAACCAGCAAAAGATTATTCTCAATGAAATAGCTAGTGATCCTGACAAAGATCACGTGTTTACTGCTACATCATTTGACAAGCTTGGTGCATTGGTAGATCGCATCAAAGAGAAATGTTGTGAAGGTAAAAACCATTGCATTTTATGAAATGCTGAGCGAGAATTACGGGCCTCTGATACATACCGTAGGTTTTCCTCTAAATTGACGCAATGACAAATACAAATAACATACAGTCATTGCTGCACACCAAAGAAGTGGATTTCATAGCGCATACTCAGATTTGTGTACATTTGCTGTTGCTTCTTCATAACTTCTTTCTTTTTTCATACATCTACATGTATCTCAGTCTATCTTAAGTCTTTACTACACTATATAAATTGAATGTGGTTTGATTCAACTCCACAGCAGCTGTAGAGCCTGAATTACCTCCAGAAATACCCAGTGGTAAGCCCAGTATTTATGATCCATTTATGAACTTGCCTCATTGACCTTGATTACTTGTACCTGTTGTCAAAATATTCGACTAATTCAAATCAGGAAGTAACTGCGAGTAATAAAAATAGATCTAGAAATTCAAAAATATTGCTCTTAAATTGTGTCCCGTAACATATTATCAACCGTATCGTTTTCTATTCTTTCTTTTCCTATTCATTTGTTTTACAACAAAACCTAACATAAACTGAGGGCTAACACGATAACTCACCAGTTTACTTAGCCCTCAGGCACCACAATACGAAAACTATCCTCTATTAATCACAATGTTAAATTCATTATAGTATATGTTGTTTATCTTATATGTCTATTATCTTATATGTCTATTTCAATGTCAATCAAAATTGTGCACATAGAATAGTTTCAGTTTCAGTTCCAAGCTGAAATCAGTCAAATCTCTCTAACACTAGAATTACTCCTTCCATGTGTAATTGCAGCTGAGTTTACTCTTGTTCCATCAAGCGTGTCTTACGTACGTGTTGGGATGTCAGCACGATTCGTTTGGGAATATGAGGTGAATAACAGAATGACTGCATTTGCGGACCACTCCCCAACATGGAATGTTTACTCAAATGAAGGACCTATAGAAGTTAGCATTTGAAGACAAGAGCAAAAACTGGGAATGGCGCATATCACCTTCCTGTCCTGCGTCGTACCAAGGAAGACTGAGCAAAGAAGACCTTGCTACACTAGTTCTATCCAATGTAGTAGCATCAGACAGCGCTGAGTATGGTTGTAGTTTAGTGATGATATCAGGAGCCCCTATTGTATCTAAAACACGACTGATTACAATAGGTACGTAATATATGCTGTTTATAACAAGGGGTCCAATGTATGTCACAGCCCTTAAGATCTGTCTCTGATATCACATGAGGAGAGTGACCCCTGGCCAACTGGAGCCGGTTCCTGTAAGACCGATTAGCGCTAATCCAGGAAACCATTGGTTTTTATCCTACGCTAATAGAGCTTTTAGAATCATATCGTTACAGCTATGAGCAGTGTAGTCGACAATATGGTTGATGCTACATAAGCACGAACTCTGCTTAGCTTACTCACTCAAGGCAATAAGTAAGCACGAAAGGTGCCCTTTTATACTGTAAAACTACTTGCATTTTGGTGTTTTTGCTCCTTCCTTTTTGTGACATAATTACTTAGCCAAAATCATGCTTCTTCCTATAAAGAAAACTTGCAGATTTCCTATTAATAATGTAATGAACATATATTCAAAGTAGTAAAGACTGGCTCATGAGGAATAATCATTCTTGTACTTCTTTGTTAGATGCAACGTTTACTGAAACCCCAATTGACGTGATATACGCAACTATTGGTGATGATGTCCGCCTTCAGTGGGTGTACGAAGTAGAGGGAGGTAGAGAAGCAGCCTTCTCTCGATATTCACCAACTTGGACTCTCGAACAGTGCAGATGGATCGGAAATAGAACTTGCCTACGAGGATAAAGAACATGCATGGTCCTGGAGTGTCTCGCCTCAGTCCCCACCATCGTTGGCTCAAAGATTGCGCAAAGAATCTTTAGCTACCCTGGTTATCTCTAACGTCAACGCTGGTGATAGCGGTATTTACGCGTGCAATTTAGTGATGGTCTCAGGTCGTCCAGTTGTATCTAAAGTACAAGTAATTGTTAAAGGTATATACGTCGTATTAGGACTGGTGTGATGATGGAAGTAAGTAGTGGCTAAGGGGGTGTTTACATGGCGCTAGGATCATCCTAGCACTAGGCGGGATCATCCTAATAGGAGAATCATCCTACCTGATATACATTTACTGCATTCTGTTTACATAGAAATTGGTGTCTTTCGCTTCGAGTACTAGGATCATCCTACTGAACAGAATGCAGTAAATGTATAGCAGGTAGAATGATTCGCCTGCTAGGATGATTCTAGTGCTAGGATGATACTAGTACCATGTAAACACCTCCTTAGAATGGAGTTCGTATGACTGTGAAAACGGAACGTCACGGCACAGCACGATTACGACAGGAATTTCGAAAATTATCGTTTTATAGACGACTGATACGGTCACAGAACGGCGCGTCCGTCCCACCCTCACACGAAAACTGTACTAGTTGGTTGGAAGAAGACCTCCTAAGCGAGAGTTTGGTAATGTGATGGAAAAAGCACCTCACACCATCGTTTTAGTGCGCATTTGAATCTCTAGATTTAGCACAGACCTGAATACTTCTTCAGGAGTTTTTTAACAGTTTATCAGTTCAGTAGTTTATCATCTACATGTGTCTCTGTCTATCACCACACTATAAATTAAATGTGTTTTGATTCAACTCCACAGCAGCTGTAGAACCAGAATTACCTCCAGAAATACCCAGTGGTAAGCCCAGTATTTATGATCCAAGCTGAAATCAGTCAAATCTTTCTAACACTAGAATTACTCCTTCCATGTGTAATTGCAGCTGAGTTTACTCTTGTTCCATCAAACGTATCTTACGTACGTATTGGGATGTCAGCACGATTCGTTTGGGAATATGAGGTGAATAACAGAATGACTGCATTTGCGGACCACTCCCCAACATTGGAATGTTTACTCAAATGAAGGACCTATAGAATTAGCATTTGAAGACAAGAGCAAAAACTGGGAATGGCGCATATCACCTTTCTGTCCTGCGTCGTACCAAGGAAGACTGAGCAAAGAAGACCTTGCTACACTAGTTCTATCCAATGTAGTAGCATCAGACAGCGCTGAGTATGGTTGTAGTTTAGTGATGATATCAGGAGCCCCTATTGTATCTAAAACACGACTGATTGCAATAGGTACGTAATATATGCTGTTTATAACAAGGGGTCCAATATGGGGTAGTCTATTACTCAAGTCATGCAGTAAGTGAGTAAGAAAGGTGCCCTTTAATACTGTACTGGTCTAATGTCGTGTTTTACCCTCTATAAATAAAGTTTGTCAAAATCGTAATATCTAATTGGCTGGCTAGCTCGTGAATAATGAATGAGGATTTGAAGGAATGTTTTTTAATCTTGTTTCTGAAAATATTTTCTTTTGGGGTTAAATTTTTTTAACCAATTACAGGAGTCAAACCCAATAGAAAAGAAAAGCTACCAATTCACACCATTCCCCGTAATATAATTTCTCTAGTATTTTAACCCAGAAGAGTTATCTGTAAAAGGAAATCATTCAAATAAGAAATAAGTATATTGCTTCATTGCAAAGTTATAACGATTTTTCATGTTTTTGGCCAATAACATGAACGGTTTAAACAATACCACAACAAGCACCTTTCTGTATTCCTTGCCGTTCAGCACTACACTTACTTAGACGGACTGTTACTAAATAATGAACATATATCTAAACCTTAAGGAATAAACATTCTCGTTTTTCTTTGTTAGATGCAACGTTTACTCACACCCCAACTGACGTAATAGAAGTAACAGCTGGTGATAATGTCCGCCTTCAGTGGGTGTACGAAGTAGAGGGAGGTAGAGAAGCTGCTTTCTCTCGATATTCACCAACTTGGACTCTCCAACATGAAGATGGATCGGAAATAGAACTTGCCTACGAGGATAAAGAACATGCATGGTCCTGGAGTGTCTCGTCTCAGTCCCCTCCATCTTTGGCTCAAAGATTGCGCAAAGAATCTTTAGCTACCCTGGTTATCTCTAACGTCAACGCTGGTGATAGCGGTATTTACGCGTGCAATTTAGTGATGGTCTCAGGTAGTCCAGTTGTATCCAAAGTACAAGTAATTGTTAAAGGTACGTCGTATTAGGACAGGTGTCATGATTGGAGCAAGGGTGGATTAGTTTGTTATAGCGCACGGCCCTCTCTATGGGAGGTTGGTAATGTGACGGCAACAGCACCTCACTATCGTTTAAGAGCATATTTTCATCCCTAGATTGTGCATAAACTTAATACTTCTTCGGGAGTTTTACCTGTGTCTCAGTTTTCCGTTCGCAAAAATTTACACTCGAATTTGTTGATTAGAAAGAATTTTGAGAAATGTTGTCAAATGCCGTCTAGGTCTGACCTCAAAACAAACAGCCCGCCAAATCATTTTCGAGAAGGTAGAGGGTTCCCAAGATGGTAAAGCCTTTTCGGACTTTTTCTCTGTGTTAGCACTTTTACTTATGTAAATAGAATGTATGGAGCACCATCTACGTACTTTTTAAATAATGTTTCTTTTTCTTTGAACAGAAGGAGAATCAGAATCAATAGGTAGGTTTGACGGTCCATACCCATCTAATATAATTCATCTGTATTGTTTTTAAATAATGTTTCTTTTTCTTTTAACAGAAGGAGAATCAGAATTAATAGGTAGGTTTCATTGTCCATACTCATCTAATATATAATTCATCTATATTATTGATCTTGTTAACGCCCTGAAAAGACCGGGAAATCGACATAACGACTTGTTCTCCTACTGGTCAGGAGCAACATTGAGTAACAATCCAGTGACTAGAGTTTTTATATGTTTTGTTCAAAAGGACAGGGATATGGAACCCTTAACATTTCATATTCGTTTAAACGTTTCTCTATCTTTTCGACATTATAGAAGTAAAGTTCACTAAACTTCCACCAAAGGAGATCCAAGCTAATGTTGGCCAAAGTGTTGCTTTAGAATGGGAATACAGCATTAATGGAGATAGAAATGAAGCTTTTACACGATACTCACCTACATGGCACCTATACTACGCAGATGGTACCAACGTTAGTTTGGCAGCAGAGGACATGAATGACAATTGGAAGTGGAGCGTATCACCCGAGTGCCCGGCATCATTACGAGATCGTATTAGTAAACAATCCAGTGCACATCTAGTGATATCCAATGTGAAGGCAAATGATGGAGGCACCTATGGATGTAGTCTAAACCTAGCAGAAGGAAGTCCTTTGATTGACAAGGTCAATCTTCTTGTTACAGGTAAATATTCAGCAATATACGCCAATATGACTGCAATATATCAAGTCATAAGTGCGCGGGGAGTCTCATTCAGTGGTAGAAAGAGAAACTTCCCTCTAGTGCTTAGAACTTTTCTGAGTGTTTTTTTAGTGTGTTTCTATCATGGATTAAATCATGAGTAAAGGAAACTGTAGACCTATAAACTATAAATTACGACCATCTTCTTGTCTTATTTACTAGACTTTAGTTCTCCCTTTTCTTAATTTGTATTCAAGCACCGCAGTGCAAAGCAAGAGTGGACCTGACTTTCCTGATTGATGGATCTGGTTCAATTGAATTTTTTGGAGCAGGGAATTTCCAGAGATGTTTGGATTTTGCTAAAAAAATAGCAAGACATTTCGACATATCTAAAGAAGAAACCCATGTAAGCGTCGAAGTCTTTTCTGGTGATGCCAACGTAGAATTCAATCTTAAAAAGTACTATGACATTGAATCTCTTGAGGCGGCAATTGATGATATAAGGCACCCAGGAGGAGGCACGTATCTTGGAAAAGGACTTCAAAAAGTTCGAGAAGAGGTATTTTTGAAAACTGGACGTCCTGAAGTTCCCCACGTTCTAATTGTACTGACCGATGGTATGTCATCAGATGATGTTCAACTTCCCTCTGCGGCATTGAAAAAAGACCACACCCTCATCTACGTATTAGGTGTTGGAGAACATTACGATTTAGACCAACTGAAAATAATTGCATCGAGCCCCACCAATGAACACGTCTTTGCGTCAGGATTCCACGACCTTGATAAAGTTGCTCAAAGTATCGAAAACAGTGTATGCGCAGGTAATAACTTAATTAAGAGGTTCCTGTACAAAAACAGCGTAAATGTTATCCGATCAAACACTGAATTATCCTCTAAAAATTATCTGAAATTATCAAAAAAAATTATCTCAAAAAAATTTCTGAAGAATTTTTTGAGAATAGTGAGAATGCAAGCTTTGATCAGAGAGCATTTACTGTGTTTTTGCACTGATGTCCTCAATTAAATAGTTAAATTGCTAACGAATACCCAACCTGAGTAAAGTATTGAAGACACTACGTCATGGACACCTTAGATGGATATTTACATGAAGGTATCAGGGGACCTCTGCAATTGATTTCCTCTACCGTTCACTCAAAACCCCTTAGCGCGCTATCTATTTATCTGATGTTTATAAAAGTATACATTTTCTTGACGCTGAATAAATGTAGTTTATATACAGCTATTTCAAAAAAGGTTGTCCTTAGTTTTGGTGCATACTTCGTAGTGAATACTGCATACCAAGACTGAAATGTATTATGGACAATTTGTAATCGGGTAACAAGAGGCTTTACCAATGTTGATTCTCTGTTTCCTCTCAGGTTGAATCTAAGTAGACTTTTTCCGCAACTTTTCTACTTATAAAGACTGTGAAAAATACCCGAAATTTGATATCCACAATGCATTTCGGTCTTGGTATGCGGTATTCACTATGCAGTATGCGTTAAAACTGAGGACAACCATTTTTGAAAACGTCTAGTTGTCAATTATCATATTGGACCAGAATTTTCCAAGTTTGACTACTTTTGGCTTAGAAAATCCAAGTTAAAGTTTATGCAAATGAACAAAAATCTTTATCCGATATAAAGATCTACGTTACGGTAGTGATTTCCATTGTGTTTTCTAATGAATTATTAATGAGTTTGATAAATAGGTATATATATCAGTTATTATTCCATAATTCCTATTCTTTATTTTTATAGCCCGGCTTTTCCGATTTTCAATTTTACAGTGTGTAATGATTTGGAAAATAGTTGTTTTGCACCAGTTTATTATCCGACTGCTTTAAAACTTATCTAAATGAATCTAAATGAACAGAGCAATATTTGATCTTAAAAACCGTCTCTCAGTTTTTATTGTTATATTGACTTTTTTCTAAAGTTATTCAAATTTTATTGCCTGAAACAGGTCAAAAACACATCGTCCAACTTTGTGGTCAAACATTTTCGCAACAGTCCATATGCACTAACAGGTCACGTGACCCTATCTCCCCTAAATCAAGCGGCACCGTCCAAATAAACGCCAAAAATCGAAAGAGCACCTCGATATTAGTAAGAGAGGGGAGTTTCAGCTCATAAGATGTAATATACAGGAGAAATGACAGTAAATTTAAGATTGGATATTTTCTTAACGGATTCGTTTTGAAAAACGGTCGTGCCATCCAACGCGCTTTTCCGAACGAATCTTATTATAAACGTAAACTTTGCACTTTTACTAATATCGAGATGCTCTTTCATTTTTTGGAGTTCATTTTGATGGTGCTGCTTGATTTAGGGGAGATGGGGTCACGAGACCTGTTAGTATATGTGACCTATTAAAGCCTTAAGGTTGGTGCCTACTAATGGGAAGGTAATTTTTTTGGCCAAAAACCACTTTATATAAAAACCAATTTATATATATACACCCATTTTTGTAAATTAGTATTGAAAATCCCTTTTGGGTATTACTAATGAACGTATTGTATTGTATTGTATGGGTATCAAAGAACCCATCACAGGGAGCTAGAATCCAAGGAAAAAATTGGGGGTCACCGTGCATATTAATGAGTCACACGCCATCAAATGTTGCGAAATCTGCCTATTCTAGAGGCCCAAAGAAAAAATCATAAATACCCCATATTTTGAAAAAATGTCAAACTTGTTTTACTAAAACGTTTACAACACAATTCTCTTACTTGTCAATGCCATACGAAATATGAAAAAACAAAATAACAATTTTTTTCAATGACTTTTTACTAGTTTTAGACCTGCTTTGGTTCATGACCGCCAAATGAAAAGTTCAATTTTTGCAATCAATTTTCAATTTTAAATTCATAAAAGTATTTAAAATAGTAGGTTAATCTCTACTTTACAATTTACAGAAATAAAAAATAGGGGTATCCGTGCGATTTAGAAAGTTATTTGCCGATAAACGCGCGAAAACTGATCAGAATTCGCAAAAATGATCAAAAATTCCCTAGCCCTCCCCGGAAAGTAGAGCGAATTACAATGCATTTTGGGAAATTTTCAAGATGGCGGCGAAAACAGATCGTTTCTGGTAGAAATGATAGTCAAAACAGGCGTTGTAACTCAGGTTCTATTTATCAACTGTGAATTTCATTCAAACACAGGAGAGGCTAAATGGTTTTCCTTTAATTCTGTAAGTTTATTTTTTCAAAAAGTGGTAAAAAGGCCTTGCTTTTACGATTGCTTTACCGACAAAAATTCAGTGTTTTTGCATGCGCAGAAAGCAGTGCGCGCGGACAATAGTAGGCACCAACCTTAATAAGAAATCGGAGACATGGTTTTCTGAATAAATCTTTCCTCTTTACAATGACATTGTTTTGCAATTGAATAACATCCGTATACAAATGACTTTTTTTGCAAGATCTACAAAAACAAAAAAACAAAACAAAAAAACTGAAAACATGCACTATGAAATGAAGGTTGAAAATTACAAAATAATGAGACGTTTTAGTTTTATTTCCATTCATTTTATACTTATGTTGTTATAAGTATTACCATTTCTTATCTTTACTGTAATTTCCGTCTATTTACCACATTTGTAAACTTATATATCTATTTCCTGTTACGTCACTTCCCATATCCATATCTTATATATACATTTACCGATTCCAATTGTAATCCTTTTAAGCCTGATGAAGACTAGTATTGGCTAGTCGAAAATTCGCACATTAAAGAATTCCAGTTCTACGACGTATTGTTTCTTCAAGTTTCTCAAATTATTTCAATATACGTATTCAATTAGATCTTCTAATAGATCCGTCGTATACCGACACTTTGTGGTACGTGGTTGTTTTCGACACAAGTCGAGATATATATTTTTTACAAAATAATGCTCGAAGAATTCGAAAACTACGTTCATCCAACTTTAAGAAAATACATACTTTTGTATATATCAGACAAATAACCAGAGCGCTTATGTGGGTTTTAGTGAGCATCGGTCACGAAGGTCCCGTGACACCTTAACTCGTACATTTACGACTCCATTCCTCTCTGTCACCACTGACGACACTAGTGAAAAATGTCTGCGCATGCTCGTAGTCACGTCTTCGTGCTTTTGTAACTTATGCAAATTTCGCTTTTACGCTTGCCTTCAACAACGGTTTTCACAAAATGTCAAAACTTAAGATCAATTCTTGAAACTTAGGGCCAGTATTAACATAATGTCTTCATAAATACAATATCTTTGTCTCACAAAAGTATACAAGAGAAATTTTATGTATACACCGAGAACACGAGCATTTCATTTCAGGCTAAAACTCAAACATTTCTTAAGAAAACATCGTAATATGCACGCATGCGCAGACGTTTTTCACTAGTGTCACCACTGACAACTTATCCACTTTCATATTCATTAGTAAAATAACTATGATGCAACGCTTCTCTTATGCTCGTCGTGATATAATTTCACTGAGAAATGTTTCTAGACACTTCTATCTTATCATTTTATTAATATTACACTGTTTGCAATTGCAGAAGCAGAGTCACAGTCAGGGTCACACTCAGAAACAGTGGAGTCAGTGTCAGTGTCAGAGTCAGAGTCGCATCGAGAATCAGAGTCGCAGTCAGAGTCAGAGTCGCATCGAGAATCAGAATTTAATAGGTAGGTTTGATTGTCCATACTCATCTAATATATAATTCATCTATATTATTGATCTTGTTAACGCCCTGAAAGACCGGGAAATCGACATAACGACTTGTTCTCCTACTGGAGCAACATTGAGTAGCAATCCAGTGACTAGAGTTTTTATATGTTTTGTTCAAAAGGACAAGGATGTGGAAGTCCTTAACATTTCATATTCGTTTAAACGTTTCTCTATCTGTTCGACATTATAGAAGTAAAGTTCACTAAACTTCCACCAAAGGAGATCCAAGCTAATGTTGGCCAAAGTGTTGCTTTAGAATGGGAATACAGCATTAATGGAGATAGAAATGAAGCTTTTACACGATACTCACCTACATGGCACCTATACTACGCAGATGGTACCAACGTTAGTTTGGCAGCAGAGGACATGAATGACAATTGGAAGTGGAGCGTATCACCCGAGTGTCCGGCATCATTACGAGATCGTATTAGTAAACAATCCAGTGCACATCTAGTGATATCCAATGTGAAGGCAAATGATGGAGGCACCTATGGATGTAGTCTAAACCTAGCAGAAGGAAGTCCTTTGATTGACAAGGTCAATCTTCTTGTTACAGGTAAATATTCAGCAATATACGCCAATGTGACTGCAATATATCAAGTCATAAGTGCGCGGGGAGTCTCATTCAGTGGTAGAAAGAGAAACTTCCCACTAGGGCTTAGAACTTTTCTGAGTGTTTTTTAGTGTGTTTCTATCATGGATTAAATCATGAGAAAAAGGAAACTAGTAGACCTATAAACTATAAATTACGACCATCTTATTTATGTCTTATTTACTAGACTTTAGTTCTCCCTTTTTTTTAATTGGTATTCAAGCGCCGCAGTGCAAAGCAAGAGTGGACCTGACTTTCCTGATTGATGGATCTGGTTCAATTGAATTTTTTGGAGCAGGAAATTTCCAGAGATGTTTGGATTTTGCTAAAAAAATAGCAAGACATTTCGACATATCTAAAGAAGAAACCCATGTAAGCGTCGAAGTCTTCTCTAGTGATACCAAAGTAGAATTCAATCTTAAAAAGTACTATGACATTGAATCTCTTGAGGCGGCAATTGATGATATAAGGCACCCAGGAGGAGGCACGTATCTTGGAAAAGGACTTCAAAAAGTTCGAGAAGAGGTATTTTTGAAAACTGGACGTCCTGAAGTTCCCCACGTTCTAATTGTACTGACCGATGGTATGTCATCAGATGATGTTCAACTTCCCTCTGCGGCATTGAAAAAAGACCACACCCTCATCTACGTATTAGGTGTTGGAGAACATTACGATTTAGACCAACTGAAAATAATTGCATCGAGCCCCACCAATGAACACGTCTTTGCGTCAGGATTTCAAGACCTTGATAAAGTTGCTCAAAGTATCGAAAACAGTGTATGCGCAGGTAATAACTTAATTAAGAGGTTCCTGTACAAAAACAGCGTAAATGTTTAGGGAATAAAAAAAAATCTCTGAAGAATTTTTTGAGAATAGTGAGAATGTAAGCTTTGATCAGAGAGCATTTACTGTGTTTTTGCACTGATGTCCTCAATTAAATAGTTAAATATGCTAACGAATACCCAACCTGAGTAAAGTATTGAAGACACTACGTCATGGACACCTTAGATGGATATTTACATGAAGGTATCAGGGGACCTCTGCAATTGATTTCTACTACCGTTCACTCAAAAACCCTTAGCGCGCTAACTATTCATCTTATGTTTGTTTAAGGAATAAAAAACGGTTTCCCGTGTTTGATAGCCTGATCAAAACACGCGTAATGTTGGGAGACCACGAGAGAGCGTAGGAAGCACGAGCCGTTGCTGTCACTTTTTCTCCTATTCATCTTATAAACGTAAACTTTGCACTTTTACTAATATCGAGATGCTCTTTCATTTTTTGGAGTTCATTTTGATGGTGCTGCTTGATTTAGGGGAGATGGGGTCACAAGACCTTTTAGTGCATATGGCCTATTAAAGCCTTAATAAGAAATCGGAGACACGGTTTTCTAAATAAATCTTTCCTCTTTACAATGACATTGTTTTGCAATTGAATAATATCCGTATACAAATGACCTTTTTTGCAAGATCTACAAAAACAACAACAAAACTAATAAATACGAAATAAAGGTTGAAAATTACAAAATAATGCTCGAAGAATTCGAAAACTACGTTCATCCAACTTTAAGAAAAGACATACTTTTGTATATATCAGACAAATAACCAGAGCACTATGTGGGTTTTAGTGAGCATCGGTCACGAAGGTCCCGTGACACCTTAACTCGTACATTTACGACTCCATTCCTCTCTGTCACCACTGACAACTTATCCACTTACATATTCATTAGTAAAATAGCTATGATGCAACGCTTCTCTTATGCTCGTCGTGATATAATTTAAATGTTTCTAGACACTTCTATCTTTTTTTTATTTTTTTTATTTTTTATTTATTTTACAAACAAATTTTTTAACTAAATACAAAATTACAAACGAGACATATACAAAATTAGATTACAATTCCTTATAATAACAAACGAAACAGTTAACAACAAAAAATTACACCTACTTCTGTAAACTTATTTAAAATATTCAAATTACATGAAAGGAATCTTAATTTTTTTAGAATAAATTATATCAGTCTCTTTTCAATTCTTCAATTATGTTTCTTATTTTTTCGTATTTCTGTAAATGAATTAATAACTTGGAATTTTTTTTTGCTATTATATATTCTAAATTTTCATATTGAATTAATATTTTTTGATATTGTTTTAGAATGGGGATTTGGCATTGGCCTCTTGCTGTATAAAGAGTATACTTATACAGCAAGAAGAGAAACTTTTCCTAATTGTCTCCTTCTCTTCCTAATATTACATTTTCCATGTTTAATTTCGGAAGGTTGATATGGCCTTTTCCCAGCCAGTTTTTAATGGAAATATAATAGTTTCTTGAAAATGAACAATCAATAAAGAAATGTTTCAATTTGAGATTCACAAAATGCACAATTTGGTGACTCTATTTTTTAAAATTGAAACAGTTTCATATTTAGAAAAAGACAATTGTTGAGAATTTTATATTGGAAAATTCGTAACTTACTATCGTTGGTGATTTTATATACGCTGGAATAAGTTACAGACCACTCAATGTCCGGGTTGCCTAACTTTCTTACAATACTTTTTTAGAGACGTTGGCCTTCTGAATTTCCGTTCGACTACTTAAGAGTATACCATCTTGGTTTTGACTTTAGATATTGAGATGAGCTTACCAGATAACTCGATACATTTATCTCTAGTTGAAATTACCGGTGCTTTATCGAGACTACCTTTTAACTTAGTTTTCCAATAGACTGGTAAAGCATCGATGATTCCTCTCCACACAAGATACTCATTTTCTCTCCATCCTTTAGATTTCATTACATCCCAGTCAGGGCCAAGATTTTTGTCCCACACATCATTAACTTGTAAAATACCTCTATTGACAAAGTTTTGCAATTTAATATAACACTTCTATCTTATCATTTTATTAATATTACTATGTTTGCAATTGCAGAAGCAGAGTCACAGTCAGGGTCACACTCAGAAACAGTGGAGTCAGTGTCAGTGTCAGAGTCAGAGTCGCATCCAGAATCAGAGTCGCAGTCAGAGTCAGAGTCGCACTCAGAGTCAGAGTCGCATCGAGAATCAGAGTCGCACTCAGAGTCAGAGTCGCATCGAGAATCAGGATCGCAGTCAGAGTCAGAGTCGCACTCAGAGTCAGAGTCGCACTCAGAGTCAGAGCCGCATCGAGAATCAGAGTCGCAGTCAGAATCAGAGTCGCACTCAGAGTCAGAGTCGCATCCAGAATCAGAGTCGCACTCAGAGTCAGAGTCGCATCCAGAATCAGAGTCGCAGTCAGAGTCAGAGTCAGAAACGGTGGAGTCAGAGTCAGTGGAGTCAAAAGTTCACTAGGTAAGCCGACTTTAATATTTACTCTTTTTAAGCATACCCTTTGAAAAAGAGAATCAAGGAGAGAAAAGCCCCCAAAACGTCAATCGCGATATGTTCTTTAGACAAACAGACCAGATAAATTTCTACATTCCTTTCAGATAGCGGCGTTCCTTCCAGAAAGCTCCTGATCACGTGACATCGACGGCATGCATATTGTTTGACTCCCATGGATCATGTAGATTTATTAGTACATTTTAAATGTTACTCAGTTATACAAATTAACAAAAATATTAATGATTAGCAGTGTTTCACGCATCAATATTGTTAACCTAAGGTAAGCTAACCAGAAACATTTACCTTATTAGGCAAATGGGCGTGAAGCAGACAGTGAATCAATCAGTGTAAATAAAATCCTAAGCACTGACTTTGTTGGTTATCCCCCCCTGCTCAGACAAGGGAAAAGTAAAACTAGCTTGTGGCTATTATGAAAGTTCAGATCTGTCTACTGAGCTAGCTAGAATTATGAATGCGTTCAGATTGCACAAATTTTATCTAGGTAAACCTAAATAGATGTAACCCAACTTTCGAAGCACCACAAATAATTGGCGAAATTGAATTCAATTCAGCAGGAACAACATAGTACAGAATTTTCCTATTTTACTCTCGATTTTCCTTTCGTTTAAATGTCAACTATTAGTATAAAAACACCATTACAACTGTTATTTGCGAGAGGCAGTGGCACGTAATAAACCCTTCAAAATGTTATTATGACCTGATTCTCTGCTTCCAAGAATTGCTAGAACATCCACGATATATTTCAAATTTCCGCGCGACTTTGCAAAGGTCAAAGTCTCTGTGTTGTGAGGTATAAAATTACGCTAGATGAATAAAAATCTGTCAACTACAGAGGGATTAGCTAGTTGCACTCACTTCAAACCATGTCTACACATGGCTTGGGAATTTGGCAATTTCCGATCGTTTTTCCAGTCTGAACGGCAACATTCCTCAGTTGTTGCGTTCCGTCAAGCTAGCTAACAAAAAGGCGTTCACATTAGTAATTAACGGTCAATCTAGCTTGTGCGGGTTCAAGCTAGCTTCAAAGTCCTAGTCATTTGAACACAAGGAAATCTTGCTCAGAAAATTATCAAATGAACCTTGAGCCACACAACATACTACTCGTAATCTGGCTTTTCTTTACTTCTGCAGTTTCCAACACGGAAATGCTTCACTATAAAACAACATAGCTGCACTAAATTTGTTAACCTTCAATTTTAATTTCTGATAAAGAATTTGATCTCGATGACTTTAAATACAAATTAACTTGACTTTAGATTTTTTCTATTTTTGTAACGTTTGAGTGGTTAGTGTTTCATGATGATCTAATTGTCTTTTTGTGTGCAAGAATAAAACTAGGCGTTCCGTGATCAAACCAACAACAAATCAAATTGAAGCGTGTAGAACTGTCAGAAATGACGTTATCGTTTTACCTCGAGCCCCCCAGGACCTACAGTCTTAGGAGTTTGTAAAAATTCCGTCAAACATGAAACATCGTTCTATTTTATCTTTATCCCTCCTTGTGATAATTGTTTGGGCCAATACCTCGCTGGCTGTTCAAAAAGGTAGGTCACTTTGATTGATTATCTTTGTTTTAAGATATAATGACCAAGGTCAATTAAAGACAAAATATACATGAAATAAATCGACACAACATCACTGACATGAGGACAGAGAAACACCTCGGTAACTGGTCTTTTTTCAAGACAAATCAACCATAACAAGATCCATTCTATTGCAATTGAATAACTTACCCTTGGACTTTTGGATTTCGTCCGAAAATCGATGGTTACGTTCTAGAAACAAAGTCAGAATCACTAAATTTTATTTTCATAATTTTAAAAGTCTTGCTAAAGTAAAAGTATTTACACAATCTTCGTATACTTTCAAATATAAAATTATAATTTCAGATTTTTGTACCCTATTTTAGGATAATATATTTTTGCAATTTTCATTTCTATTTTTATTTCTCCTTTTCTATTTCTCATGTCTTACTTATGAAGGCAAACATGCAAAGAATGGTGTATCGAAAAAGCAACAGGTCTACAAGCCAGTAACTGGTGGCGATAAAGTTCTACAGGCCAGTCCATTGACAGCCAGTTTCACATCCCAACAAGACAGCCCAGATAGTGGTAAAAACCTTTGTCATTTATGTAGGCGAGTGGAGTGGGAGAAATTATGATATGCAGGAAACAAGGGTCGAATCAACTTATTTTTAAACGAAACGGTTGTGTAAATAACCTCTTTGTGAAATGTCAAATGCTCACAGTTAAGCCTTCGGATCCTTGCAAAAGGGGAAAAGAAAGAAAGGAAGAAATAGGGAAAGGTCGAATCAAGCAGGAAAAAGGGAAATAATGTCCTATCAACGTATTTTCTCAAATGGAATGATTGTTAAAATAACTTTTCTCTCAGATGTCAAGTGTTCACAGTTAAGCCTTCCAATCCTTGCAATAAAGCCTTCATATTTTGTAAGACCAGAAAACCAATTTCCTTGCTCCTGTTGTGTGGAAGTCATAGAATCTTTAGACTTAATTGATCTATTTTATTAATTCAAGGAGATGGCTGCAATTATGTTATGGACCTTTTACTGGTGTTTGATGCATCTCATTCCATCACACAACTTGGTTTCACACTCATTAAAAACAGAGCCTTTGACTTGGTGAACCAGCTTCACGTAGCCCCAAAGGAAACCCACGTGGCAGTCCTGAAATACAGTACTTCCATTTCAACTTTCTTCATGTTTGAAGAGCTCGCAATCAAATCCAAAACCAGACAACAAATTGCTGCACTGACGTTTGATAATGGCTGGTCACGCCTTGATTTAGCACTTCAGGGTGTGGCCGACCACGTGTTCAAGCCTGCTGCTGGTGCAAGACCAGATGCACCGAAGGTGGCGGTTATCTTTACTGATGGAAAAGTAATAGGTACTGACAGTAGTATACCCCCCTGACATTGCCATTAAGAGAAAAATTGACATATTAAACTTTCTATTTTTTCTGCAGGTCCAAGAGAACCAGACAGACATGTTAATTGGCGAAAGCAGCTGGCTAACTCTGTTGACAAGCTTCGTGACCTGAATGTTACGATGTTTTCTGTCGCCCTCGATTCGAATCCTGATCGCGCTGACTTTTTCAACTTAGATTTGATAGCTGGAGACAGGTCCAGAGTGTTTACTCTTGATAAACTGAATCTTCTGGTGGAAAGCCTTGGACGTATTACTAAAAAAGTCTGTCCGGGTAAGATGCAATATACCTGACTGAAATTATTCTTGTAATGAACACTAACATTTTTTTTTCGCTCATATTAAGACGAATCATCAGTTTCGCCATCCGCCTCGCCAAACGTTACATCAACACCAGCTTTGTCTGCAAGTCCAACACTTTCAACAACACCGCCAACAAGTTCATCAGCAGTTGTAATGTCGTCTTCTTGCTCTTCGACGACATCAACGTGCACGCCATCGTCAACGTGTTATCCAGCGGGCGTCACCCCATGTGTCCATTTATACCTTGTTCAAGTGTGCAATACATATATAAGTACCACACCATGTCTCATAACATCAACAATCGTACCAACATCTGATCAACATCATCGCACCTACTCACCATCACCTACCATTCCTCCTTCGCCGACACCCACCAAACTCCCTCCTTCACCAACCATCATCGACCCCTGTCAGCCCAAGGTACCCTGCCCATTACCTCTTGTCCCTACTGCTCCCACCATCCCCTTAAATCCTACAATGGAACCTAAACAACCAACAAATAAACCAGTGTCGCAACCAGCACCAGAACCAGTTACATTGCCAAAAAAACCTGAACAAAACCCCGCTCACTTCACTAATGTAACGTTACCAAACGGACAGACCCCACCATCAAAAACGCAAGAACAAAACGTTTCGCCTCCCTGTCCTCCAGTTACGTGTCCAGTACCAGTTCCATTAAAGTTACCTCAAACGTACCCAAACGTCTCTCCCCAACCAGCACAGGCACCACTACCGTCTCCTCTTTCACCCTACCCCAGTGTGTCGCCACCATGTCCGCCTGAAAATTGTCCGATCAACGGACAGACACCACAAACTTCACCACAACAAAATGTCTCTCCACCTTGTCCCCCAGTTGGGTGTATTGACACAAATCAATCTCCACCTGTACCGCTCGCACCACAACCGATATCAGCACCATCACCACAACCATTAGCTTCACCACCACCACCTCCACCTGCTCCTCCACCACCACCACAATATCCACCCCCTCCACCACCGTCGTCACCACCACCACCATCGCCGTCTCCTGCATATGCCACCCCTCAACCTTCCCCATCTCCCCAAGAATTACCTCCATCACAACCACCTCCCCCAGCAGCGGTGTCTGCACCACCACCACCTTCTGCTCAGTAGTTATTATTTTTCATAGTTAACGCATTAGTATTAAGTAAAAATATATTGAAATCCAAAGCTTTGTAATTAGAATACTAAATGTTGTATAATAAAACAGTTCGCTATTATATCATAGTTGTTTCCTCCATTGTTTAAAAGGTGGGATGCAGAATATTATTTGGTAACCCTCATTACTAAATGGGTGAATCTTTGAGGCCAAAGGTAGTAATGAGGAAAATGTCTAACGGGTCACGTGACTGTTGCGAGGCAGCGGCTTTTTAATGCTACAATGGTTCTTGCTAGCACCACAGATGTAGGAAAAAATTGTATAGCTTGTAGGGTTCTTATGGATAACAGTATACATTAATTAGTATTGTGAAGGAGTTACCCTATTTCAATAAAGGTTTACTACCGTGATTCAGTTAGTGTGCGACGTGCACTACCGTGGCCAACAATATCACTTCTTTACAAGTTAGCCAATCAGAGAGCGGTATTGATTTGTTTTGACGGACATTCTCACGTGCGAAGTAGTTTGTAAGATTTCTTTAAATTTCTTTTTTAACTTTTATTTTCTTTATGACGTCGAGTAAAGTGTATAACTGGTCCCAAACCTTTCCGGGCAGCAGGACTAAATTTGGAGAGAAGTAGCAAACAATTCAAATCAAGAAGCTTCTACACGCTCGCAACTTGTAAACAAGTTAATTGGGTGACCATAGTAGCGCGCGTCGTACTGTAACACTGAAATTAGATTATTTAAACAAATTTTTATCAAGTACTATATTCATATTATTATTTAAGTAAATACTGCGAATAACAACCACGATGTTATGATGTTAATGATGCTGTATCACAATCAAGAGATCGTCTCTTTTAAAAAAACTTGCATTTGAAATTTGGTTAAATTATCGTCGATATCACTAATGGAATTTCTGCAAATAGAGTGAAGCGTTATGAGTTATTGTAACAAATAATTTTACTTATTGGAAACAAAGCCGTTCTAATCCAATGTTTAAGTCAATCTTATTCCATACATATATCATGAGATCACTATTTCTTGTTTATATGGTATAACAAGATGGGCGTTCTAGGTGCACAAGAATAAATACAGGCACCAGGTTACCCTTCAAAATACCAACTATTACGTTATTGCTTCAGTGGTTACTTTCCTTGGCTCTCTCGTTGCTGTCAAGGCGGTTTAGCTTCAAATGATCAAGATGAAGAAGATTTTCAGGGATTTTCCGTTGCAAGCGTTAATAATTGTGCTGTACTCAAAATGCATATTTTGCACTTCGCGTGAGTATTCTTTATCTGTGTTCTTAGTTCGATATCGACTTGTTTAAAGGAACAAAAACATATCTTGACACTTTTTAGGTGTCCCGTCAGTTCGTGTCATTATTAAGGTGTCCAAGAATTCATTGAAAGAAAAGAAAAAAGATAAACAAAAGACATCATGCTATTAATCAAACACCCCTTGACGAGAACTTTCATTTTAATACACAGTAAACTCATTAATCCTATTTTTGTTTTATACATAATTTTCTTTTTTATTATTTAGAAAAACAATTCTAATGGAATTATTGATCATAGAACTAATTGAACGTAGAACTAATTTATCCTACCAAACTGTACAAACAGTAAATTGCTTTTCAATTTCTCTTATAAATCATATACCTAACTAAAGCTCAGGCCCGTCTAAGCTGTACCATTTTACCAAAAAACTACATCTGAGAGTAAAGACATGGGTCAAAGCAAGGAATCCTGAACTCATTTCAAGTTTGTGTTAATTCTGCCAGTCGTGCAAGTAGATAAAACTAAGCCCATTATAAAAATACGCCAAAAAGTGAGAGAAAACATAATTGAGAGGAAATTAATGAACATTTATGATGACATTGTTGAAGTGATTTCTCACTGTTGTGTCACCGTGCATGAAGAGAAATACAAAGTTGTCCTGTTGCACATCTTAAAAATATTTCAATGTGCATTGGTTTTGCAGTTATGGATGGCTATAGATATGAGATAGATGAAGAACCACTCAACTTTGAATCAACCAAGCTTCTAGATAGTGAGACTACATACAGACTTGGTATGTCTGACATATCAAATTGATACTCTAAACAGAATTATAGCCGATTTACTGAACATTTCCACCACAAATACAGGAGTGGTATGGCCTACAAGGTGAACAGCATCGTGTCAAGGCACAGCCTTGGTACAGTACATGATTCAACAGGGCCATTTTAAGAGTTAAAATAAGATGCGTCTTATGTAAGAGCACTTTTAGCATTTTAGAGAACGCTCTTATTTTGTTCACGTCTTAATGACAAGAAGTGCCGTCTATAAAGAAAGGTTCCCGTATTATTTTGGTCGTTTCGCTAGACGATATCTGTTTCAAAAAACGTAGGTGGCCGAAGATCTGAATCTGAATCTGAGACAGAACACAATCATGAGAATGAGTCTTTTATCTTTAAACATGCGTAATATCATCCATTCATACTCTTGTCACTTTATATTATAATTCATTCCAGGATCGTACCAACAATTTCCTTCATCTAGCACAGACTCAGATTCAGATTAGATCTTAGACGGTATAGGTTTTTTGAAACAGGTATATGACCCAAATGTGTATATACACAGTCAAACCATTGCAATTTATTTTAACAACTTGGTTTAGATTCTGCTGGCCATACGGTACTGGACCTGGCTTTGGTGTTTGACTCGTCTTACACCATAACAACAACAGGCTGGTATAAAATCAAGAAAGCTGCTAAACAATTGATCGATGGGCTAGACATTTCACCACAGGGTACCCATGTCTCCATTATGAAATACAGCACAGATGTCGAGACTTTCCGCATATTTGAACAAAATGCAGACAAAGAAAAGCTGAAACGAGAAATCGACGACATGACATACGATGGCGAGTGGTCGCGATTAGATCTTGCTTTGAAAGCCGTGGACGATCACGTGTTTGCTTCTGATAGTGGGGCAAGACTGGGAGATGTTCCAGAAGCAGTCGTTCTGTTTACTGATGGAAAAGCAGATGGTAAGCGGCTCCAAAAAATCGAAGTAAAAAAAGTAACTGTTTATTTAAGTATCCAATGAGTTCTACCGTTTGTGCACCAATTGGGAGACACTGTACTCTCACTTCTACACTACCACTACATTCTAACATTCTATGCACACAACTCTCAGCTCATTAGTTCAATTTTAGTGAGGGAGGAAAACTGAAGGACCCTCAGAAAAAGCCTTAAAGAAAGGGAGAGAACGGAAAAACAAACTCGTGTCACATGAGATGCCACTGTCTAGGAATCGAACCCGGGACCAAAATCCATTAATCCACGCTAGTACATTTAGTAATCGTTTTTGGTGAGATCCTCTCAGAAGGCAAGGAAACCAGACTTGCCGATACTGCCTGTGCTATCAAAATCACTAATTCATTCATGTCGATCGGTAAGTAGGTCAGACATTTCATTACGACATTTCATTCAAACATTTCATTACAACTTCAGGTCCTTCCCAGCCTGATGAAGAAATAGACTGGCAGCTAAAGGTCTTAGCGGCTGTCCAATCACTGAGAAATAAAGACGTGGTTATCTATGCTGTTTCTGTGGGTGCGTTTGCCGACCAGTCAGCATTAGAAGCCATTACTGGAAGTGTTCCTGCACGTTCTTATGATTTTGAGGACGATTCCAAGAGTGCTGGAAGAATCTTTGGTTTGAATGACATTGACGGCTTGATTAAAAGTCTCAACAAATTGGGTGTTAAAGTTCCGGCTGGTAAGATATAACTTTGCTGGTAATTCAATAGTCATTGCGTGATACCAAAAAGATGCTGCAAAATACCTTTATGGACTGTAAACAATGTCAGTAGAACTAAACATTGCTTCGCTAACATAACAACGGAATACTTTGGAAGAGGTTTATCCTAACAATAGAATATTGTATCCTTGATTTTGAGAGAGAGAGAAGAGAGAGATGTACGCTCCCCTTTGTATTTTCGTGTATTTTGTATCCATTGTGTTGCCACGTATATTGTACATATTCCTAAAGCAGAACCAATCATTACATCCTAGTTTCCACGACAACAGCAATAACAACATCTCCAACAGCTACGCAAAGTGGAAGTGGTACTGTCACTCCAACTCCTTCTTTATCAAGCAGCAGCGAAACTCCTTCCACCAGCAGCTCAACACCACTAGTTACCAGCACACCCTCAGCAATGACCAGCAGCCCATCTGCATCCTCAGAAATAAGTAGCAGCCCATCTGCATCCTCAGAAATGAGTAGCAGCTCATCTGCATCCTCAGAAGTAAGTAGCAGCCCATCTGCATCCTCAGAAATAAGTAGCAGCCCATCCTCTTCCGTGGCAATGAGTAGTTCAACCGCACCTTCTGAAATTGGCAGCAGTTCAGCGTCTTCAAGCTTAGGACCTTCTTCATCCTCAGAATCAAGCATCGATCAAACTATCAGCCCGTCTTCTTCAATCAGTTCGTCTTCTTTAAGTAACGAGCCTACTACAAGTATTCAACAACCTTTAGCCACAAGTACCGTCATAACAACTGTAGAAATTACAACAACGGTACAAGTCACTCAAACTTTGAACGCTGAAGCAAAAGAAAGTAAGCCCAAAATTTTGCTCGTCTGATTTCTTGCTGTTTAACTGAATTTGTTTTTAATTCTTGAATTCCAGCGCCTGCTCTTGTCCTTACTATTAATCGTATTCGAAAAAGACTCGAAAAAAGAGACACTTCAGACAGGTATGGAATATTTGTGAATTCTTATTTTTTCCTTTGCGCCTAATTGTTTTAGCTTTTTAATCCAATGATTTATCTTTTATCTCTAATTGAATCTTCTAACTGAAACTGAATTTTCAACGATTATTTGCTACAAAATTCTTTTCCAGAGAAAAACGCTCTGGTCCAACTCAACGATGGTATCACAAGTACATACCACGATTTATTAAACGATGGATGTCGGTCTAGAACAACCTGTCTTGAAGGGACATGTGTATTTTCATTTACATAGTTAAAGCGGCGTTATAAAAGCCTGGTTTTCACTACGATGCAATCATAAGCACAAGCATAAGCGCAGAAACAAGGATAAAAAAAATCCTTTCAGTTTCTTGTGCTTTGCGTCCATTTTATGTCGATGCTTGCACTTGTACTTGCGTTCATGTTATGTCAATGAAAACGGAGTATTATGCTACTTGCGCTTGTGCTTGCGACGCTGGCAAAAACCTCACACTATCTATACTATAACCGCTATCTATACTATATGTAATAGGAGGAATTGCAACCTTACTGTAATCGTTAACAACGTAAAAAGAAGAACGTTTTACAGTTGCAAATTCTCTTCTGTAGTACAATCCTTTATTCAAGGTGAGCAATCGTTTGTCCTGATCATAGTATTTAAAACAAAGGATCATATTCGTTTGAGCTCGGTTGTTCGGTAGGTTAGCGCTAGTCCAGGGTTAGCATCGAGGGTCATCTCTAGGCGTAACCCTGCATTAGCGCTAACCTGTCTTTAAGGAAACGCATTCAGGAAGATTGAAATATTGAGATAAAGCAAAGGAATTCACTAACTAAACATATGATTGTATGTATCATGTAACTTAAATTGATTTAAGATTTAAGGTTTAGATTCAAGGCAAAAACTCGATTAATAAAAAAACATATTGGAATATTTTGCATTGTACATGGAACCGAGTCAAGAAAAAATAACCGAATTTATTCAAGGAATTCCAGACAGCCTAAAAGCCAAAAATAGTACATTCTAAAATTTATTATTAGTTCTATTTATTATTAATTCTATTATTATCATTAATTCTATTTAGTTGTTCATCATCGCCGATAGATTACTGTGATATAACTTGGCTAGTTTAATCCTTGCCAAAATACATGTTTCATTCACGGTCTACATCACCAGGACATAAAGCTAGTGACATGCTAAATGATGGTTTTGATCTCTAACAAAAAAAGGGCGTCAACCGATACCAAAACCAGCAAGTCAACAACGAATTACGTTATAATTTCACGGAACGCTTTGAAATTGTTGTGTTTAATAGTTTATATCATGGTTAAGCCTTTAAAAATGATTTGCCGTCCTGCATATGGTTTACTTTTCATCGTACTGCACGTTAATATATCAACAGCATATGATAATGGTGAGTATTAGATTGATTGATTGATTTTATATAACTGTTATTTACTAAGCAACATTTAATATTACATCACATACAAACAACAAGTTATATTGGCAACATGTGTAATAATAATAAGTGGACGTAATTGATAAACGTTTGCATGTTTATCGAATCTAAATCAAATGTTTATTTTTATTGCTTAAATTCGTAAACTGTAAATCACACATTCTTTTACAAAAGATCATTTAAGAGAAATTATGTCAATCACATGGTACATCACAAATAATCGGTATATCACGGTATGTCACAAATATTCAAGTAAATGGCTCTTTTGCTACAGTATATCACAAAGAAACAATAACCAGTTCTTTGGTTAACAATTTCATTTCCCAGAAAAATCAAAGGCAGTTAAGCATGCATCAAAGAGCAAGAGATCTCTAGCTGGTGGTGTCACGACAGAGCAATTCAACCTTGAAAAAGACGGGAGTATCTACGACAACCAAGTAGTCAAGCGTGAGTTTAACCCTACTCCTACTTCAATATCAGCCGGTAAGATGAATATGATACTATTTTTAAATTAGTGGGTATTTTGTTTTAGCTGATAAATTTCATTTTTTCGTGTGTCTGTGCTTTGATAGACGCAAAGATGACGTCCTGACGCGGTGACAACAAAGAAGTGCTTACAAAGTATTTATCAAAGATTTTAACCAATAAGAACGCGTATAACACTGTGTTACGTTATCCGTGCGTCTGTACTTTAATAACTCACTGCTCTCGACGAATTAGAGCGCGTCTAACAAAGTCAGAGAATAATTGTAGGTTATTATTATTTAGAGACTGGATGCCATTACGTAATGGACTTAGTGATTGGTGCTGGATTGTTCTCATAGTATAACAGTCAGTTGGATGGCTGAAGACGAAACAAGCAGCAAAGAAACTTATAAACAGTCTGGATGTCTCACCACAGGGTACCCATATCTCAATCATAGTGTACAGCTCTGACGTGGAAAATTTCTTTACGTTTGATGTAAATCCAGACAAACAAACATTAACAGAACTAATTGATGATTTATCGTTCTATGGAGAATGGTCTCGACTTGACATCGCACTCAATGCTGTCCTACACCACGTGTTTTTGCCTTTGAGTGGAGCAAGAAATGACGTTCCTAAAGTAGTAGCGGTGTTTACTGACGGCAAAACAGATGGTAAGCGATTGTTGAAAATACGCACAATACTTTGCACAGATTGAGATTGTTGTGTCGCCGACGACTTGGTTTTATAAGAGGTTCAAACCTTGTCCACAACTTTCCTTTGCCTGAGACAACAAAAATGATAATTACAACAACAACAAAACAACAGCAACCAAACAAATTACGCCGTTAACAACGCTCTTTCTGGCCTTTATTTAATGCTACATTCACCACAGTACATTTTTCAACAGCTATTTCTCTTGACAAACATTTCAGCGGCTACTGGCACGCCCGCCTTATTGCATTTATTCTTAAAGGAAATCGTTTGATTTGTTCACCATTAGGGGCTACAACTACTCCTGATGAACACCCTAATTGGCTAAGGATAATAAGCAGGCCTCTAAAGGCTTTACGAGCACGAAATATCACCCTGTATGCAGTCGCTTCAAGTCCGACTAATAACAATTACCAGGAGTTAAATCTGATTGGTGGCGATCGTGCTAAGGTCTTCAATATAACAGACATCAATAAACTGGCTGAAAGTCTTATGCGAGCTTGCAAACAGGTTTGTCCGCCGGGTGAGTATCACTTCGAGCGAAAGGAATCCGTTTCGGCCTTCACTGAAAGTAGTATTATCATGTTGTGAATTTTTGTCGAAATCAGTTTTATATCAAGCCACAAAAAATAGGCTACGTTTCTTGTTACGTAAAGAATCATTTTATGGTTTACAAGACACCGCCGCAAAACGACGGAGCAAGATTTCGCGGGCTTACACGCGTCCGCTTCTTGATCACAGTTTCTCTATTATCATTCAGGTCATCCTTAAAGACATATTTGTTTGGCAATGCCTGCATGACCACATTAACTTTATAGACTTATGTTGTTTGTTTGTTTGCCTGTATGTTCTCTTGTTTGTTTATTTGTTTGTTTGCTTGTGCGCATTGAGATTTGTAGAATATAGCATTATTATTATTGTTGTTATTATTGTCACAGAAGTCTCAAGCAACATTTTTTAGAATTTTTTTCTTTAGATTTTCCCATATCATATCTTTGAGCTTAATTTTGAGCACCAGTGAAAACAGGAAAGTACTAGGTGAGAAAAGCAGGCGATAGCTTAGAGAATATGAAGTCTTTAGTCTCAATTTTGGAGGACTGAGTTTGGTTTCTGTGGCTTGAGTTTCGCCGGCAAAGTTTTGTTTGTTTAACTGACGAATGTTTTCATTGAGGAGGACTGGGGAGGAGTTTTCATAAGGCACGCAATGCGTGGATATATTCGTGGTGTTATCAGCATTTCTTTATCACGTTTTACTCTGTTTCAGAAAAGTCTTCAGTGTGTACAAGTATGCCATCAACGTGTTTAACATCGTCAACATGCTATCCACAATGGTCGACATGTATACCCGTCATTCCTCCAACAAGCTGTACACCGATAACTACAACATGCCAAAACACTGAATCTGTAACAAGTATTGATGACACGATCAATGACGCTACAGCAGTTAAACAGCCAGTTAAGACGTTAACAATTACTTTGACAAAATACATTTATGTAACAGAGATTGCAGGAGCCACAGAGCAAGCAAAGATACAACAAACACCATCAACAGTCACAACCACTACAGAACTAGTCGATACTCCTACACTGGCTAGCAGTCTGGATTCAAGTACAATAAGTTCGATAAGTGAATCGTCAAGCACACTGGAATCAGAGGAAATTTCCCAACAGACCACATATGTTTCACAAGCAAGCTTAACTGAAATGTCTAGTATCTTAGCAACAAGTTCTATGACGACAGAAGCAAGTCCTATAACACCGTCATCGTCAGATAGTGCTACTTCCCCTGAAAGTTCTGCTGAACCACGTAAGTTCAAATAAATTGTTGCTTACGTTGATGAATCCGTTTTCAGTAACAATAATTCGACCCTTTCCAAACAGTGCAACTAAGACAATCTATAGTATTACCACAGGAGGCAGCATGATCGAGTAGTCAGAGCGTCGGTTTCTTCATCCAGTAGACCTTCACTTTCTCGGAACGTCTTTTCCCATTGGTTCGTTGCAACAAAAGAATCTATTGTTATTATTGCCAGTTGTTTTAGATTCTAGAGTTATAAACCAATTGGATGGCATCTTTCAAGACAGTGAGACCTCTTCATCTGATGGATTCCGAATTTGAGTCCCCACTGGCCACTAGCCGAGGCTGAATTTGTTCTCGGTAGTCCTAAGTTGAAATTCAGTTTCTGACCATGCTTGTACTTAGCCAACTGGTTTGCCTCCTGGCCAGTTCCGTCAGATTCTTAACTCATTTATGTTTATTTCATTTGTACCATTTAGTTATGAGGACACTGGAAAAAAGCAATGCTTTTTCTGTTAAACCCTCGTTAAATAAAGAGTAATTACTGAGTAGACAATGATATCATACATCTCACTATAATCTTTTGTCATTGGCAGTATCGTCCAATAGAAATAAACTGATACAAAGCACAAGCAGGTAAATATGGTTATCATGTAAGATGACTGATACTAGCATGCGAAAGAGGCGTTTTGGGGGGGTTGGGTGATTTGGGATTGTTGTGGAATTTCGGACGCGGGAGAACTGGAGCCGTGAAAAACAGGCATTCTCGCAATTTTTCCACAGGAATCCCAAATCTCCAATCCAAAAAATGACGCCTACTTTGCTGGTTAGCTGATACTATATTGAATATTGAATATATATTATTGAACAATAACCTTTTTGATTTACAACCAGGTTTGCAGCAGACCAAAAGAAGAGATCATGGTTTGATATTTATCTACCTGAATTCGTTAAAAAATGGATGGCAGTGGAACCATGAAACTAGGATATTTTAACTAATTAAACTTTAAATAACAAAGGGTATTTTTAAAGTAACTAAGATACAGTCGAACCTACACTAAAGGACACATTCGGTAAGCGGACACCTTCCATAAGCGGATAGCAACCTTCGGTCCCTTCTCTCTCCATTTTTCACCTCCGTAATCAGACACTTTTCGTAAGCGGACAGCAATTCGTAGTTCTGAGGTTGTCCGTCGTTATGCGAGGTTCCACTGTACAGAACGAACACGGCAGTTAAAATGCCTTTTGCTTCACGTAAACGGGAAAAGGCAGACTGCGGAGAGGATCACGTGACCTACTGGCGTTTCTATTTCAACGCGAAGGTGAGTCATTCTGCGTTTGCTGTTAAGGCGGAAAGTCATGCTCACGTTTAAGAGCCAAACGAGCGTGCGCCCCAAAGCAAGAAAAAACCAGGTCACGCGATCCTCTCTGCGGTTTGCCGTTTCCCGTTTACGTGAATATAAAGGTCTATAATATTAACAAAGTGCGAGTCTGCAAGTACTGATGTACGTAGTGATCAAAAGAATAGAATGTGGTTCAGCGTATCACATTAGAACGTTTCCGCAAATGCATTGATGACATTTCATATGACTGAGCAGTTCGATCCATGCCGTATTTTACAGTTATACAAATCTTTTTTGCAGGATCACTTTACCTTGGTAGGGGGTAAATTTGAATCGTGTGAGCTCTTCTAATCGTTCCAATTATTTGATAGTAGTATATAACAAATCAGCCGTTGGTTCTCTCAGGAGCAAGAAACTTCTACTTCTATTAACGAATCTGCATATGTAGCAGTGTCATAGATTGGTTACCGGTCTTGTTGCTATGGTTACTGTATCTTAATAAAAATATCAACAAATTCCTACTGTAAACGTTTTGAAAAAATATAAACATTTGAAACAAAAGGCAAAAAATAAAAACTTATTCAACATCGTGACACTATTTAATCGATATTTGAAATAGTTAACCTTTGCCATGTGATTGTCAGCAAAGGTGGTGAAACTTGCTGAGCCAGTAGGCCACGTAACAGGTGGTACGACTTACAAGGTTCACTAGAGTTTCGTCTTTAAACAAACGCATTAATACAAAACTAAACACAAAACAGCTAATGGATAAATAAAAAAATGGTCTTGTAAACTACAAACTACCATATATGGTGTCAGGAAATAGAACGTGGTTGGATAACAATAAAATAATTTATCTAATCAAATTAATTTGTCATCTGTCTTGATTCAAGTGGTCAAATGAGGGCCACGAACCTGTCGATGTCAAAATATTTCAAACATCTCGTAGACCTATTCTTAAACTTATTATATTTCCATCTCCTCTTCTTTTCTTAGATATCTTCGTTTCTTCCCTGTGTGTTTTAAGTTTAAATATCTATCAGTATAGAGAGCTGTACCCACGTCGTTTTAATGGCTCATTGATTGCCTGTGTTTAATCTAATTTATATTTGTTTATACAATATCTACAGGTGTTAACAGGTACAGGTAAAAACACTTAAATCCAAGGGTTGTAAAGTAAAAAAATTGCAACAAATTGAGACCGTTATTAAGTAATGAAAATATATCTAAAGTTCTAAAAGAAAACTCTATACTGCGACGAGTTAGATCACAATAGTTCATAATTGGGCAGCATTATACGGAATTCGTTAATCCAGAGTTTTAACATTATTGACGTTAATAATAAAACAGAATATGTCATTGTTTACGCTATCTGATGATCCAAGCCAAGAGAGCACAGAAAGGTCAACTTCGCTAAATTCTAGTGAAAAAATCAAAAGAGCTGTGAGAGAATAGATAGCATAGAATGGATGTATCCAGGCTTCTTATCGTTGTAGGGCTGTGTTTCTTGTTTGGTGATTCACTAGCCGGAATCGTCCACCAAAAAAGTAAGTCAACCTTATCTGGTTCTAAGCTAATTTAGTAATCAGCAAGAAGCGCTCGTTTTGGTGGTAGCCACTAGAAGTTTATGGGGACATTTTATTTTATGGGGTCATTTCAGATGAAAATATAAAATACCCTTGCCACCAAATCTGATCGCAATTGCTGCTGATTTGTAAGAGTAAATGAGATGCAATTCTGTAAAACGTTTTTTATCATAAAACCTTGACAACTGACAAGGTCAAGACAAACAAATACACTGCAAATCAAATGAAGGGAATAATTTAAGTTGTGCCAGCAAGAATATCAGAGTTTAAGATTCAAGAAGTAAACTTAATGCCAATTTCAAATTCTGTCACATTTCGAATACAAATAATATGATTATAGCGTGAACAAAATACAGTATTATGCATGTATAGTTTGGGGGGACAGTGATCAGTTCCCAACTAGTTATATGAACGGGACTTTGCAAAATGTCCTCTACTGATCCCTCTTCAACTGTAACTTGAATAGGCTTGATTTAAAGAAATGTGATTTATTTTCTGACTTGTTTGATGGCCATGTGCAGATTATATAAGAGCATATCCCAATCTTTCCATAACGGCCGCGCTTTTTAGCAGAAATACCTACAGTCTTTTATTGAAAAGGCCAAGTTGAGGCTAGAGAGATCGAAATTACTTTGTGCGTCTTTTGTCAAATGCCAAGTGTGAAAAAAGAGGAGTTTAGGGGTAAATATGAAATTCTCCAAATTAAAAGTCTAACAGAATGACAGCCGTATACGTACTATGTAGCAATGCTTTTCTCAGTTCCTTTCCCTTTTTTGTTGTGATTTCATAGATGGATTTGGACGATTCTTTAAACGAGCTGCATGCGAAAGATGAGAAAGGTTTGTCACATTCAGCTGCCTAAATTGCCGGTGTTCAGTAACTTTAACTCGTTCTACGATCTGTTTCTTCAATTTAAGGTCCATGCCAGAACCCTATCGATCTTCTGTTTATCCTGGACAGTTCAGAAAGTGTTGGTGCCTTAAACTGGGATAAGATCATAAACTTTACCAGGAAAGTCGCTTCTAAGTTTGATGTCCAGTACACTCGTGTTGGAGTCATTCAATACCATTCATCTGCTGAGGTTCCAATCCCAATAACTTCATTCAGAGATAACAAAACATTGGATGATGCTCTAAGTAACATCTACTTTAAGCCTGGTGCAACCAGGACTGATTTAGCCATCTTGAAAGCCATCGATGTATTCAATCAGGCACCATTACGTAAAGCAAGTCGAGTGGCCATATGTGTCGTAGGAGCTCGATCGACAGATCTGTTTGTATCCAAAGGAAAAAGCATCAATGCTACTGATTTGCTTCAACAGCCATCAGCTGATCTACAAGCTGGTCCTGTTGCCGTGTATGCTGCCTTCGGTGACCGAAGGTCTACCAGATGCTGAAAAACTTACTTTCAAAAATGAGTTGAATATTCTCACAAGTGACCCTCCATTAGACCACATCTTTGAGAGTCCAAATTATGATGATCTAGTTAATGCTAAACCTGATGAAGTCGCCAAGAAGACCTGTATTGGTGAGTACATCAACAGCCTTTTAAATTCACAGTGCTTCTCACTGTTTTCTCTTTTCCCACTGGATCAATTTTCCAATCAACATGTGACATTACCACCAACATTATGCTTTTTTAGCGTACAGAAGAGTATAGAAGTCTTTTTTTAAGGTTACGATTGCGTTAATACAAAATACTTTTAAGTCACGTTTCCAAACTGATATCAATTATTACATACAGTTAACGGTGGTATGAGCCCGTGGTCTGCTTGGTCAACGTGCAGTGTAACGTGTGGAGCTGGTACTCGTGTGCGCATGCGTACTTGTAATAACCCTAAACCTGAGAATGGTGGACTGCCATGTGTGGGAAGTACTGTGGAATCAGGTTATTGTACTGTTCCGGTTCCAGCATGCCCAGGTACGCCCGTTTAGACCCACTGCAACTGACAAATGATCTGACGCTGAAAACGCGTAATTTAACATTGACAATTTTTACTTTAACGTTTCTATCAGTTATATATTGTATTGTAATATTTGCTTGGAGTACAATGTTTTTTTTATTTACATTTGTATCAAAGTCCATTCACTAAGCTAAAAATGTAATTGAAAGGCTGCAATAAACTAAGTAAATCCACACAATTTTGGTTTCTTATCGTAACCTCTATAATACATGTTGTTAAATGTGCTTGTTAAAGCTGCTTACCAATGGCTTATGAAAGGCAAAGCAATTAAACTGAAGCAACAACTTTTGCATGAAGATTAGGACGATGGATTAATTTATGAAAGCTTTAGTAGTTCGGATAACAAACCGAACTTTGTTATCTGTTCATCTGTTAGAGTGCAAACACTAAAACCACTTAGTAACTAAATAGTACAAAATCCTTTGTTTTCCATTGTTAAATTAATGCTACTTTTTGCTATTTACTTTGTACTTTGGCATGGGTTAAGCGCGATCATTCTGACCCGTGGAAAAGTACAAAATCTTAATAGTACTAAATACTATAAAATCCTTTGTTTTTCGTTGTTTAATAGTGCTATTTTGCATTATTTTTCCAGTACAATTTCACGGTTAAGTGCAACCACTCTATTCCGCCCTATTAAAATTATTATGAAAACTATATTTAGTTTATATCAATAAATAATTTACTAATGTACTAGCATAACAGGCTTATTACAGCTACCAGGGAGACTAAAGAGTATAAACTAGTTATTAATCTATTGATTATAACAACACTAATTGAATTTCTATCTTAACGTTCTAACCATGTAACCCATTAACTACTGACCACATCAACTACTTGATGAACACATTGCATTGGTGAGTATTATCACAGCATGGTTATTCTCAAGTAAAGCTTAAATTCCATTACCAGGTAATAGTAAACACCATTACCAGGTAATAGTAAATACCATTACCAGGTAATAGTGAATATCATTACCAGGTAATAGTAAGAAGATGGAGATGTGAATAGCGAAAACGGAGAAAAAAGTTGAGTTTTGAAATTTATCCCGCGGATTAGTGTGGTCGTAGACTAAAATCATATTACATTGTTTGGTTAAACCCCACTAACCCTAAAAACAAACGAGCGAATTTCAGAACATTACTAATTCATCATAGCTTTGTGAGTTTGAGATTGCGAAGATGAAAACTTTTTAAAGTGAACTTTGCGAGTAACTGTTAACTTTGGATGAATTAAAACCAGAAGCCAGCATTAGATTAATGTTTTATCACTTCTAGCTTTGATAAGAATATTCATTACAGGAAACGAAACACCTTCAACTGTTGCACCTCCACCACCATCACCTGTTTCCAACAATGTTTCTGCCGGCAACTATTCCATGGTAACAATTCCAATCTCTTCAAACTCTACACCAACTGTGGGTCCTACAACTACGCCACCACTTTCCAACACTACGCTTCCACCACAATCACCAAATGCCACTGTACCACCACCGCCTCAACCGATGCCTTCTTCAAATGGTTCCAATACTATCCCTTCTTCCAATGGTTCCAATACTATCCCTTCTTCAAATGGATCCAATCCAACTTCAATGCTTCCTCACTACAATCTAACAAACCTGGCCAATGAAACTGATGAAACATCAGGAAAACCTGGAGGCGGAGCAGGATCAGGCGGAACCCCTGCGCCACCAGCGCCAAAAAAATGTACACCTAGCCAAGCAAGTGTCTATGGATATCCAGACTATAAGAGTACGTAGCTTTCAAAAAATAGTATTGCACCTTACGGTAGTAGCTATAGCAACAAGAGTATTACATTTTAATTGTTTACTTTGTCACCTTAATCTTTTATCTAAGTGTATTCATTTTTATTTTTTATTCATTCTTTATTCTATTTGCCTTTGCCTTTATCGAAGTATAGGCAGGAATAGCACAACACAAAAACAATTCAATGGCGTAGCCAGGAATTTTTTCGGAAGTACGTAAAGGCAGTGAAAAACCATCTTAATGAAGAGCAAATGACCCTGATTCCCCATATAATCAATAGTTTGCTAGTATTTTTCAAGGTTCACGTGTGAGTGTGACTAATGGTAGCTACGCCATTGCAATAAATTTAGGCTTAAAGGATTAAATACTGTTGGATTCGGCAGTTTCCTTTCAAAGACAAACGAGTCAAGGTTTGGGTCCAAGTAATGTCTGTATCCAAATTTAATCATCAACAAGTCGATACGTACTTAGTATTTGTAATTCTCCGTTAAACAGAAATTTAAAAATAAATAAACAAACAAACAAACAAACAAACAAACAAATAAATAAATAGATAAATAAATAATAAATATAGTCCACATCAATCCTTAAACGTTAACTTTTACAAAATGTATGCACAATTAAAACTAATCTAAACCATTATAGTAAATTTATACGGTAAAATTGTTTTAAAATGTAATTTATGCACCTACTGAGACAATTCTTTTAACGTGTATCAATTTTAAACCTATAGCTTGTGGAAATGGTTTCGAAATGATCACTTTAGCACACCATCAACTTACTGCTTCATCAACGTACTCTAAAGACAGTGGAGATGCCCTTATCAAAGCAAGACATGCTCCTTACAATGGTCTTTTAAATAACACTCAGAATGCAGGTAAGTAGTATACTACTTCCACGATTTTCGACCTTTAATCACCTTTAAATCACTATTTTTTCAAAAATCTGCGCATCAACCAACACGTGTTCTCAACGTGTTTTCGAACATAAAGAAAGACCATTGCTCAAGAAAAAGATTCCATTTTTCCGTGCGTCTGTACTCTACTAGATATACAGATGACGTTAAAATGTGGTGAAAACAAAAAAGGACGTCACGAGACGAAGTTGACCAATCAGATTAAAAGCAACAACTGTCATTATGCACTCGCGATAACTGACCTATGCAAGACATGATTGCTATATGCAGCTCCTTAACCTTAGATTCGGGTTAGTTTTGACTTTTAGAAATGAGTAAGTCATATACCCAAGACGGCCCTTTCCCTTTCCCCTTTCCTTTCCCTTTTCTTCCATTGAATAAGACAAGATAGATACATACCGTAATAAATAGCTGTGCATAACAATGGCTTGATGTTTAGGTGCCTGGTGTGCTGAGCATCAATATGCTGTCAATCAAGACAATAGTCAGTATTTAGGCATTGACCTTGGACAACCTCAACTAATTGGTAAAGTCACTACTCAGGGAATGGAGCACTGGGATAACTGGGTGTCAACCTTTGCTCTCAAGTTCAGCAATGACAACATACAATGGAATACCTATCCAAGGGTAAGGTGGATGCACACGTCAAGAAAAACACTAACAACGTAGTAACTAGAAACCATAAAAACTATTGGACAAACTATATTTTCGGGCTTTTATAATGTTTGCGTTCAGGAACCCATTACTAGGGGTATCCAACTGTACTATATTGGTCAAGCAGTATTTTTCCTAACTGAGTAGTTATTTTTAGAATTGAAATTTGTGCGGAAAAATTAGTGTTGCTTTCTAAGCAATAATGGGCTCCCATTCATAACTTTGTGAATAAACGGGACAGATAGAACTCGTTCGCTTGTTGATTAGCTACAGTTTAATCACCTTGGTATTGGCGGAATGCGTTTATGCGGATAGGACAACGCCCTTCCTAAGACCCGTTATGTAAGATGAATGGTCCTACTAATGGGCTGTTGCGTTTTGTAAAGGACGGAAACCCAAAGACAAACAGGCAAATGCAGTTATGATATACATGAAAGATAAAGTTATAAACGTGATAAACGTGTCATTCCTGTTTAAGTTAGCTTCATACTTTTACCTTTTCAGACGCTTCAAGGGAACTGTGACCGTAAATCCATAACAGAAAACATTCTTAACCCACCAGTCAATGCGCGCTTCATTCGACTTAATCCACTTACATGGAACACAGAATTGGGATCTGAAAAACATGATATTTGTATGCGCGCTGCTCTTTACAATTGTAGAGGTAATGTAGGGACTTTAAGAACATGATATCTGTATGTGTGCTGCTCTTACAATTGTAGAGGCTAATGTAGGGACTTTAAGAACATGATATTTGTATGGGTGCTGCTCTTTACAAATATAGAGTTAAACGTAAGTGACTGATTAAAAAACATACAATAAAAATTATCATGTCTTTGTACCAAGCAATTACTTCATGGTCATAACATAACATTATGATAACTATCCTAACCTTTTATCGAAACAAACTTATGTAGTTAAAGAGATAACTGTTGGCCATGCGTACTAACATGTATGACTATATGTTATATGTTTGTAGATTGCAAGCTGGTTCCATATACTAGATGCCAGATATACATACGGAAAGGTACTATGGGTCCCTATAACCCTTTCATCAACCGTTGTGCCATAGAATCCTAGCCACCTTAAACTTATCCCATTCTTTGTCAGATAAAATGAGTTCATCCTGCAATAAATACTGGAGTACGCTTTCTCATTTTCGTGGGATAACTAGGAACTCTACATGACTTCAATCAGGCCAATAGCCATTCTACGTTTTAATAATATCTATTTTTTACAGAAACTCGAGCCAAAAAGTCTCACGTCTATGAAAGAGAAGCCAAACATCTAATAAAGCAAGGTAATAGAACACTTTATTATGCATTTACCAGAGAATTCAAAAAGTTTAAAACATTTACACGTGAATGATTTCAACAATTATTTCAATTTTTTTCCATAAGTATTAAGTTGCCATGTATTTATGAATTTCGCCGTTTTTCTTTTCTTCTAGTGAGCAAGAACTAGAAAGCCATCGCATCGCATCAGTGGAATCATTCGCAACTGCCATGTTTGTTTCATTTATTGAGAGACTTGGTTCAGTTATTCTATTGTCTGGTATCAATCTGCATGGGATCCCTGACAATTTTAAACCATATTTATACATATTATTTACATTTTCACATTTCAGCCAAGTTTGCTGTTTTTACTCCATACCAGTGATTCCTCTTATGTAGCTATGGGTCTAATTAGTGTTCGTTTCGTAGAAGTGGCAAATTTATACTAAAAACGAATTAATATCCGTCTGCATGGATAAACTATCAGTGAAGATTCGTCTGATATTGTAGACAATTAAAAAATTTTGTCGAGAAGTCAGGCAATTCATCTGCCGAGACGTAGGTGTTTTTTTCAGACAGATGAATCGACTTACGAATAATAGCACATCATCTGTTTTAGGTCCCAGTTTAGATTGAGATGTGTTATATTCCTTTGAGACCAATAATTGATTAATAATTGATTTCAAGTATAAATTGGCCCAATTTCAGAATGGGGTAGGTCATCTAGCTACTTAGTATGGAAGGCCAAATTGCAGGGAATGTTTTTGAAAATTCCTTTTTGGAAGTGGAATGGAATGCGCGATTAGGTTTACCAGACGAGGCAAAAAGGTTTACAGAAATGTAAGAGAGAGCAAATCGACAATTTCATTTCTCCTCATCTAGTCCTAGCCTACATGAGACATCCATCCATCCATCGTTCGATCGTTGCGAACCTGTGCTGGCTTTATGAGCATCCGACCTATGCTGGATACATACAAGCCTCATATATGCTACTTCCTGTCTAAATACATCACGTCCCTGTAGGAAAGGAATTAGGAGCTTTTTACAAACTTCAAAAGGCTTAGGTTGAGGGCAGACGGACAGACAGATTTTTTAATTGGTGTCTTATATAATTACGTAAATATATCGACATGGTTCCAAATAAAGTACAATATTTTGTATTTATAATTAGAGCAAAGGATTCAGGTATTCTTAATTGTCGAGGCGATTGCTAGTAGCTCTTTGCTTGTCTCTTTTTTTGGGGGGGAGGGGTCCTCTATTGCTACTTGTAAGTTTGACAAAGGATCGATCAGTAGCAGGAACAGATCATGTTCTGACAAAGATTGATAGTAACTATTTGCAGAGAAGAGTATTTTTAGAAGGTCTGCTCTCAAGTCAGAATACAGAGAACAATAAATAAAGAAGCCCCCCCCCCCCTTCAAAAAGCTTATCGGCGTAACTTACATACTCGATAAAATAAGAAGAAATGGCAGCGGATTAAAACTTAGTGTTTTTTTTGTTTTTTGTTTTTTTGTAAAAAGAATAAAGCACTATTAAACACCTGAGAGTTACGCATGCTTTGTGAAGCTAGGTTTGAAGATTTACTAAAAATCTCCCCTCCCTCCCTTCCCTCTCCAGGTAATAAACGACCATTTTCTTGTATGAATATCACTGCCGTGACCACAGTAACGTACTTTGATTAGTGCATTCATGTTGTCAACATTGCTGAAGCTACTCTATACGGATATGACAGCACTTTCGCTTGCGGCATGCTGAAAAAAATCACATCTCATCTCATCTTGTCATTATATATTTGCACATCAATAATTCGATTAAGTGCACGTTTATATTACCATTGCGCTGTAGGACTACTTCGAGTATGATCACTTAGTATTTATGCACTAAAAAGTATTGTGTAAACGCTTTAGATTCTTTACGGTGTTTTGATGATAAGATATTCAAAAATAATGCAAATGATTAGTAAAAAGGGTTAGATTAATTAGACTAGAGTCATGTTTTTGTTTTCCTATTCTTTCGCTTCCTCTCCCCTTTAGATTAACATCCCCTAATTCTAAGTCAATATCTGTCGTGATTTCTTAGTATTCTGTGACGTACCACCGTATAGTAATTTAATTGCTATGATTGATATTTCCAGATCTAGAAGATATTATTTGTGGGTTAATGTTAATCTCGCTTAGTAAAGCTGAGAAATAAACAATTCTTTTTTCGTAATCTGGCATTACTCATGGTGTTTAATTAATTATTTGGTGGCAAACTAATTTTGTATTGATGCAGAAATGTTTCTCGTCAAAACAATGGACAGATTATGAAAAGTGAAACGAGAAGATAAATCATACTGATCTTTTTTACTTGAATATTTCGACTACTAACTGTAGTCATCTTGTGCAATGCGATGGACAGATATGTTGCACATTAGCAGACATAACTCACTATATATACTGTCGATCCGTCGTAAAAGGACATACAAAAATCATTATGTTACAGCAATGTATAACGCACTTTGCACCTCCCTTGGTGCACCAAGAACAATAACAGTACAGATTTGCATGACAAAAACGACAACCAGAACTGAAACTATTTGTATAAGCAGATCTCAGTATCGAAACCTTCTTTTTTAAGCTAAACCTCACGGCATCTGGTCATGTAAATACTTTGTTTATAATCTAATTAAATAACAGCAAGTATTTTGAGCTATGTAAATCTATGAAGTCTTTTAGATGGGTCAAATGGAATGAAACGTAACCTATCACCATGCCAGGTTACAAATACTGCTAGAGAAATCCACACTCTTAGACTAGAGTGCACGCCATATATCCGTGAAACAGCTACTATTTGGCGTATAATAGTAGAGCGGTTTTCATAAACCCGTGAAATAATTACTAGCAATTAATGTGTAATAGCCAAATAAGAACAAAAGAAAACAATAGAATTAGGGTCTAATAATGTGTATTGGTTTAGTATCTTTTTCACGGGTTTATGAAACCACTCTATTTAGTCATCAACTATTTTGTTGTCCGATAACAAAGAATTCACTCAGGCATAAACTACACAAAGAAAGACAAAGACCACTAGATACTTTGCTATTGTTATTTGCACTGTTCTGCTTCAGTGATAGAGTGGTTTTCATAAACCCGTGAAATAAATACTAGAGTGGTTTTCATTTGACCACGAATAGCCAAACTAATAGTTGTTAGTAGACTCTAAAGCCATTGTTTTCTTTTGTTTCTCATTTACTAACTAAATAGTCATTTTTCTTTCACGGTCAAATAAAAATCACTCTAGCAGTTAATGTGTAATAGTGATCAAATAAGAACAAAAGAATACAATTGAATTAGGGTCTACTAATGTGTATTAGTTTAGTTTATCATATAATTATTTATAAAATACCTATATTTCTTAATTTCGAAAACTTGTTCTTTTCACTAGTGAAAATAACATGTTCTTTTCACTAGTGAAAAGATCGTTACCATGGTTAATTGAGCGCATTTACTCTAAAGATAGTTTGTTGTCTCTTGATTTGATAATTATATGATAAATAGAATATTACATATTCGCTTGGAGATACGGATTTTATCTTCGAGTGTTGAAAGAGATCTTTCAACGAGTGAGCGTCGAAGATAAAATCCGTATCTCCGCGCGCCCATGTAATATCCTCTATATCTATTTCACGGGTTTATGAAAACCACTCGTGCACTCAAATTTGCGCAATGTTTATTCCTACTTTCTTTTTATAATTGTTTTAATATCCTACTTTGATTCTTACAAAGGGTGTCTTCTAAAAGATAATTTGATGAGCACCTGAAACACAGATGTCTTCCAATCAAGTACAATAAAGCGATTTGAGAGTACCCGAACAATTTCAATATTATTTCAGAGGAAGTCACGTGAAAGATCTTGTAACTTTCAATCACTTAACATAATAATAATGAAATGACGCAGATGATACAATTATCTTCCTTTTTTAACATATGCTTGCGTACAAAGAAATGAAATCGTTTTCTCAACCATTTTAAGGAGCCAAATCATATACTGATTTTATGATGAAGTCATATTTCAAAACCTGTAGAGTTTACTACCTGTGCTGTAGAGTTGCTGTAGAGTTGCACTAGCGCTCAAAGTGCTTGCATGCAGGTCAACACTGCCACCGCGAGTTAGAAAACGTATATCGTGTCAGTTCGTGTGCTCAGTTCTAATGCAGATAAAAGTATTGAATTAATAAAAGTCAAGGTAAAGCACTAATTTAGTGTCGGTAGTTCCTTCAGCTAGAAGCTGGTTTCCCCAGGAAGCCGACTTTTCGCTCTTTACGCCCGTTTCTCCATCAGTGCTTCGTTTTAAGGGTATTTAAAGCTACTCAAAGTTACAGTGAATGAAAAAAGGTCGAAATAAGAGTGAGGTGAATGAGAATCGAACACGGGACTTATCGCAATAAATGGGTTTGATTGACATAAAAACCTTCAAGAATAAGAGCGAAAGGGAAAGGGGGCAGTGTATTTAATGAAGAGAGCGGGAAAAGCTTATCAGCGATTCATGTAGTTTCTGGTTCATTCGCTTTACTGGAATTAGACACGCTATTCTCTCGCGTTTTCTCGTCATGTTTGTAGAATTATGCCATGACGTGGTAGGGCTGACCTTGGGTTTGTACTTCATAACAATAACCTACAGCCGCGATAGGAAGGCCATAACACTTATCGAGTGTGATGTAATCGTCAAATCTTTACCTCTTACGCACGTAAAACGTTAGACACTCCTTGCGCAACGCAATAAATACGTCGATATATCTGCTTTTATTGAATCATGTCAATCGTTTTCCAAGCCCAAATCTAACGTATTTTAAGTGTCAATTCAGCTAAGGCGTTTACTTTAGTTGATCAGTATTTTAGTTGTCAAAAATACAAATTAATGTTTCGGTGTACGTCAAAACATCGCCCGTCACTACCTCTAAGGGTAGGGCTTTAGCTTCATGACGCATCAACGCAATTGGATGTAAGTATTGTAGCCTTGATAATGTACTGACCAGTAGAGATGCTACGACAGTCTAGTAACATGGAGGTCTTACACTGCATCATCGTTTTTGCTTGTATACTTGGTAAGTCTATGTAGGTGCCAGTAATTAGTCAATCATCTTTATTACTTAAAAACACCACACCGTTCAAACTATTTCTATCAGGACTATATTTGCAGTGAAATTTAGAATTCGAGAGGAAGTTAACAAATTTAATTTGAACAAACCTGAAACAGAGCTTGTTTATTTTGAAGTGTTTTAAACAGAATGTAAGTAATGCACAAGCAAACTAATTGGTTAATGTTCTGCGCATAAAAAGATGATCTCGTCTATAAAATGCACTGGTTCATTCTCGTGACCATAAATTGTGTTATTGGAAATAATTTTGGAAATGAGGAACGAAATGTTTTCCTTATTCTTCTATGATATTTATTGAGTGATAAAGTTTCCATTGCTATAACGAACAGACAGATCAGCAACAGTAGGGTTTTGTTTTCCAACAGCTTTTCAAGATAAGAAAGCTGTTCAACAGTTGTTGGATGTTTTCGTTTTGTTGGTCATCAGCTTGTTATGCCTTCATCTATTGCATATTGGTACATTCACATGTGGAGCAAAATAATCTTACAAAATAATCAAAACTTAACGATATATATCTATGCTGCTACAAACGCTGGATTGACAGAAAGCAAAATACTCTTGTGTTAATACCAAAAAAATCAAACAAACATAGATTCAAAGTAAAGTACAATAAACGTGAGTCAACAGCGGAGTAGGCGCAAGCAACAGTTATCCGAGTGGGCTGGTATGGCTTTCATTTGTTCTTCATATGTGAAAGACGTGACAAGGAAATACATCAAGAAAAACGACTGATGTTTTAAGAACATTAGGACAACAAGAACAACAAATAAATTTCATTTTGTAAATACGAAAGAACGGAAGAGCTGAAAGAAGGCTCAACGCTATTGTAATCGATCATTTACAAGGATGTTACTCACGGACTTAATGTACAACTGGGGAAGTCCAAACGGTAATACAAATGACAAAACACTGAATATGACCAGCATATGTTGCTATATGATGAATACTGATGACTAGGCTCAAACAGGGCCATGTAAACGAGTTTTTACATTATTTGAGCCTCGTTCTCACGTCTCAAAACAAAACTGTACAAATCAATTATTAACTATATTTTCATATATATATATATATATAATTATTAACTATATTTCCATTACTAACTATATTTTCCCTGACACGATAAAGTACTCCAACTTGTATCTGTTATGAAGGTCAAGCCAATGATGCAAGGTTCAACATTTGTTGAGCAACATCATTCAAGTTCCAATGTTTTCCCAATTCACCATAACAAACCTTTAGAGGAATGATTAGGTATTTTGTTGAAACTCACCGGATTATCATCGTTAGTCTCTTAGGATACTCACATATATTTTCAACTAAGTAAAAATATGAATGTTCTACAGGTTTGTTGAAGGTGTATCATGGTATGTTGAATGTTGAAACATGTTAAACGATGTTGTGGAAAATAGGGGCATTCTATTCGTGCAAGTTGTTGTTTGGAAGGATTTAACTGTCGATTCAACACCGACGTTTGGACAGTTGATCACTGTTTACCATAGGCTTATGTGTTTGTAGGACAACGAAGGAGTAAACCATTTTCAGGTTTTCATTTTATATTCCTATATTTCAAAACGTTTAGCTCAAGCCAGTTCTGAACCGCACTTCACATCCAAGCCAAAGAAAGAGACTACAGCATTTTATGGAGAGAATGTCAATTTTACATGGAAATTTTCTGGCCATCTCTTGCACAAGGTGACATTCGGATTATATAATACCATGTTTGACACGTTAGAAACGCAGTTGGTGGCAATTGACAAACTTTCCAATGGTACAGTGAATGTAAAAATGCTCACTGATAGCGCCAAAGCCAAAGCTTATGCTGGCCGTATTAAATGGGCTGGTGACTTGGATAACATGACACTGACTTTTGAGTTATTACAGATAAACTATAAAGACAAGACATTCTATGGATTAGAGGTACGAATTGAGTATTATCATGTTGCTTGTTAAGTTTAGTACATGCATGATTTTATTTACTGTATTTTTAGCTTGAATTTAACAACGAGGATGACACGATGATTGTGAGCTACACCAAACTTATTGTTAAGGTAATTGCCACAAATTACTTTTATTCTGGGTCAACTTCACGCTTTCACTAAGTTTTCCATTATTTGTCAGGTTCCATCGACATTTGAGTCTAGCCCTGGTGCGGTGTCTCTTCTACTAGGCGAAAATGCAGAGTTTCCATGGAAATACCATCTTAACGAAGAAGACAAGAAGACTTTGACCACTGTTTCGTTTGGTGTTTATCGTAATAAAACCCAATTTGAGGAGTTATGTAACATTGAGGTATGTAATGGGAGTCGTATTCCGTGTACAACTCCGTATATATCAAACAAACCAACGCAAAGGATCCAATGTGATCTTATTTACATGCAATATCTGAGTTAAAGGATAATTATAAAAAAAACTATTTCTTGTATACTAGTTCCCTCAGGACACCCAATCTTTACCTAATGCAATCACTTTGACAAAAGCTAAATGATGCCATTTCTGTCGATAAATATTCTTGGCTTTCACTCACGTGATCGAAATGTTTTAGAGTTCTGAGTGCAATCAAAGTGGTTTCATTCGAAACAGCAAGTAAAACTATGTATCTCAGCAGAATTTCGAATTGAAATGAGTTTTCGTTGCAAAGATATAATCATTTTAAGTGCTAATTCTGTAGTAAGAAATGTATGGCAGTTTGACGTTTGTGTCACTCTGGGTTCACAAAGATATAAGCAATTTTATATACTCGTTCTCTAGTAAGAAATGTATGGCACCGCCATGTTTGTGTCCCTAACCCTAACATGGAGGACAAAATGCGTATTGGCAAAACCGTATAAAATAACAGCTAAATCGTTATTTAGTTAATTGGTTATTTAGTATCTAATATTTTCTTATCAAGAAAATGAACATTTCGTCATTCCCATCAAATATCATGGCAATCGTCAAGCATGGCGCTAAGCAAATATGGCGGTAAGGAAAATGCTCAACGCTGAAGGAGGAACACTGATGATAGATAAATGAAAAGGAAAAATCAATTTTTAGATACAGTGGGGTACTTTGAAAAGTGGCGCAGTTTTGTAATGCTTTATAATTAACCATTAGCAGATAATTCATAGATCTTAAACTTGCTGATTTACTAGTTTATGATGATTTTTGTAGGTTAAAACAGGTAAAGCTATTTGCCCAGGGAAACGAAAGGCTAGGATTGTTCATTCGGACCCGAAGCAAAAGGTTTCCTTTGAACTCAGTAGAATTGGACTCCGTGACGAAGCTACTTATGCTATTCGTCTTGGTGGAACACAGCGACCCATGGAGAATCAATCCAGTCTTGTTGTTCAAGGTATATCACAAATTAGTGCGGAGCTAAGGACATTTAACACAAGAAGAATAAAAATACTTCCGCACTAAAGAGGAAATTTCGAATTTGTCTTACGGAACTGAAGAAAAAAAAGCCAATTTATCAATTTTAATATTCTACTTCATTTAATTGTCCATACATACTAACGATGTAACTTCTTTTGTGCAGAAACTCCTAAGTTCACCAAAAAACCAGTGGCGAGTTTAACAGTCAATGAACACGAGAAATTAAATCTTTTATGTCAAGCATACGGGAAACCTACACCAATTATCACATGGTATAAAGACGGTCACGTGATCCAAGCAAACATCAGTGGTGCATACTTAGTGAATAATACACGCAAAGAGGATGCTGGGAAGTATTATTGTGTGGCTGAAAACGAAGTGGGCAACGTCACGTCATCGTCAGCAGTTGTGAATGTACAATGTGAGTATAAACTGTTAACTGTCAATGGACGCGGTTTCACCAGAACCTCTAACTCTTAACAATGGTTTTCGAGCGCCATGTAGATTGAGTTAAATGTTCCAATGGGACCTCTGTCATTAACAATCAATATGTACATTGCTTGTCATGTTATGGAAACGAACACTATATGAATATTTTTTGTTCATGAGTCGAGGTGTTGTAATAGATTTATTACTTGAATACGGGGCGACCATCCCACTCAACCCAATCCCCCGTGGTTAGAACCCTAGCACAGGAAACCCATTCCTCGGATAAAATCCCGGGAATGGGGCTACGCAGTAGCTTATGTATTTAGGATTTAGCAATATAGGCTAATTAGGGACACGAACGAATGATATCTTACTATTTAACTGATCAACAGATGCACCAGTCATCAATACAACCAGCAAAGTGAAAGTAGTTCACGCTCCTGTTGGAAGGAAAGTACAATTTAAATGTCCAGCTCTTGCAAATCCACCAGCCATAATCAAATGGGTTGTTCATGATTCAGTAATCAGTAACGGACCAATATTGAAAGTTGAGATAAGAAAGAAGTCTGATTATGGGAATTACACTTGTCGGGCGTCCAACACCCATTGGTCAAGACGAGGCCAGCTTTGTTTTAGAAGAAGTTGGTAAGTCAAGTCATGAAGTCGGTTTGATTAATAAAGTGTAAAGTGCTAAGCTACAGATGAAACATTTTGTGAGAGGGCCATGTCACTTTTCTTTCACAGGACCCCCGCTAACACCAAGTGTTGATTGCGAGAAACAAGGAAGTCAAAGTCGATCGGTGTTGTTTCGCTGGAGATTTCCAGAAGACGACGGTGGAGCTCCAGTACTAGCATTCACCATAAAACGACGTAAATTAGAGAGGAATAATCATCGACAAGTTCCATGGATCAATTACAATGTCAGCCAGAGCCATACATGGCATAAGTTTACACTAGAATGGCAAACAACTTTCGAGTTTGCAGTTACAGCTTGGAATATCTATGGAGAAAGCAAACTGGATCCAGACAACACTTGCATTTATACCATTGTAAAAGGTAAGTTCTGGCCCATCACAGCAAATTCGACATGGTTGTTCACAGATGCCAAGGCCAAAAACGTTTGGCAGGTAAACAGTTACTTACCGGACAACCAGGTCGGTCTTTATACGGGACCGGAACGAAGTCAGACCGGGCGACGAACTTGTTAAGGTACCGGTTCACGAGTTTTTGCAGCTGTTTACTTGAGACCGGTACGAAATGCTTGGTCGATTAAATGGGACAATAAGCATGTTGCTGACCCAACTAAAATATGCAGGATTTGAAATTCCAGACCGGTCTGAGATTTGTTTGTATCTACATGAGACCGGTACGAACTCAGACCGGTACGAAAGATACTCGTCTCAGTCCAGCAACCGGGACGAAGTCGAACCGGTTCGAGTTCATTTTCCGAACGGTCTCGTTTAAACGCAAGTAAAAAAATGTATGGAAGCCGATATGAACTCAGACACGTCTGACTTCGTCCCGGTCCCATGTAAACACCGCCTAAGACTGCATGGTACCGTCATTGCTTGGGTATTTAGTTAATGAAAATGAAGCAATTCTTGCTATCCCAAAATTCCTTTCGGTCGTGCAATCACCAATCGCCGCTTCCCATTCGCCATTGGCCCCGTCAACCTTTTTTGAAATAGCTATATACCAAGATATCATGTTATATATCAAATCAAGGGTATGTTGATGACTGTGTTTTTCTGTGTTAAGATCCAGCCCTGGACAAGAAAGACTCAACTATTATGCCAACTACACAACCAACCGTTGCTAAAGGTATGTGATATAATAATAATAATAATAAATCATTTCTTTAATCAGTAAGCCTATATCACAATAGTGATTTTCAATAGGGAACTGCGGTAGAGAAAATGAATAACTGAATAGAAAGAAAGAAAAACTATACAAAAAGAAATAAAATAAAATAAAATATATAAAATCTATCACCTAATTATAGCTTCAGATTAAGTAAGGTAACATTTAAGTGCTTTTTTAAATTTCTTTTTAGATAAAAGTAACTTAATGTCATTAGGTAACTGGTTCCAACTTTGAGCGCAGGAATTCTGTGATGTTTGTAGGCCCCAGTTTGTGTTGGATTTAACTGTTCTCAGCAGATCTTTATTACGTGTGTTGTACTTGTGGAAATCTTTGCCTTTGCGGAAACTTGGTGCATCCTCAGATACTTGGCTGTGCATGTAGATACAGATGAAGTATGTTAAATGCTTGATTTTCCATCATCATCATCGTCGTCGTCGGCATCATTGTCATCATCATCATCACGATTATCTTCACCTTTATTTAATAATGATAAAAACACCATGGTTTGCAAACAAGAAAAGGAAATGAATGTATTCTATGGTACAGATAGCTTGATAGTGAATAGATATCATTCCACTTCAGCTCCGCGTAATGATCCAGAAAAAGACAGTCAGAATGTTATGGTATACGTTGGTATATGCATAGCTTTACTTGCACTGATTGCTGTGGTCATCATGTTAATCGTTTACCGTGTAAAGAAGAATCGATCAAAGAGTAAGTATAGCTGAGTATCCAATAAATGATTTAAAAAAATAATGAGGTGGCGTTTTTGCAGCTAACCAGTTTCGGTAAACGTGAAGTATGACCAAGTCTTCTTGATCAGTTCTTCTCTAAAGACATTGTTTGTACTGACATTAGTTTTTCTATTCCCTTCTAGAGAACAGCTGGAATAACCATCAAAATCTCAGGTATGGAGTAAATACACACACGTAGTATAAGTATCAATATTGCTGTTATTCTCGGCCCTACATATAAGTCATTATATACAAGGTTATAGTGGCTCGAAGCAGACTCCTCAGTAAAACTGAAACAGATACTGGCTCCACTATGAAACTATATATGTGATGGAGTTGAAATCTTTTCTAGCTACGACCGTGTATTAAGTGTTGAAGGTGGTTCATGGGGGGAAGCATCAGCGAGTGACAAGCTGCTTGGGTCGATACCCCGATCAAGAAAACAAACCATGGTAGGAAGTCCTTCGTATCAACTGGACCCTGAATGGAATATTCCTAGAGAAAAAATATGTATCATGAAGGTAATTACAATTGATCAATTGAACATTTAATCCCTTCCACCTTCGTAATTAACATTCCATACCAACTCACACAAATAAATCTTTAGGTTATTGGGAATGGTGCATTTGGATTAGTTTACAAAGGACGTGTACATGGTGTAGGATCAGATACAGTTGGATGGAGCATAGTCGCTATTAAAAGTCCATATGGTAAGCAGGTTTTCTGGAAGTCAATTGGAATTACTCATTGCTGACGATGAGAGCAGGACTCTCGAAACATGTCCAAATAAAATGAAGTTTCCTCTCAAAATTGTCGTCCACACTTTAAAAGAAGTCAATTTTATAAAAAGATTAAAACCCAATATAAGAACAAGATATGTTGACAATAATACATTTTCTTATTTTGAAAGCTGATGCTACGGATGCCGAAGTAAGAGATCTAATGAAGGAGTTTGAACTTTTAAAGACACTGAAACCACACCCTCACGTAATTAAACTACTTGGATGTGGAGAAGATGAAGGTATGACTGTGAAGAATCCGCCGATCTCACTAGATCAGTTACAGTGCTCGGGCTGGTAGGATAAATGTAGTAGTAGTAGTAATAAAGTAGGATAAACACATTAGTGCGCGGCAGTATGATAGACCAAAGATTTATGAGACACACTTGTGGCACTAAAGAAGTTCATTTATTGTTCCCAGGGCGTCCGCTGGTGATCATCGAATACGTTCCATTTGGTGACCTCTTGGGATATCTGCGCAAAAGTCGTGGTGAAGATGATGACTATTATTCAGATCCTGAAATCAAACCCACCACAAATCTCTCGTCTCAGCAGCTCATTCGATTTGCATGGCATGTTACTGATGGTATGGCTTATCTTGCTTCTGAGAAGGTAACTTACCATCACTTCTCCTTTCCTTCATTTTTGTTGTTGTTGTTGTTGTTGTTATAATCCTCATCCTCATCATCATCATTGCTTCATGACCATCACTAACTTTCATCATCACAACACCAGTGTCATTAGTATTAATACATATTTATAACTGTTTATAATACTACTACTACTACATATTTATGACTATTTATAATACTACTACTACTTCATATTTATGACTATTTTCCAATACAGATTATTCACCGTGACTTAGCAGCTCGCAACGTTCTTGTTGGCGAGGGATTGTCTTGTAAAATAACTGACTTTGGTATGGCCCGGGACGTAAGCAACGACGATATCTACTTGCGAACAACCGAGGTTTGTTTCGTCATTTTATCATTCTTAAGACTCAGATACATGGTTCAAAATGCATTCGCAAATGATATGTTGCAATTATTGCACGAATCGAACCCTAATTTTACAGGAGCAAGGATGGTACAGTTGGCTAGCGCGCGGCCTTCGGTGCGAGAGGTCCCGAGTTCGATTCCCAGTGACGTGACCTCGCATCCTTGTTTCGACTTCTTTCCTTTCCGTGTAACTTTAATTAGCTTTAAGTACCCTTAAAACGAAGCACTGATGGAGAGAGGGAGTGAAGGGCGTACACTTTGAACGCTTTATACACAAGTCCCAGCAGGTTGGGGAGAATTTAGTCAATCACTCCCCGCGCTTCGAAGTAAAATTAATGGCTTTTGCCTTCTTTTAATTAAGAAACAATGCTCATCAGAAGCATCAGAGCATGACATACTGTTCAGTTTAGTGCATAGTGATATAGCGGCACTTATTTGTGAGTGAAACATAGTTAACAGTTTACTTGAACTTCTTGTTGACTTTTTAGGGACGTCTTCCTGTAAAATGGACAGCCATTGAAGCTTTAACCGGAAGTGGCGAGTACACAACTCAAAGTGACGTGTAAGTGAATTCAAGACATTTGTGCAGTTTCAAAGACTTCATTAATTTGTTGCTAATATGTTGGATGGTTTTGTTTTAGGTGGAGTTTCGGTGTGGTCTTGTACGAGATATGTACAATAGGTAAACAATTTGAGAATATTTTATCGCTAAAAACAATACTAAATGGCACTATTTTTCTCTAAGGTGCCGATCCCTACCCTGGCATCAACGGGAAAGAGATTCCAGAACGCCTTGATACGGGATATCGAATGCCTCGTCCTGGACATGTTGACCAAAAACTGTAAGTTTGGAATATCAATACACACTTTCGGAATGAAGAGACAATAGTTTATTTGTGTCTTGTTATTACCAGGTACGATATCATGATGAATTGCTGGAAAACAGATCCAGAAGAAAGACCAACCTTCCCAGAACTGAAGGAAAAACTGATGAAACTTGAAGAAGTCAATCAAGGGTAAGACTGAATTAAACAGACTAAACATTTTAATCTTGATTTTGATACTCAGACATTTTTTCTTCTAATTGTTGCAGGATTATATAAATCTTTCCGAGTGTTTGTACCAGAACGTTGCTGTCAGTGGTTCTGTCAGAGGAACTAAACGAAGATCGCTGCTTGGTCTGAGTAAAAGTTCGAAAAAAGAACCAGCAAAAGGCAATGACTATCACGAAGGACCACCGGGACTACATGGACATGTTGTCACTGCTGTCTAAATACGACACATGATAAGGACCTGACGTGACAATTACATGACACAGAGATAGCGTGACAACAAAATACGACAGGAGACAAATACAACGTGAAAAGGACCTGATGTGACAATTACAATATACGTGACATAGAGATAACGTGACAACAAAACTACAAACGTGTAAGAGGCGTAAGTTTACAACGACAATATACACGTGACAAACACATGTGACTACTAAACGTGACAGAAACATGACGTGACAATTTCAATGCGACAAAAAGGTGCCGTAACAATTACAACAAACTTGACAGAACCGAGCTGACGACACAATTGAAGACCACAAAAGTTGTGATATGACAAGTACAACGTGCAGACATACCATGACAACAACGTGAAAATGACGAGACAACTCAACATTGTAGTGGTACCAAGAGCGAGAAGCATGACAAAGATGCACTTTGACGTGACAGACGATACAACAATGCAAACTGAGATCTGGATTATACATAGATTGAACGACACGACAATTCATTAAAAGGACGTGACAACTGCTTAAGAGATGACGTGACAAAGACAACGTTTCAACTATACTTTAAAAGGGCATATCGTAGACGTAAAATGTTACGTTACAGACGTACACAAAGATTTATAGTGACACTTTCACGTTACAATCTGACATTTGATTGACAACATTTTAGAACGCTTACAAACACCAGCAATTAATAGAATGCTGTGTGCATTATGATGATTTGTAAAAATATATCCAATAGACATATTTGCACGAAGCGTCTTATTGATGAAATATGATGTTTCAGTAGCTTGGAAGAAAAAGAGAAAGTAAATATGACTTTTTGAAATAAGATTCCTCAGTAAAAATTAAGAGAAATATAGTTTTGAAGAAAAAAATACAATCATACGAAATTTGTCGAGAAAGTAAAAATAACGAATTTATTTCGAAACTAAAGATAACTCATTGAAATAATATGCTTCAGTAAAATCAGAAAAGTATAGTTTGAAAGAGAACAAATACTATCAAACGAAATTTATCACTGAAGAAAGTAAAGATAACTTTTTGCTGACTAAAGTTTTATTGGTTCCTTTATAAGCCTTGTAAAAGTTTTCTTAACTCCTTTACTATTAATTGCAAATGGAGAAATATTCATGCGTATTAGAATTCTGCTCCAAGATGATTCATAGTTTACAATAATGAACGATCAATAAACATGAAAACACAAAAAATATAGTTACATCTTAAATTTGGGTGGAGAACGATAGCCTGTAAAGTGCACATCGGATTCTGAGGGGAATGATGGGGAAGGGAGTGGCAGTGCGTCGAAACAGAAAAAAACATAACGGCAACGTGAACCTATGGTAGGACGTGGTTTAAACAACCAAGGAATCCTTGTTATCGATAACAGATAGAGGATCATTGGTAAAATGGTTTATTAGATTTCATTTCATTGTCTTTCGTTTCGTTTCCTTTCAAGTTTTCAAGTTTCAAGTTTCACATTTTAGACTAGGCGCATTTTCGAAAAATCAGATACCTGGAGAGATTTTGGGGGTAGAGGCTGGTAACATACTATTCTAAACTTATTTTTCATGCTGAATGCGAATATGACTGTTACCAAGACGTATTCTGCAATCTTATACGTGTAAATGACGTATTTTGTGAATTGCTACAGTCATTTCATATTAACGCCTTTTTCATGCAATTCCAAAAGTTCCCAAACTTAAAAACAATGACCATAGCTGGAAAAACACATCAAAATCAGTAAAACTGTGAAGTTTGAAGGATATAAGTTGAAAAATAAAGGAGATACGAATTTTCAAAAAACGAAATTTTGTATGAAAACACTTACAGTTATGCAAGAGATACAAACAAATTTCATTACATTGAGTTAGGGTCATCCTAATAAGAAAGCTAATCAAGAGGATATACCTATTAATAGTATTATAAAGAAAATATTAATCAGACAAAGAGGGTGTCACAGAACAAGCGCGCCCTCTTTGTGAGGTCAATATTCTCAGTCCTTTGTTTCCTTTCATTTCATTCCATGGAAACAAAGGGCTCGTGAAAGTGAAGCCGCATCAGTGACCATTGTTACAAATTAAAGTATTGAAAGAGTGAGATCAACCATTGGCTTCCGCCACTGAATAGAGTGATTTCAATAAACCTGGGCAATACAATAGCTGTTAGTGTTTACTAGATGCAAAAGAACAAATGGAGATAAAACATTTAGCATCTTATAGTTTTTATTTGCTTAAGGTGGCTCGACTGGGTTTTGTTTGAGGCGCACCTCCACTGTTTGATCGCAAAATGCGTCGCGGACAAAAGCCTTATTTCAAAACCATTTCATAGCAAGTCTATTTTTCAAATACAAGTTTCTTTTGATCATGATCGGAGCTACCAATAATTTATATTGACGACATTAATGTTTTCACAAACATGAAATTTTTAGACAAACTAAATTTTTTATACAAAACCGCGTTTATTGGTTCATAGAATCCAGATGAAGTGCTCCGCTGTGACTATATTTAAAAGATTTCTGTGGGAGCGTTTTCAAATAAAACGCGCTTGAACTTTTACTCACCAAAGAGGTAAATAATTCCAAGCATTTAGTTCACTCAAAAACAGCTTTTTTGAGCTCATTTTGTCGACATACTCTTTAATTGTTCGTTTGGAGAAATAGAACAAAGTTGCTTTGCGCAATTTTGGAAATACAAATTTAGGTCAAGTTGATAGAACTGCGCCTTTTCATCTTTTGTTTATCATTTCACTTATCTTTATAAAAAGCTAGAAAACTTAGGATTCCCTCGATGATTTATTTTTGGCTAATTTCAGCATCAGCGTTTCACCAAGTTGTTTCATAATCCTACACATTTCATGGCTATTGAAGCATTGGAAAGATATCCAAAATAAATTATAAGACCGCTTACTTTGGGTTGACGTTGTTTTGGTCGTCAAAGCATCTCCATCGTCCCGTTTTTTTCTCAACTTGTAAATTCCAATTCCGATCGTTGCATTCCTCCTTTGTTATTTTAATATAAGCCATTGGAATTGTTGTTTCAAATTATCATACTCGGAGCTACTCGGAAGGTTTACAAAAGGCAATCAAGAGTGGCGATCAAACAGCGGAGGTGCGCCTCCAACAAAATCCAGTCGAGCCACCTTAATTGGTACTGCCCAGGTTTATTGAAATCACTCTAAAAGAATACTTGCTGACTGCTGAAACCACAGTTTCAGTATTTTCATAATTTAAAAGTGTACCAAGGTACTTTATTATTCTTTGCTTTAGAAAAGTTATAAAAACCCTTGATAAAAACGTTTAAAACATCAAACGTCGAGAAATGGTGTTTTAATTTTTTTTATAAAAACATATTAAAAATGAAGAAGAAAAATGAAGCGGAACAATGTGCTGAGCTTGAAATCATTGTTGAAAATGTCGTTGCATACAACATTGCGCAAAATGTTAATGTCCGGGTTTTCAATTCTAATGAGTTCTTTATTAAAATAAGTGGACAGCCAATCACAAGTTTTGATTAATGTAAAGACCTCACAACCAGCACATTAAGAAATTTAAATATTTGAAGCAAACGCAGCAATATAACTGGTGTAAATACTAACCCGCAGTTACTGTGATTCATACACTGCATTTGTGCAGTTAACTAGCGATAACACAAAAGCTGCTTGGAATATCAATGAGATACTGTACAATGACTGTTGTTTGGTTTCCAGTGATGGTAGGAGTGATATTTGCTGCAGGTACATTTTTTAACAAACACTTGATTTATGTCTTTATCTACTTAGGACAAAGAACTTTTCATCTGTCCGAATGATATTCGCAAATATCAATCTATTTTAAGATATTTTGTGCATTAAAATGCACAGTGATTGGCTGTCGGCCGTGTTTATATCAGAGGACAGAGACATGGCTTGTACAAACTGAACCTTGAAAATATTTATATTTATTAAAGCAATATCCCCGTACTGTGATATAAACACTCTGTAAGGTGTAGAGCACTTGAAAAGCGAGAGAAACGCACGGCTACGCCTCGTATTCTTAACCTTGCTTTTCTTGTGCTCTGCATCTCCTATCGTATTTATATCACAATACAGAGACATGCGCGCGCGTTTTATATTGCTTAAGTAGGATCCAATGTTGATGTGTGTATTTTCTAATCCCAGTTAATCTCACATGTTAACAATTGCAAACTCCTATATTTTTGTGCACTGGATATAAAATGTTAGAAAATAGTTACGAATGAACAAGTACCAAAGCCCTTATTTCCTTTTTGTGCATTAAATGTAAAGATGTTAGAAAATAGCTAAGAATGAACGCAGTTGCGATAGTTACAAGAATGTACCCTACTCACATAATTCTAACTCATTTGAATTATGAAACTTTAATCAATCCCAACATTTAGAGCCTTCTTTAGAATAGTGCAAACAAATTCTTTGCAGTGAGATAGTTATTCATTTTCAAACCAAAATTAAGGGAATTAAACAGTACTAGCGCCAATTGTCATACAATGCGACCACGAGGTTTAGTAAAACTGACATCTATTCTGTTTGTACAGTATACAGTAACAGTATCATCTCTCGTCATCCTGGCCAAAGTTTTGAAATTAAATTAAACCTGACTAAGAAGCCAGAAGATTTGCTGTTTGTAATGTTCGATACTGTTCAAGGTTTGACACACATCAGAAGGGTTCTTCTCCAGTATGCCTTTGGTTCGATAACAGATAATGGAGACAAGAGAGTGTCATTGATTGGTAACACGTCGATAGGTCAAGCTTGGTTTTTGTTCAAAGATGTTAATATTAGTGATACTGGAAACTATGGAATATTATACAAGCTACTGGGCAATGCTGAGGTTCACAATTCAACATTTGTACTCAGTGTAACTCAAGGTACAAACAATACTTAACTCTTCCAAAATACAAATGTATAGTGATTATATTTAACCCGTGAAAAAAGGTAAGTATTTACTGAGTATTAGTTGGTAAAGAACAAAAGAAAACAGTGGGTTTAGAGCCTAGTACTTATTTGACATTATTTTGACTGGTTAAATAAAATTACTTTAGTAAATGAATTAAATTGGTTGCAGGTTTGAGAATTGAACGGTGAGTTTGAATGCTAATGACAACAAAAAACGCTTCAATGTCTTTACCACGATCTATTTTTTCTAGATACAACAGCAAGGGAGAAAACGACATCAGTAGATATCAAAAGTAAGAACAAATTATTTTACTTTTATTAATAATGATAAAATTTGTTCTTCTGGATAAATGAAAGACTAATGCAATAAAATCCAAGGTATTAAGCCCAATTTTCCGGGTTCTTTTGAAACCCAAACTCAACTCCAAAATCTTTGTAATGTTTAAACAGGAATGTTTGCTCTTTTCTGTCAGCATTACCAACACAGGCCCCTCCAATGTTGTACTCTACTACAAGTATTGGTAGGGAACACCCAAGTACTTACACCAGGCTACCGAAAAAGTCAAAAGCAGCATTTGCTTCAGGTATTTTTTCCTATTTTACAGCAAGTATTTGCTTGTGAGAATTACAGCCGTGCATCGCCGTGCATGATAGTGGTGTTTGCAAGAATGCAACCCTTCCCCAGCTCGCTCTTTTCACACTTAACTTTGTTGTAGGTGGGTTAAAACTGTATATTCGACTGAAATAATGTTTCACATAAATAGTTTTAGCTGTCTGTTCGACACCCACAATTGAATGGTCTTGTATGGCATGATTGGTTTCAAACTAGGTTGATTAACTACCATCCATATCAAGGGCCTACGGCACGGAAAATAGGAAAATATAAAATCCCGTTTGACGGACGTATGAATGATGATATTTTTTTCCGAATAATAAGGGAAAATTCTTTGTTCATGCATAGAGAAAAACTTGAATATATTTTCTTTGGTGTATGTGGATATTCTTTATAGAATTCACGCGAAATAACGATTCACATTTACATCGAAAATTTGCTGGTGGTGGGTGGAGTAGGGCTTTTAGCGGGCCATGCAAAGAGTGTTATTGACAATCACGGGGAATTATTCGTTACCGCATAATCACTAATGTAAGTATCATACACATTAATATGTTTTACCTGTTTTCGTAGGCTTGATACCATTGATGACTGTTGCTGGGATTCGAGTCTTTGTTCACCTTGGGGCTCTATAACTAACAATACAAACTCTTTGAATATAAATGGATACTAGCTTAGAAAATCCTCAACACTAACAATACAAACTCTTTGAATATAAATGGATACTAGCTTAGAAAATCCTCAAAGACTAACAATACAAACTCTTTGAATATAAATGGATACTAGCTTAGAAAATCCTCAACACTAACAATACAAACTCTTTGAATAAAAAGGATGCTAGCTAAGCAAATCCTCAAAGTTTAACCTTGTAACTTCTGCCTTGAATAAAGATATTTCCAAGTCTGGTTTTCACTAGCGGCGCAAGCAGCATATTGCTCTGTTTTCATGGACGCAAGGACAAACAGAAGAAATAGGAAAATAATTGATCCTTGTGCTTGCGCTTGCGTCGTAGTAAAACCCAGGCCTTAGGGGTCTCAAGGTTGTAAATATAAATACAGGAGAAAACGTGATATTGATTATAGTCGATTTCAGTACTTTTATTAACAAAAACTGAAATTAAAGTGGCTCGACACTTTGTTTTAAATGTTATCATATTATAATAATAAAAAAACGTAAAAAAACGTAGACTTGATGTAATTATGATAACTTATAAATCCTGTGACGTAGAAGTACGTGCGTGATAAAGACAATATCTTAATATTTTTTCATTCTTTAACTCAAGCCACCCAAAATGCTAATAGGAGAAGATATGGACTGCTAACAATTCGATTTTTACTGTTTCTATTTAAAAAGTCGTCAGTGGATTTCATCAGAACATGAATCAAAAAACATGTTACATTTTCATCCGTGTTTCCTTAGTGGTTGGACTGGTTGGTAAGTATTTACATCAATATACTACGTATATAGTACCACGTTAGCCAACGTACTCGATGTTAAACACAGGCCAACGACATATCTCTTGTCATGAACAAACACAACGTGCTTTGTGTATTCAAAACTCTTATGGACGGGGAGAACTTGTTATTACGTGTTGAATAGGCGATGTGATTGCGAGGTAAATACTAACCCACCGGTATAAGAAAATAGTGCTTTGAAATTGTTTATAAGATACAGATCACAGTAACCAAAAACAAAGCTCTTATTTAAACTAAACGAAACTTAACAATAGAACGGAACAATAGTGGTTGTTACACCGAGGTAAAACCCGAAAATTGCCAACCGATATCAATACAAGGTTTTAAGCAAGTGGTACATATGCAAAGATGTTGCTCATTAGCACTAAGTCTCTAGAAGTCTCTGATCTATAATTGTGCATGACTAATCTGATCTTAGGATACACCCCACTAATCATATGAACAATTATCTTGCTCGCTTTACAAGTTTTACGCTTACAAGCTTTCTTGCTCGTGTAGACAAGTTGTCCTTATAGCACCTTGTCAAGAAGAATTTGCTTGTGTGCTTGTGTAGACTAGTTTTCCTTGACAAGTTTCTATGTCCAAATTATTGTTTGCAAGGCGGAATACTTGTCAAGTTTCCTTCTTGTCAGTCTACACGAAAAACATTTAAGGCGCTGTTACACTGCTGAAACTTTTATCAGTGTCGATCTCTGATGCGAGACGAATTTCATAAGGAGTGTTACACGCTGAAATTTCGTCCTGAAACTCGTTCAAGTTTCTGTTGCAGGAGTACGGAGAAAGCAGTCCTAAAAAAAGCAGTCCTAATTTTCGTGAAACCGTTTCGTGGAACCGACCCCGGGAAAAGTTTCAGCTAAATGATCACGTTACTGGGTGCAATGCGTTGTGAAACCTGTCTCACAACTGCGATTGAGGCAAGTCTCACAGGAAATTTTCAGCGTGTAACAGCGCCTTTACTCTGATAGCTTTTCAACAAGGCAACTTGCCAAGCCGGAAAGTGTAGATATGGCTGTACTCGAGCTTACTTATTTATATTATAATTCAGCTTGCTATAATCAAATGGTACATCGCAAAAGCATTTCTATAAGACCAGGACAGAGCTTTGAACTGAAGCTCAACTTCACAAATGAAACCATTCCTGAAGAATTCTCGTTTGTCAAGTTAGCTTATGTTGGTGGTCAGTTAGACGTAAGGGATGTTTATCTACAATACACAAGCAATGGAAGAATCATCAATGGTACTGTGTTTGATGACAGGCTGACATTTCATGGAAATATTTCACGTGGTCAAATCTGGTTCAGTTTCGAGCGAGTTACTGTCCACGATTCTAGTTTGTATGGTGTATTGTATATGCAACCAAACAGCGTCAAAGTTTATGCAGCAACCCTCGATGTTGAAGTCATCAAAAACGGTGGGTTTTTTAACATCATTCAACAGGCTAACTGTGTCGGGGCATTATGTGTTGTCCTCCAAACAATGATCGAAGTATTTTGATATGTTGGTTATTTTGTCTGGGGGAGTAGTTTTGACAAATGTCGCCACGATTTCCTTTTTTCCATTCTATGTAGTTCAATCAAAGTTGGTAAATATCTGTAAGGCGAAGCACTGACTTGATGGAAAGTCAGAAGTTGCACGCACCCTTGAGATCACTTTTGAGCCAAGTGGCGTTGATGATGTTATGATGGATGATGGATGCTAAATATCATTCTTAGCCTTTATTTACATGCTATTAAGTCAGTAAAAAAAGGATAAATATTACATATTGATACTTTTTTACTTCAATAGATAGACTATCATTTTTATTGTTAGTGTTGTTTTGCAGGGCCACACAGAGCACAGGGGGAGAGGGGACAGCCCCACCCCCTAACTGGGGAACATCTTTAACTAAGTATTACCGACTGTCCCCTCTCCCCAAGAAATTTGAGTAGTGTACGGCCTTATTTTGCATACGTCCTATATTGACTCTACGTTATAATAACCACCGTCTATATAATAATAATAATAATAATAACAATAATAATAATAATAATAATAATAATAATAATAATAATAATAATAATAATAAAATAATTGAATGTCAACAGGAGCTCCTAATGGTAATTTAACTTTTAAGACAAATCAGACTTGATCACTGTGATGATATGATTATTGATCAAACTGTATTTATTGTGCACAGAAACCACATCGCAACCAAGTAGCAATATTTCATTTGCCGCTAACTCTACATTATCAAGTACGGAATGTGTCGGGACGTTCATTTTTCTTGGTAAGCTGTGCTTATAAACTGCTTGAATTCGTATTAGGCGCGGCGGAAAACCGTTTTGGCTGCGAAACTCGTTTTCAGACGGAAACCTCGACTTTCGGTCTAAAAACGAACCTCACATCCAAGACATCTCTACTGATATGAATTCGGCTATTGAGGACGACTGAAGTGACTTACGACGTTTTAAATTAATGCCTAGTTCCACCAAATCCCTAGGGAACTTAATCTTCCAGCACACTGGGAACGGCAGACGACAAAGAGGATCACGTGACCTACTTTTTGACGCAAACAGGACACGTGATCCGCTCTGTCGTTAAGCTCTCGTTCTAAGAAACAAAAAAATGGCTGGTGCGGTGTATGAATTAAGACCTGAATTAAATCTCTAGATTCCATGCTACATAATCCCCTACAGTAATTGGGCTCCCTGTGGTTCTTATCGACCCATTACATCGATATAGAGCGGTTTTCGTATGAGTGAGAAACTGAACGTACCAGTTACGGTCAATGCACGGTACGGCTACGACAGGAATTTCGAATGCTTTTATAGACATACGGTACTGACACGATCACGGTACGGTACGGTCAGTTTCCCACTCATACGAAAACCGCTCTAAAGAAGTACCGTTACAGTATTCTTTATTCACATCAAAGATAACAAGCTCTTCTTGTCCTCCTAGACAATTCGTTGTTTCTTGTTGCCATGCTAGTGCTCTATACCTTTATTCAGGTGAGTTTTATTGTATGGTCGAAAACTACTCTTTTCTTGCTGAGCTGGCCCTTATTTACAATATCACACTCATTACATCAGCTAGGTGCATGTCTTTGTATTGTGATATCAACATTATGGGAGATGCAAGACATGATGGGAGAAGCAAGCTTAGGAACACGAGGCGTAGCCGAGTGCCCTACATCTCCCAGAGTATTTACATCACAATACAGAGATATTAGCGATCGTTTAATATTTATCTAATACAAAATGTTTACGTTTTTGTGTCTCAGTCCTCTGATATAAACATCATGTTTATAGCCCTAATAGTATTATCCGGCCAATCAGCGCGCGCGTTATACGTCAAATATTTCATAAAATCAATAACACCCTAATAACATTACTTTTGTGTTTCAGCTGTGAGATTATGAGAAATCAGTTTGGTTATACGTTAAGTCGGTTGCACTGGCTGCTGCCTTAGAACAACTACATCAACTTATCTGACAATGTAATGCGATATGTTTCTTGAAGTGAACAGAGAAAATTTGAAAGATAATTGATTTATATCACGCAATCGCTTAAAATAAAAGTAATTGATAATACACTTTTTTCTACAATCGCTGTAAATAGTAATGTTTGTTAAGCGGCTATAACTGAGAAGGCACCATCCCAGTGAGAAAGGGGAAAATGTTGCATATTTTTCATCCAATGCTACGTATTTTTACGTATTATTAGAATATATTCCCAGGAGTTTCAACCCATTGAGGGTATACTGCTATGCAAAATAGGGTCTTGCTTTGGCGATAGGCGCATGTGCACATTTTTGGCGGGAACCATTTCACTTCCGGTACAGCGACGCACACTTGGTAATAAACCCGCCAATGGCGTAGTAACTCGTGGATTGACCGACCACAATGACCACAGGAAGCCGAAACAAGACATTTTAGTGAAATAACAAGTTTTTCATTGGAAAACGAAAATGATCAAAATCAAAGTTGTAAAGTCTGTAGTATTGTTGTTTACTATTTAGAAATATAGAACAAAAACGTATGAAAGGAGCTCTTGTTCAACAAAGCACAGAATATAGTGATCTACTTCATTTCGTGTGTGAAATGTCTGAAATATTTTGAATTGTACGTGTCGATTGATGGATAACGCGATGACGTTGTAGAATTAAATGCTTTAGCTGCAATTGCAAGGTCAAACTAAGGAGCTAATAAACATCACGCAAGCAAACAAGAAACACAAAAAACATTAGATACACGGTCAGACTCAAAACGAGACCGCACATTTCAATCGGCTACACTCTTCTTCATAAATTGTGCCTTTGAGAAGAGTATTTACTGTGTTCAACTAAAATAAATTTACATCAATTTTTCGGCGATGACATTAGTTGAACTTATTTGTAGCAATTCCTGGTATCAACTCCACTTTTTCGAACCGTACTGATGTCTTGATACATCAGCAATCATTCCGGCGCCAGCCGTGAAGTTGTAAACAGATTCCTTTGGCAACCATACTTTTCTTTTTCGACAAATATAAAAACACAAAGATACTGTTACATTAGTGCCAGCGCCTCGTTCAAGCTTCCTTATAAGTCTTATAAGCTTATGTTCAAAACAAAAGCTGCAGACATTCTCTCCACTTTAGATGTTTTGAAGAGCTTGTAAATCAGTCTTGAATCGTAGTATTGTTGTCCACAAACATCATAAATCATTCGATGGACTTTTCAAAATATTTATTTCGCAAGAAGGCATAATAGTACACAACAAATCCATAAAGTAAACGAAACTGAAACATTTATTCCAGTAAAGTAGCGGCGATGTTTTAGAAATCGATGTTTTAGTACTTCGGGAATCACGAACCTCGCCGGTTCTGGAACACATTACCGTGATGCAATTCGAACTCACTCACGAACCTCGTTTTCGAACACGTCGCCGTGATGCAACTGACCATTCACTACACGCATGTTCCGAACTTGATGTATTTTGCATCGCTCCCTCGTCCCACACGTATGAGTCTAAATCGTTGTTTTTGGGTATAAATATTATTTCACGGACGACCTTATAGTATTCGTGAGTAAGGGGTCGGACAACTGATTTTAAACTATGATTTGAGGCACCGGAAGTTTACAATGATACTTGAGTGAGTGAGTGAGTGACACTTCCGGTTAAGAAGTCCCACTCCAATAACTCGTGGATTTGAAATCCACAAGTTGAAAAGGACTCATTTTTGTTGTGATTGCGCATGCCCGGGACATTTTACTTCCGGTGTGGTTTCTTTAAAAAGCGATAATCTTTGGCGGATTTCATCAAAACGAATATTTTCTTCGATATTTATATCATTTGGCATACAATTTAGAAATACGAAAGTTAGTTGCATTATTCGCTCATTTGCGACAGTCAAAAATCCTAACAAGTTTATTTGGAGATCATACTTAAAACGCATGCTTATTTGTATGCACCTTGATCTCAAGTTTTATTTAATCTGTTCCGAATTCTCCAATATGCATTGCTAAAGGAAATTATAGCTTTTTTCTGCAGCCATGACGTCATGTGATGACGTCACGCAATGACGTAATAAAATGTGAAAAGTTCCCTCAAGGTAGAAAAACAATAAAATGTAAAAGCGATTTGAAAATTTAGAACACTTTAGAGCACTTTCAAATTTCTCTATCAACGGGCAATTTTTATGTCAGTACACCCTTAATATGTACTAACGAAATATTCCTTCGTGTCAGAGTCCCTTCTCCTAGGTATGCGATATCAAACTAATTACAGACCGAGGAGAAGAGACCTCTTAAACCCGATTTACACGACATTCTTTTTATGGCACGACACCCCTTAATCTTGGCACGCGGACGATTACTTTAAGTATACCTTATCAGGCCAACAATTTTTCTGTTCACAAGATGACAGTTACACGAGCCGAACCATAAATGATTGACCCACCACAGGCGTACCATCCTCTCAGTTTGTGGTTTAGGCTTCCTGTGTCACGGTCGAATAGCCGTTGGTTTCTGAAACAAGCTGAAATGTAGTGCTTTTCACTGGCGATTTTACTTGACTGCTCTACATCTTTAGATTCAAAATATTGTGTAAAAACAAACTTCAAATGCACTTTTCTTCTACACGTAGTGAGCATACGTCTCCCTCTAATAACTCTCTTAAAACTCACTGGACGACAAAACAAAACTCATATCTGATAAATATAATTGAAGTTTACTTTGACACAATATTTTGAATTTCAAGACGTAGAGCAATCAAGTAAAATCGCCAGTGAAAAGCACTACATTTCAGCTTGTTTGAAACCAACGACTACCGTATTTACTCGAATAAGCGCCTCCCCCGAATAAGCGCCTCCCCCGAATAAGCACCCCCTTTGGACAAAAAAAATTAATAAGCGCCTCGCACCTCGTTATAGTATACTAATACCAGTACAGTTGTAGTAGTATAACATTGATATTATTAATATTAAGAGGAAAGCATACTTTGACAGTTGTGTACGCGTTTCCTCCCGCTGAATAAGCGCCTCCCTCGAATAAGCGCCTCCCCCGAATAAGCGCCCCGTTTAAGACGTGGAAAATTTAATAAGCGCCGGGGCGATTATTCGAGTAAATACGGTATTCGACCGTGACACATGGTACGCCTGTGGACCCACGTGCCATAAAAAAGGTTGTCGTGTATTACGCAACTGTGCGAGCACCCACCCCAGGCGCGTCAGTAGAATGGCCTTAAGTATTGTTCTATTAAATGATACAGTAGAGATACTCACGATATAATCACAATATTGCAGGAGAGTAATATTACAGACATTAAGAATGTAGCCGCAATACAGGTGGAGTAGAATAGTTGTTTGGTTACTTGTTTAGTTAGTACGTATAGACTCGCACGCACGCACGCACGCACGCACGCACGCACGGCTGATTTTTGTTCATTCGTTTAGTTTTGTGATTCGAACTGAAACACAATGATTATAGAAATTACTACAGCTAAATTAACATGCGAAATACTGGCGATATAATTCTACACAACTAATACACGACAATGATTATAACAACTACAGGCGTAAATAATAAAAGAGTATATATGATATACGAATCGTACGTGACTTAAGGTAAATAATTTGTAGCGAGTAAATTAATCTAGTGGCAACAGATAACAAAATAATCGCTTACTTTAGTATACGTATAAGGTAGATTTCAATTGATTCTTTGGTAGATAAAGGCAGATTTCAGTAGCAGATTGTAGATTTTTAGTTGACTTGACTAGTACACGTGTGCAATATAACGATATAAACTAAGGTATAAAATTATGGATTGCAAAACAGCAGGATGCTCATTAACAATTAACTTAAACTGATGTTTGCGATAAAACTGACGTTACTTATTTCGCTTAAAATGTTAGCTGCTCTTCTCGACTTTATGAACTTGTTTTTCTTAACGAGTTCGATCTTTCTGCTCGTTTCTTGTTTGTGTGCTAGATTTAAATGTACAGAAATAAGCACAAAATACATGATAATATAATAGCCAAGACGCTGCTCGTAACACTTGTTGCCGAGTCGGGATTCGTTGCATACATACGTACAACAGCACCAGCCATCACACTTTGAACCTGAGAACAATTTGTATCGTTGCGCTCGTTGTACTTCACAAGGGTCACAATTCTGATGGACTCAATTAACGAAGGTGTAAAAGTGGAAATGTTTATCTTTACTTCATTGCGCCCTGAAGTAGTGACATTACGCTCAGGCAAAACAGTGAATTTGTAGTATACCACAGTTGTCACCGATCGCCTGCCTTTCATTTGACTACCACTTGTGTTGCATGGTATGCCTTGAGAATCAAGAATGACTTCCTCAGTGAAGTTGACTCTTATCGCTCTGTCTTTTGGTATATTAACTTCACAACCATGCATGTAGAACTTTTCGCGGTACACAGGGCCATCTTTAAGGGAATAACGATGAAATATCGGCGCAGAAGCAATTAAACGGGAACGTGTACCAACTTTGGTTTGTAGACGGATGACGGGTGTCCTGGGCGACAGTATAGGGATAGGTGTATTCTTTGTGACAGTGGTACCTTTCTTGTAGCCTTTAAACATGCGAGGACGGCTCCCTCCTCCTCCTCCTCCTCCTCCTCCTCCTCCTCCTCCTCCTCCTCCTCCTCCTCCTCCTCCTCCTCCTCCTCCTCTTCCACCTCCTCTGCCTCCTCTCCCACCACCTCTGCCTCCGCCCCCTCTACCACCACGAGGTTCAGATTGACAGTCCTGAGGTGACAAAACCAAGATGACCAACAGAACTGCTAGGGTAAATGTAACAGGGATGACAGTCTTCATTTTTAACGCTTACTGCCGAGACTAGACGACTGTCGTGAACTATCTGTTTTATTCCTTTGCTCAATAACGTTATAAGGTCATCAATCGTGCATGTCCGCATTGTATTTTTGTTAGTAATTTTCCAGTACCAATCCAAAAATAGTTCATCGATACGAAAATCCAATACTTAATGAGTGCATTCTCGCTGTGTCGACTTGAGCTTATTTTTTTCGGTGTCACACACTGATTATGTTTATGATCTCTGTGGCTTTTGATTCTCCAATACTTCAGCTGTATGCAACAGAGAAGTGAAAAATTGAATCGGTGAAAATGTATGTGAGCTTGTATTGCTGATGGAAAATTACTGACTTCCGGTGATATTACGCTACGGTAGCCAGTAATTTTCCATCACCACAAAAATAAAATAATAATAAAAAAAACACGACTTTAGTATTTACAGTCAGTGGATTCGTAAAAGTATTTTCACTGTCTTAATAATAAATTGTGTAATAAGTTGGCGTAGAACCCAAAAAATGGTAAACCAGTTAGTGTGATCTGAAGATCACCAAGATCTCTAGTCGTAACATAAGTTTCATGCCTATAAAGTGTGATTAGAATGAATCGTGAGAAATGACATAGTTTAATAGGCACAATTTCTTGGAGGCATTAAAACCTGTGTGTGTAAGTGTGGAGAAGTAGAAAGTGATGTAGAATAGTTTTAATCCTAACCTTAAAACACTAGTCCCCCACTAACTAAATACAAATTTATGTTTCTTTTGAAGGCATGAAGTCAGAGTCAATGATGCAAGTGCAACATCGTGTTAAAAAGGAAACCTAAAAAGATAACGACTCTAGTATTTCATATAGGCTTCGCTGTGACCGTGACAGTATACCAACTGAACCGCTCGAATAAACAGCGTAGTTCACCAACATTTGACTTCTTTTAACTCACTTAATTCTAAAAAGTGCGATTACGAAAACCCGTGAAGAATAAAAACAAAACGTGTTGTGGACAGTTAACTTCCGTTTTCTTGTCGGGAAGAGGAAAAGATAAGGTTTATATGGTGGGTTTTGAATTGACTTTATTCACACCTGCACATGATGTTACAAATCAATACACACTAAGAAAATAATAAATTAAGAGATTTTTTCAACGTTCGAGCAGTGAACGACAAAAACTCCTGACTTGAAGAACAGCTGTTGTACAACTGACTAAAATAATTTCTGTCAGAAAGTTCTTTTACAGATCCTACATTCGCGGCTATCGTACACGGTCCCTTCATTATTTATCATTATTTTTCAATATTCGTGGGCCGTAGGTCTTTTTAGATCCGATATGCTGTACCTAAACATGGTTTGGCCATGTATTCCACTTTAAGAAAGTATGGCTTTCTTCATATTTTTATCTACTTAGCTCCGTTGTCACATCATGCGCGCTTCGAATGCCATTGTCATCTCATCATCGTCACGCGTTGTGTCGATGTGGCAATCGAAGGTGAGCTTGCTCTGTAGTCAGTCGTTACCATGTGCTTGACGAAAGCTGCACTGTGCTGATGAGGTCCAACTAGACCGAAATAGCTATCCACAGTTGCTTTTCGATTGTCTCATTTTAAGCTCCGTGATGTGACAATATTGCTAAGTATCCTCCGTAGTATCAGCTTTGCATTCAACGTTCACTTTTAGTATTATGGCTGATTAGATCTTTTACAGATCCTACATTCGCGGCTATCGTACACGGTCCCTTCATTATTTATCAGAAAGTTTAAGTTGTTTGTAAGTAGTTTTGGCCGATGAAAGTTGAATCAAAGTGTTAATCCAAAGAGAAAATTTGGATCGAAAATGAAGTTTAGGCTCACTGCTGTATGTTTTCTTTATATTCAGCATGAAAAAGCTAATCCCAACACCACTCCAAGAACTGAAAACGTCTTGGTACAACCCAAAAATCCGTTTTAAACAGGTAATTTATCTTGGTACATCAGTTTTTAGGATTTGAGGGCAGAACGGAAATTTGGATTAAAACTCGCACGAAGGTACAGTTTTTGGCGCTTTTCGCTAATAGACAACACAAAGCATAAGGAATATTAAGAATTGCATAATTTATAGATCTTGATCAGTAAAGATTTTGATATACTGTATACATAGTTAAGGAAATTTATAATCAGTAACACACGACGATTCGGTATCATCGTGACGCCATTATCAAGTGATAGATAGAGTTTAAATATGTCACTTGATGATGACGTCACCAAGACATGAGAATATATTTCCTGATACTACATAATTTATAGATCAGAGAATTTGATATTTGATATAAGTATTTGAAGTAAATAAACAGATCATAATAATTAAATATAAATATCAATCGTGTGCAATTATGCAAGGTCGGACGACAGCCAATCAGAATGCAGTGCGTTCCGAAATACCTCGTGGATTTTAAAAGTAAAATGGCGGGAATCCAGGCACACGTGGGCGCGCGCGTGCACCATATAAGCATTCACACTATTTCTTTGTTCCTTTCTGACTTAAATTTAAGGAAAACTTTGATAAATTTTGTACAAACAAAAAAACTATAGCATTTGAAATCCGATTTAAAATAAAACTCAATAAGCTTAAATCGTTCATAAATATTTAAATAATTGTAGTCATCTAAAAAATCCCCCCTGCTCGCAAGGTAGGAAATATTGACTGTATGGCGCTACAACGAAAGTTTTCTCGGTACTAAAATAAACATAGATACTAAAATAGATACGAAACTTTAAAAGGACAGCTGGATTCGGCCGGCAAAGGAAATTTGATAGCAAAGCTATATAAACTTGAACTCAACCGGGAAACTCGTTGACCTCGTTAGTTGCTGCAAAGATCGTTTCTATCAAATTAAATTACTTCACTTGGGTTTCCACAACAGTAACATTTAAACTAATACAAAGACAAACTTTTTTGTACCTAAAAGGAGCTGACATGTCTTGTAAAAGGACGACAAAAGTTCTGTTATCCAACACAGAGCTCCACTCATTGCTGTTATATCTTGCTTGCTTCAGGCCCGAGTGAAGGTCACACGGGGACACGTGACATGGTTTGGCCAATAAGAACTAAGAAATTGCGCGGGAATTTGCGATTTATCAGCTCGAGAAGAAATAAAATAATTGAGATGGCAAACAGTTAAAATAATTTAATAAATCAAAAATTGAAATGTTTATCTTAATCAGAACTCAAAATATCGCAAAATTTTCCGCTTTTGTCTGAGTTGCTGTGGCAACATTAACCCCGCAATCTGCCGCAATACATATGAATCAGCGGTATCCACCCATCGATGTAGAGGTCTCAGATAAACATGACATTATGAACTTCGCCAAAAATCATTCAAACATTGCTCCGATTTCTTTGTTATTTACTTTCTACTTGTTCTGAGACATTTAACTATGTAGATGGTTTACTATTGCACATCATAAGACTGGTCTTTGCATGAAAAACCTTCATTAAAGTAAGTAGTTACATGATGGAATTTGTCCAAGAAGTGTTTGATCGTGTCTTGTCGAGAAGGGCAGGCGGAAGCGTTGCTCTTTTGCTTGGTATTTAGCTTGATTATTTTCCATAACTCCACAGATGTCTGGTCTTTGGCATCATAAGGCTATTAATCGTCTAGATACTGAAAAATTATTGCTTGGGAATGGAAAGGATGGTTCATTCTTGATTCGCGATAGTGAGAGTGTGGCAAACGCTTTCGTTCTTAGTGTGTTGTAAGTATTTATCAATCGTTGCATTATTATATATTGGCTACCAAAATAGATAGATAGAATAGGGTTCTTTTTTTCATCCATTATGATATTGTTATCCTCTTGGTGTTTTTAAGTTATTGTAATTTATACATGTAAAAATGTTTAATGAACTTTTTATGCTAAATAAATTAGCTCATTTCGTTCGGATATTGTTCTGAATTAGAGTAATAATTTTTTTAAAACTCATCAAGACAAACTGAAATATTGCGTTTTCAATTCTGTTTTGTTTTGAAATATATAAGTGGATAGCTCAGGTTAGGATAGCAAAGGTGACCTGTGTAATGGAATTCTGAGGTTTTTGCTCCAACAGGAAGAAAGCTTAAGCAGAAAAGGAAATTGGCTTTTCAATTGTCCATGGATTTAACTCTATTTCACTATGAGTACTATGACATAATAAAGAAAGTGTTACCACTTTTGAGGGCCATGTATTTAGAGGATGGATGAACGGTGTTTTTGCATTCCAGCTATACTTTTAAGTCTTATTACTTGTTCAGTATTTCATATTGTTCTCAGTCTTTGGAGATTTAAATTTGTTTTTCTAATGTCAGAGAAAATAAATTGTGCTTCCAAGGACAAATTGTGAGGGTGTGTTTTTGAAGCAATGTAGAAATTTATCTTCATATAACATGGGAAATATGAAAGTTGTCCAATACCAAAAATGACTGAAACTGAACGCTACTAATAGAAAAAAAAAAACTGACTAAAACACTATTTATACATCATATTCACAAAGTAAAATTGTATTTATCTTTCTTCTTATATTACTCTCTCTTCCAAAAATAATGAGCTATGTCTGATCAGGTTCCAGGGCCATATTCACCACTACAGAATATTTAGAGAAGCAGATGGCAGGTTTTATATGCAGGTAAGTGAATTTTGTGTGTATGCTGTGGTTCAATTTTATCCTTGGTTCAACTATTATTTTCCTTGATTTTATACTCATTATCACAGATTATCATACATATACACAAAAAAAGGAAAATATTGAGCCACAACATGTATGTAGACAACTTTCAAAACTGGTGGGCTTGTACATACCAAATCACAGGTAGCCAAAGCTTATTATCTGTATTGATTCACAAGAGATTATATACTAGCAACTTTTGATTTTTTGTCTTAATTCCTAATAAAATTCTCTGAAATACTGACAGTGACTTCTTGTCACTCTTGATAAGCTCCTGAATGAGTGTCAGTGATTTTCATTTGATTTTAGCTGCTTTTCCCTTGGCACTCATTAACAGAAGTAAAGGTAGGAAGCGACGCCTCATGAAGATGGCCTTTGAACTGTTGAACTCATTGCCAAACAATTTGCCAAAAAAACATGTCTAGTCCAAATCTTTCTACACAGGAATTCAAAGGGATAAATACCACATAGAAATCCCAATGGATTAGAATGGCTTTATTGAGGCAACCAGCCTCCATGGAGTTTGTAGAAATGGCTCCACAAATGTCCACATTAACCATGACTGAATTAAGTACGGACAGCTGTTAAAAATCAGTGACAGACTGGATCAAGGAAAAACAATGTTATCAATATCTGAGGGGTACACAGCCTGCAAATTATCCCTCCTCTCAAGGTCGAATTACTTGACAGCTGTTGTACTCTGTAAGCCTGTGTACCCCTCAGACAGTATCGATCCAGTCTCTCTCAAAAGCTGTCTTGGTCATGAGGTGTTGCTTCCTACCTTTACTTCTCTTATGAGTGCCAAGGGAAAAGCAGATAAAATCCAATGAAAATTGCTGAAACTCATTCAGGGGCTTATCAAGAGTAACAAGAAAACACTGTCGTTATTTCAAAGAATGTTATTAGGAATTAAGGCAAAAGATTGAACATTCAAAAGTCTCTATATAATCTCAGCTAATAAGCTTGAGCTAACTGTGACCAGATCGCAAAAAGAACTGAAACTAGTTTCATGAGAGACCACAAAGGACTTCTAAAATCATAGTGGCAACAATAAAATGCATCTGAACACTGTATCCTGTAAAATGCATAGAGAAAAGGTATCTCATAATGGAAAGAAATATATCATTTAACAGCACACCACAAGTGTCCCCACGCTTGTAGTTTTATTGGTGAAGAGCCCTTTGTGGCCTCAAACCCATGAAAGTGGTCACCACTCCTTATTGGAAATCCATTGCAAGCCCACCATTTTGAAAAGTTAGTTGTGATCAAATTGGAATGTATCATATGATAGGTATACCATTATTGTTGTCCAATTTATCATGTTGTAGGCCGTGCCTGGAGTTAAAAACCAACACTTTGAGCTCCTTGAACACATTGTGACATACTACAGTCAGCCTGACAGAGGGTTACCATGCCAACTAAAGTATCCAGTTATTTGCAGTAATAGTGACGATGAAGATTCAGGTAAAATAATTCATTGAGATTTCACTAAGATATTGCTTCCAATTAAATTCACATCCACTTAGCACACAGCCAGATTACATTCACAGGTCAAACACCAAAAGCAAATTATTTGCTTAGTGACAATTTGACCTTTGTCGTATGTCAGCATACAGTAATGAATTAGAAATATCCACTGATAGTAAATTGGGCTCTCTGTGGTTTTGCAACTCCAAACACTAAAAACTATTGTTCATTCATCTACATAGATGTACATAGATCTATTTGATCCAGCACTTGAAAAGTCTGTTAGGTTGTTAGCTGTATTGCCATTGTGAGGTCTCATTGACTAACATCCCTTATGTTGACATCAACACCAAGCTGATCGCAGTGCTGGTAGTGTAAGTTAGACCACACACACACACACACACTGGTAACTTCATGGCCTACTCTCCCTCAATAGTGGTGTGAGTTCTTTAACATTCCCTCCAATGCAAGTAATTTGTGAAGTTTGAGGAGACGGGGCATATGGCTTAACCTCCTTATGCAAGAAAACGTGAAGGATTAACCATTTGCAGATGTAATTACAAACACAGTGCCTTCTCAATTATCTAAAGACCCTACAAATGTTGGTCTAGCCAGGCAATCAAACCCCAACCTTTACAGACAGAGACAAGAGAGTGCTCACCAACTAGGTGGTACTGCTCCACTGGTGCTGGGCCAACCATGCAGTGTTTCCCCCCTTAAAAGAGATGCTTGCTACGTAGGCTAGTATTTAAGGTAATGATAAATAAATTCTTTGCAATTGTAAAGATGATGATGAAGAAGAGGAAGAATACCCTGATGAGATTGTTGAAGATGACAAGTCTGCTGCAGCTCAAGATCAGATTAAATATCAAATGAGTCAAGTCAAGGCTGAAGGGTGAGCAATTCTGTTTTCAAATGTATTGCATTTCATCATTGGAAGGGGAGCTCATGAAATCAACAAGTGACTTTTTTGAAGATGTTTTTTTTCACTGGTATAAAATGGTGTCAATTAACTTTCCTATACTCAAATATCAATGTTTTGACATCATCAAAAAGTCTCTTAGGCCATTTTTACAAGCGAACTTCCACTAATGGACACCTCCAGTAAGTGGACACCTCCGATAAGCAGACAACAACACAGATAGATTTTAATTATTAATAGTGTTACGGCCTTGTGTGGTTACTCCCTACATATTTAATGAACTATATCAGGATGCCCCACACAAAAGAGGTAGACATTACTGGGGTACGTATACAGTATACTTAGTCTAGTAAATGTATGTAGCCTTAGTTTGTGATACTATTAGTATATACAATGTATACCATATATGTATACTTAATTATTTAGTATAATTACATGTATACTATATATATATACTATTAGACATAAGTATATACGTGTATACTACAATGTATACTATTAGTATATATGCATGTATACTATATATGTATACTAGAGTGATTTTCATCGGACTATGAAACAATTACTAATAGTCAGTGTTTAATAGTGTCTAATAGTTGTATTGCAACAAAAGAAAACAATGGGTGCAGAGTCTAATAGTATCTATTAGCTTAGTAACTATTTCACAGTCCAGTGAAAATCACTCTATTAGTATATATATACATGTATACTATATATGTATACTATTAGTATATATACATGACTGTATACTATAATGTATACTATTAGTAATTATGCATGTATAGGCTGTGTAGACATAAGTTCTTATGAAGTAACTTGTAGATGTGACTTCTTATGGCTCTATTTACACTTAATTGTATGCAATCATATCATTGCAGGGTAGACCAAAGTTTTCTGGACACCTTGGGGTACTACTTAGGAGAGCCATTATTGATGGACTTTAAAACTGCAACGAGTGGAGGACAGACTCTAGATGGTTTGCAAAAACTGCTAGCAAATTCCTCTCAAGATCTTGTCAAGTATGTTTATCAATAATTAAATAATAGTCTTAAATAGGATTATATTTTTGAGTGTTGACTTTTTATTTTCTGTTATAGAGAACTCAAACTTCTTGTTGCAAGGCTGGCATTTTTACAAAAAGTGTTTACTAATAATGAAAAAGATAGTACAAGAGTAGTGGTAAGTTATTTGAATGTACAGTTTAGTATTGTTGTTGTCTACAGACATACTGTGGATAAATAGGGAAGAAAATCAACAAATTAGATAAATTCTGTATATTAAATACTAATATTTAGATAAATACCTACTATATAAGTACCTCTAGATAAAACAAATTAATTTGCCCTTTTTTCCCTTAGAAACTCACATCGATGCTCTCAGAAGAACAGGTACTTACTAGACAATTATATTGAATTTTATTAGAAACATTATTGGTCATTCATTTTATAGTCATTCATATGACTGTAATATTAAATAAATAACTGTTTATTTAAGTGTTCAATGTCTTCTAGAACTTGTGCACTAATTGGGGGACACTGTACTCCCCCACACACTAGTGACTACTACTACATTCTAATATTCTATGCATACAACTATCAGTTCACTAGTTTGTTTTAATTTACTGAGGGAGGAAAACCAGAGGAACTGGGAAAAAAACCTTGAAGCAAGGGAGAGAATGAACTAACAAACTTAAGCCACATATGTGATGTGCCAAGTCCAGGAATTGAACCCAGGACCACAAAGATGACATGCAAACCAGTGCTATTAATTGCTCAGCCACTCTTGCTTCCCTTCATTCACTTATTTTTCATCTTCTATAATGTTTTGTTACTTAATACTTGTGTTTTTGTAGACCATCAATACATTTGCCCTATATATAGTGATGTACTGTACTGTTGGTTTTCAGAGCCTGTCTGACTATGATTTTCTGTGTCGTTTGCTTGCTGAAGGTATTGCTGGTGTTTCATCACTCCACACTCAGGTAATACATGTGATATCATGATAATGTAATAGAGTAGAACCTCCTGTAAGCAGATCAACACCTTCAGTTCCGGGATTTGCCATCTGCTTATGAGAGGTGTCTGTTTATGTGAAGTTTATAATGTTTGTCAGGAGAAAGGACCAAGGGTTGCTGTCTGGTTATGAGAGATGTCTGTATATGTGTAGTTAAAAATGTAGAGTTGGTTAGGAGAAGGGACTGAGGGTTGCTGCCCACTTACTCAACTGTACACAGTAATTATTTTTATTTTTTTATATCAATATTATTAGTGATGATTGTATTTCAGACTTTTTTAGATCATATACTGTAGGTTACTATTTTTAGTGACTACTACATTTTAATTAGCAATTTTCTTTAGGGACAGATTTGGTGGCTACTTAGTTTAATTAGTGATTTTTTTGGGGAAAGGACAATTTTTACTATCTAATGATAGACCAAATTGGCTACCAGTAATGTGTTGCTACCGAATTCAAAATCTCTGGGAATAAGATTCGCCTTTTGCATTTCAATATCATGTGAAAAGTTTTGGAACAAAAGTTCTTATTCATATACAAAAATTAGGTTTCAAAATGAGTGGAAACATGTTAGCCAGTTTGGTGTACATTGACCAAGAAATAATGTGTATAATTATTATACAAATTTTAGGAAATAGAAAATTTAGTGATTTTGATGAGCTTCCTAAAATTTGCTAATTCACATTGTCACTAAAAATAGTACTAGCATAATTTACTAGGTACAATTAATTATTACAATTATCTTTGTTTTGAAAAGGTATTGAAATCTTTACAAGATCTTGAGAAGATACGTCAAGATGATTCTGATTGTCATCAAGAACAAGAAAAACGTACTCAGTGCAGAAAGTTTGAGGTACATGTAATGTGTACAAGTTAACCACCCTTAGCCTATTTCTATTCTATGTAGACGTCAGCAGGGTAGATCCAGGATTATCGTTTGAAGGGGCTGCAGTGTTATAGAAATCAAAAACCAACTATAGGGTCTAGAGAAAAAATGAAGAACAAAAGGGCCCAAAGTTCTCAGGAAAGAGTGCACACTGCCAGCACCCTCCTCTAAATCCACCCCCAGAGTACCAAGGGGCTGATATTTAATTAAATAAATTAATTTATTTATACACAAATGCTTTATTTTAGGTTGTTGATAGAAGTGTGAGCTTCAAAGGCAAAACCTATCTATTAGTGGATTATGTTGGAGGTAGTATTTTAATCATCAATTATGTGATGGACAGTCATTTAATCAGGTTTCTTTTATCATGTGCAGGAAAAATCTCATTTCTGAAAAATCAAAGTGAATTACCTGAGCCAAGTAACACCATTAATCACAGTAATAGTAAGTTTGATTTTTACTGAGAAGTACTTATTTTTGACTCCATAAATAGAATGATATCCAGCTAAGAGAGAAAAATTATAAAAAATGTATTTGGTTTATCACTTAAGGGATCGATCGAACTATGAACAACAACAATAATCTTTATTGACTGGATATAAGACGTATCCAGATGCGCCAGCTTACACACAAACAAATTACATTGCTAAATTGCTAAATTATATTTGAAGATTGTTCTATTGAATAATATGAAAAAATAAATAAGTATGAAAAAACATCCACATCCAATGGACAGGATTGGAACCCATGACCTTCCAGATACTGGTCAGATCCTCTACCATGAACTGAGCTTCAAGTATTGAATTTATTATTATTTGTTTTTGATTGTTTAGTAATGCAATTGATCAAGTCAAGAACAAATATCAAAAGACTGATTATCAAAACTGACATCAAACCAACTAAAGAGTTTGATTTTGATGACGGCAAGGTAATGATATATTTTTTAAGTAAAAATAGATTTTTTAACAATATTTCAAATTGTTGAAGCAGTTCAAAAATTAGAACTTTCTAATTTTTGAACTTTAAACCAGTTCATAATAATTTTTTTTTTAAATCAATGTTGATTGCTAAAAATAGTATTCCTGAAATCCAATTTAATTTTATATTATATATCCTTGGTAAACAATGGAAAAAAGAAGAAGAAGAAAAAGAATTGACAATAAATACAGATAAATATATAATAATAAAATTAATAGAAGAGAGAGATAATGAGAGAGAGAGAGAATAAAATAATAGAGAGATTATAAGCATCACACACACACACACATGACAGATGGAAGACTCAATGAGGTGGTGAAATTTGCTCCTTACCAAACTACAAATTTTCCCGCGGTGACAGTCCCAATAGGGGGGATCATTTCATGGAATCCCCTCCACCCCTACTTAACTAGATCCAGGCCCTCCTCCACCTGAAAACCAATTAAATACCAGAGGGATAGCATAAAATTTTTATTGCTGCACAATAATTTCTTTTTGCACCTGGCATTACGCATTTGGCACTCAAAGGAAAGAGTGACTTCTTACAAATGCAAAACAACCCATCCTCGCGTTGAAACAGCAACATCAGATATGAAAAAAGCAGGCCATGTGATCCTCTCTGTCATCTGTCATTGAACTTGATGTTTAATCTCTGTGATGTTTAAAGACTATCTGATATCAAGAGGTTTGTTTTTCCTTTGGGAGTTTTAACACATGGTCTAATTGGTGAAACTGCTTTTGGCAGGATTTATGGTAGTACAATGATAAATGGTATTCACCTTCCCGGAGTTTCCCAGAATTTATTACAATTCAGCGCACACAAGTGAAGTCAGGGTACAAAATATTAAAACAAGCCTTAGATATACTGAAAAAAAATCCACCAAAAATGAGTATTAATAGTATCTACAAATTCCGATAAAAGTTCTAATCATAAGTCAGAAGGGTTTTGAGGAAATTCTCTAAATAAAAGTTTCCACTTCTTCTGAAATGAAGTAATGTTTTTCTCATGTAAATGCAATATATGCCATCATTTCTTAATATTTTTGTCCCTGACCTCGCTTGCATGCAAAATCGTAAAGAATTATGGGAAACTCTGAGAAGGTGAATTAAATTTTAAAGGTATTTTCATTTATTTTCATTAATATTTTAGTCTCGGGAAGTATTCTGTCAACTTGTTCAGCAAATCAAAAACCAAGATTCAAAAAATTCTTCACTAGAACAAATCTCTGTTTTTGTTGGAACTTGGAATTTGGGTAGGTATTGATTATAAATTTAACAAATAGCTTCAATCCATTTTTCCGTGCGTCTGTACTCTAATGGATGCACAGATGACGTCAAAGTGTGGTGAGAACAAAAGAGTATGTCATGAGATGAAGTCGAGTGGTGTGACTGTTGTTCTCACCACATTTTGACGTCTTCTGTGCATCAATTAGAGTACAGACGCACGGAAAAATGGAATCTATCTGTTTTATATAATATTTATCGAAACATTCCAACCAATCAGAGCACGTGTAAGATTTGATGATGCCATCTATGTGTGTGTACTCTAATCACACATGGTTGTTCGACCAATCAGAGCGCACGTAATATGCCAATTATTATATAATGCCTAATCAATAAATTGCTGTTTGATTTTTAAGATGTTATTTTTTTATCATTTAAGGTGATGCAAATCCACCTGAACACTTAGGAACATGGTTTAAATGTCAAGGTCATGGTTCAACACGGGATGCCGATGTTGCTCATTTTGCTCATGATATTTATGCTATAGGAACACAGGTATAGATGCTGTATCTATAGCAACAGAAATGTGTTGTTGCTGTAAGAGCAAAGGTTAAACACCTGTATCATTGCTAGAGTAGATTTTGTATGGTGAATGTTTTAATAGACAACCTGGCATTCACATGGTCACAGTACAGCACTGTATGGGTACATTTTACATAACCCTAACCCTAACATCATATAAGCAACGAAGAGGTCTTAAGGTGTGTGGGTGTTGAAGACATAGAACTGAAGTTAGTGAGAAGTCATCTGCGTTGGCTCAGCCATGTTTGCCACATGAATGACTGTATACCCGCAAAAGAACTCCGTTTTTGTGAATTGGCACATGGGTCTCGGCCAGTGGGTTGACCCAAGCTGCGCTTTAAGGACACCTGTAAAAACGCTCTGAAATGTGGTCATGTACTTGACATAGAGCGGTTTTCGTATGACTTGGAAACAGTATGGTCACCACAAGGTACAGTTACGGCACAGTTTATAGCAGAATTTTCGAATGTTTTTATAGAAATTACAGTAATGACATGGTCACGGTACAGACCATACTGTTTCCCTACTCATACGAAAACCACTCTATGGCAGTCTACTGTCAATAACAGACAAGAGTGGCGTAGATTAATTGGTAGTAACCCTCTGTGATGAGCTTGATGAGAAAAGGATCAACAAATATGAAAGGCGTAGAAGAAGAAGAGAACTGTGTAACACCCACTAGCGGGTGGCAGGCCTATATAACCCTAACATCATATTAAATCCACTCTGAGAGGCAATGAGTGTTGTGACTAAGAAGACAGATGATAAGTACTGATAGTAGCAATGTTGTTCCAGTGAGAGAGATATTACTAAATAATTAATATTACAGGAATTGGATGGACTTTTGTCTGTCTTGGCTGTTAGCATAAAATGTCAATAACTATAATTTATTCACTCTCAGGAATGCTCACTGAGTGAAAGTAATTGGGTCACAAAAATAAAGAATGAACTCCATAAATTATTTGGTATTGAATTTAAATGTGTAAGTATGATAATCATGACTAAAGTTTATAAACTCTAATAAGAGTTAGAAACATAATGGAAACCACATTTATTTAGTAATAACTTAGTTTTCATGAATTTTAGATTGGAGCTTGTAGTTTGTGGGGAATTCGCTTGGTAATATTTGTGAAGCCTGACCATGAAAACTTGATAAGCCATGTACAGCAATCATCTGTGAAGACTGGCTTGGCTAATGCTTTAGGTATTGTACCAATTGATGCTCTTTATTTCATTCTTATACATCTAGCCTGCGTAGCGGCCCTGGGGAAAAGGGGAAGGAGGGGAGGGGGAGGGGGACTGGGGAGGAGGGGAAAGAGAGGGAGGGCCTGCAACGAAGGCCCTAGTTTTTACCAAACGCCCCCTAATTAAAAATTCATAACGCTGCTTGTTGTCAAACTAGATCTGTCAAAATTAACCAATCACATTTGATGAATCAAAAAGTGCATGACTTCCGTTTCTTGTCAAAATATCATAATACTGCCCATGTTGTCTATATTGGAAAGCTTGAATGAGGATTTTACCACGAAGAAAAATAATAATCGAGGTCGAAAATCAATTGAGAATAACGTGAACGAAGTGTGCCGAATATGTAATGTGAGTTTAAGAGTTAAGTATGGTTCCCTCAAGTCCTACATTAATCTTTTCAAATTTACGGAAAGACAAGGCTACAACGGAGTGATTGCGAACTCTCTCCTTGACATTGGAATAGTTTTAGAAGATCATAAAGATTCATCAAAAGTGGTTTGCAAACCCTGTGGGAGGAAGATCTCTTTTCTGTGTGAGACTTACAACAAATTACTATGTTTTGAAGAGTAACGCCTTCTGACAGTCCTGAAGCCACGAATATCCAGAAGAGAAAATCATCCGATGTGTTAACTCCAGAACAAAGCAGCCCGGCTAATCGCAAAGCTGCAAGACTGAAATCTCCTGCCGGAAAACATGGCCAGAGTCGAAAATCGATATTTCCTTCATCCATGAAAAATCCAGAAGTCAACAGCGATCAAGTTAACTTGAATTTGAAGATTGACGATGTAGATAATTCTCAAGGTGTATTCTCAAGGTTGTGCTATCAATGTTTTTAAAATCATTTATCCATAAAAATGTTAGTTTGTTCCAATGGAAGACAGTAGCAAACAGCATTTTTAAGGCTATTCTCCAGAAATTACTCGCAGCGAGCCAGCGAGTACTTGTTGGGAATAAAATCTATTGTTCAAAATTTCGCAGCGAGTAAAAATGATTGCAGCGAGTGCTTTCTGCGATGAGTGAAGAATGTGCTTGAGACACCAGTTCCTTCGTCTGGAAATATTGAATTCCTTGGAATGTGAGGTCGTTCATGAAGTTTTTGTTATTTGTTTTGATAGAGAATATCAAAGACTGCATTGCATCTTTCGTCATGGATTAGATTTCAGCCAATGAGATTTTGCCTTATCACCCTCGACCAATAGGAATTTAGCGTCCGTTTGCTGGACGTAAAAAAAAGTAAAAACTAGGGCCTTCGTTGCAGGCCCTCCCTCTCTTTCCCCTCCTCCCCAGTCCCCCTCCCCCTCCCCTCCTTCCCCTTTTCCCTCTCCCTTCCCCTCCCCGGGCCGCTACACAGGCTATATACATCAGAAGCCATGCTTTGTTATTCCCTCTACAGTGAAAGTAGGAGTGACTGATCTTCTGGGTAGTATATATATATTAGGCATTCCTGCAGTATAGTACATGAGACAGGGATAGAGGGAAAATATACCAAGCATTGATGGTCTTCCTTCAGATGCAAACCAGTCAAAGAAAAGGGCAAAATAATAAGGGCAAAAGGTAGCAAATGCTCAAATTTACAGTTGAATAAAGTGTTATTAAATAATAACTCTTGAACAACTGTTAAGTCAGTGCTGTGGGACTTGCAGATTGAGTATTAAAATATTGTACATTAGATATAAAAGCATATTAGAAAACGTATTTTTTTCTCAATGATTTGTTGTTGACTGTTCTTTTAGGCAATAAAGGTGCTGTTGGTATATCTTTCATGTTCAGTGCAACTTTGTTGTGTTTTATCAACTGTCATCTGGCTGCAAGAAGTTCAAGAGTGTCAAGGTCAGTTGGCCATCTTTATTCACGAGTGGACTTGTATGAATAGTTTTGCTGTTAATAACAGATAATCTTTATCACTTGCTGAGGAAGAGAGTTTATGCTCTCAAATTAAAGCATGTCCACTGAATAAAGTATGTCAAAGAGAATCAAAGGCATCATCTTGTCCTTAAAGATTAAATTATCTAATTTGCTATTACTCAGACCTTTTGGAAACATCAAAATAATAACAAAAAATCAACATTATAGCAATGGGTTGATTAAACTCATTGGCGATACTGAGGTTGGGCTTAGGTGCTCTAATGCCACCAAAAGGGATGCACTTGTCCCCGGTAGCAAGGAGGTAGCCATCCAGTGTCTACCAATCAGTGGAGATCTATACTTACCTAGAAAACTTACTGAAAGGGCAAGGAGGGTGGAAGCAAATAGCAGCATTCTAGCATTCTAGCAGCAAGGATTTCACTGGTCTGCAGTGAATCACTTGGACCAGCCCTGCACAGAGCTGGATTGAAATGGAAAAATCCAGGATAGCATGGATTGCAGATCCTGGCAGCAACAGCCAGCCCAGCAGCAGAGGGAGGAGACCAGCAGTAGCAGCATGACAGCTGACCAGTCCCTCGATTTTAATCAATATTATTGTCCATTTTTATTTTTTTCAGGAGAAATCAAAATTTTCATGACATACTGAAAGGTCTTAATCTTGGTCAGAAAAATGTGTTTGACCTGACTAATCAGTTTCATCATGTCTTTTGGTTTGGTGATCTAAATTATCGAATTGATATGGAAATTGATGTGAGTAAATGCACTTGGTTATTGATTAAGTGTTTTTGGATAGTAGAAAAAAAATTGTATTAATAGTGACATCTATGTTGCTGGAAAGCTTCAAGAATATGCTGATTGACTTAATTTGTTTCTAGGATGCTTTAGAAGCTATCAAAGCCAATAATCTTTACAAGATGCGTAAAGCTGATCAGCTATGGGCTCAGTCAAATGAGGGAAATGTCTTTGTTGGTTTCAGTAAGTACATAATTACAGCAGAACCCCTTTAAAAGGAGATACCAAAGGGCCAGAGAAGAGAGTATACAGTGAAGTGTCCATTTTAAAGTGAGGTTTCATATACATCAAGGAAATGTATGGAGATTCCAGTTGTCAGGATATAGGAACCTGTCTGTTATAGAGAGGTGTCCATGCATATATTATGTAGGTGTCTGTAAGGAGTTTCACTCTTCCATGTGACTTGAATATTTTTAGTACCTGATATGCATATTCAATTTTCAAGCATTAAGAGAGGATGGGGTGCTTATTTGGAAGAAGGCTCAGATTATTTCATTTCATTAATTTTAAAATGCTACCTTTCTGAGAACTGGGAATTGATGAGTCACATGTATCACCATATTACATGCATCATCACTGTTTGTTCAAGAGGTACCATAATTGATTGAATGTGCAACAATTCCATAGAATGGTTTTCACTTGAGTGTGAAGCATATACCATGGCAAGGCTGTGATGTCAGTACCATGATGTCTATAAAAACATTTGAAATTAGATATACGAATACTTTTCTATTCATGTAGCTTGTTACAAGTGCACTGTCCGTTTATTGATTAGACTACAAATTAACATGGAACCAACATGGCTCCCAATTAACTGGCTTAGACAGGAAGCCCAACTAACATTTGTAAATCATTTGCTATATGTATGGTAGTGCCATCAGCCTTGTTAGAGGGAAGGAGTGCATATTCTAAAAGCTACTGTATTAGGAGAGTGCTTTTATATTGGGAGTGCTTATTCAATGTCTTTTTGTAGAGGAAGAAACTATCAATTTCCTGCCAACATACAGACACAGACGTGGTGGAAACGATTATGTCTGGAAGAAGGTGAAGCGGTCAGGGGTAAGAGAGAATGTTAGTCATTGTTGTAGTCATTGTATTAACATGCACATAAACCAAGCTGTCAGTTTTTAAATATGTGTGATTTTGGTTTTAGGTTCTTGTCAATGTGCCATCATGGTGCGACAGGGTTCTCTTTCACTCATTTCCAGAGACAAAAATCATTAACACTTCTTATGGTAAGTATTTAGTGGTATAGGTAACATTATGCACATGTGTACCTTGGAGGCAGGCCAAATACTAGCAAGCTAGCTATTGATCAAGTGGGGAAGGATCATTTTATCTTTACTTGGATGGTTTTTCACTGGCTATAAGCATACCTTTGAAAAAATCATGGCTAGCAAGGCTGCTCAATTATTATGTCATTTTCATTAAAAATTATTCACTATTATTAATTATCATGAATTATTATTAGCACTTCCTATGGTAAATTTTGTACAATATCAAATCTTATGTTTTTCAAATTAGATGTATACAAAGCATTTAATGATTAAAATTTCTATACACTAATGAATATGTTTAATGTGGTTTTCAGGATGTACAGACAACATAAGAACAAGTGATCATTGGCCAGTATTCAGTACTTTTGATGTTGGCATTATCTCACAGTATGCTGCTTCACCTAGTATGTTTTATGTTTTGTCATAGATCTTTAATTAACTTATAGAGATCAAATTACTGTTATGAAACTTGCCTTTTTCTTCTTTTTTAGCTAAAAGCACCAAGCAATTTTCCAAGGAAGACTGTAAAATCATTTTCAGTAATATTGAAGCAGAAGTAAAGTGTTCATATTTAATCATTAGTTGGTTCTATTTTACTCTGTTTTCCATGATAAATATTGTGTTCTTAGTGAATACTAATTATTGTTTTATCAGATCAAAACAAATAGCAAGTCACAGTTTATTATTGAGTTTCATTCAAGTTGTCTTGAAAGTAAGTGATCTAACATGTAGTCAGAATATTGTTAGGAAACTTTGATTTACTGCAACAATGCACATCCTTTACTTGTTTCTAGGTGTTGGAAAAAGTAAACAAAACTCTGTCAGGCATTCTGGCTCAATTTGTGGAAAGCCAATGTTTGCAAAGCCATCTTGGGGTCAACAAGTACTTCCAGTTGTGAGTTTTGTTTTTATTCATTCATTTGCTTGTTCATTTGTTTATGAGGCATTTAGGAGGCAGCATGGCCGAGTGGTCAGAGCGTTGGTCTCACAATCTGGCAGTCCCAGGTTCGATTACCACTCTGGTCACTAGCTGAGACTGAATTTGTTCCGATTTTGATTAGTTCAAATTCAGTTTCTCAGCCATGCTTGTAATATAAGCCAACTGGTTTGCCTCCTTGTCAGTTGGGATTCTTAATTCATTTATGTTTGATTTATATGATTTAGTTAGGATTTGTAAATTGAGCTGAAAAGCCCTGTCGAGGGAGTATCAATCATGTTTTTTTAAAAATTATTCACTGATATATACTGTCTGATAGGAGGCATCATGGCCGAGTGGTCAGAGCGTTGGTCTCGCAATCTGGCGGTCCCAGGTTCAATTCCCACTCTGGCCACTAGCTGAGACTGAATTTGTTCCGATTTCGATTAGTTCAAATTCAGTTTCTCAGCCATGCTTGTAATATAGCCAACTGGTTTATTGCCTCCTTGCCAGATGGATTCTTAATCCATTTATGTTTGATTTATATGATTTAGTTAGGATTTGTAAATTGAGCTGAAAAGCCCTGTTGAGGGAGTCTCAATCATGTATGTATGTATGTATGATTGTATTTTTACTTGCTTCTTGAATTTAAATTTCCATGTATTCTCTACAGCTGTATCCAATTATTGCTGACAGGCATTATCTTCAGGATCAGCATTTGCTTCTTGCTGTCAAATCAGTAGAGAGTGACGAGTCCTATGGTGAGACATCCTACTCTCCTTAATTATCCCTTATAATAAAGTGAAGCAAGTGGCTTTCTCAAAAAGCAATCCCAAATTTTAATAGCTTAAATGAATATCACGTTTTAATTCAATTTCCTAAATTACTGGTTTACTTACAGTGCTTCAGGGAAAACCCTTTTGAAACTAAAAGTTCAGGGGAATACCCATCCACAGTGTCTAATGACATAGATGCAGCCTGCCAAAAATAAATTTTGTTCATTTGTTTGTCCATTTCTTAAGTAGGTTTGTTCATTCATTCATTTATTACCTTGGGTTACCTGTGTCAAGGGAATCCCCTTAGCTTGGGGGAAAATGTTGTAGATAAGTGGATTTACTTTTGTCTCAAGGAATCCCCTTCAAAGTTATGTGGGTAATCATTAATCTTAAATTTATTCTTTACAGGTGAATGCTGCATATCTTTAAAAGCAATGATTGCTGGCACTCCTCAAGAATTTAAGGCAACATTGACTCATTCAGGAGAGGAAACGGGCTCAATAAGGTAGACAACAACAGAGACTCTGGCAGGAATTTTCCTGCTAATTACCTTCCACTATTGAGGAAATAAATATCAGAAACATGTTTTATGTAGAGTGTGCACGCTGTTACAGGCTATGTTTATTCTCTCGGCTTGAGCTCCATCTATGTGCGATCTTAATAATTATATAACATGTACAAAATATTGTAACAGAAATTGCCATTCTTTCAATCCCTGATGATGAGCTGAAGGTTCAAAAGCTTGGATTATTAATTAAAATTAATCTAATGTAGATGAAACAAAACATGTATTTGATATGAAGCCTATGTACTACAACATACGGTATGGTAAAACTTGAACAATAGAGACGTTATTGCAAGAATGGGAAATGTACTACATGATGCTGGAATATATCAGTGCTGTCATGTCTAGGAAAAAGCATTTCAATTCCTGCCATAACCCTGACTTGCAGTAACCATGCTGCTCTATGAACTGGCTGCCTGTAGAATACAGGATCGAATTCAAGATTCTGCTAACAACCTACAAATGTTTGAATAACCTGGCACCCCACTACCTGCAAGAACTGATAAATGTCTACACTCCCAAGTGGCAACTGCAATCCTCATCCAAGAACTACCTTGAGGCTGCTCCCTACAATCTACGAAGTTATGGCTTCAAAGCATTCAGTGTATCTGCACCAAGATTATGGAACTCACTCCCTGACAACTTAAGGAACTACACAAATATTTCAATTGACACTTTCAAAAGCCAGCTAAAAACACATTTATTTAGAACAGCATTCTATTGATGACACTAGTTCCTAGTTTTAACTTTTTACAATTATATTTTTATCAAATTAATTTTTTTTTTCACTATTGTAAAGTGCCTATGGACTACAAGGAATAGGCGCTATATAAATGTCTATTATTATTATAATTATTATTATTATTAAAGAACCATAAAATTTGTTTGCAGTGGGAAGATGTGTGTTAAAATGCCTGATGATGGAGAGTTATTACGTCAAGGAGGTATTTATTGTTAGTTACATCAAAATACCATATTTCATCTTCCTTGAATTGTGAGATGATATGTTATCATTGTTTAACAGGACTAATTAAAGAAAGTGATGATGATGATGGTAAGTGCATGGTTCACTATTCTATCAAGATTAGAAATAAATATTACGTTAAATAAATATCATTGCTTTTTAGTTAACATGAAAAGGACAACTAGTAAATCAGTCAAAAACCCTCAAAGATACCCCAGGTAAACTATACAATTATACTTTTTACAACATTTGACTAAAATCTTGCAATCTGATTGGCCGAGAGCCATTGTTAATAAGAGTACTGACAATAGCTGACGCCAACATATCACGCTCGTCCTTACAGAAAAAAGTTTGGGACAGTTTTTCAAACAGATTTGGACGGAAACGATCTAAGATAATGTTGTAAAAAACAAATTGAAGATAGTTTTCCATTGTCAGTACTCTTATTAATCATGGATGACGTCAAAAAATGTCCAAAACTTAGCAGTGAAACCACTCGCTGCGCTCGTGGTTCCACTTTAGTTTTGAACATTTTTTGACGTCATCCATGATTAATAAGAGTACTGACAATGGAAAACTATCTTCAATTTGTTAAGTACATTATTACATCATAAGAGTAATTGAATATTTGTATTTATTATACAATTCTCAAAAGAACGCATGTAATATGCACAAGAATATGAAAAATATGAGACCGTATTAGGCTAGTAACATTTGAATGGCTTCCCGGTGCAAAGCAGTGCGCTGATCAAAGTCAAAAGTGGCAATAAAAACGACATCATTTGTATTGATTTTTGCAGAATTGTATAATAAATATGTTCTTGGTCGAATTAACCAGGGAATACAGCTGTGAATTTTTACTGGTCACTTGCATTTTGGCTCACCTAAAGGCTTGCCAAAATACAGTGTGCAACTCATATAAATACACAGCTTTATTAGCTGGTTAGTTGACCAATAACCTATATAAATTAAACTTTGATTTATCAGAGCAACTCAAGAAAAACAAAACAAGTTTACAATGAATCTTCTTCAAATCATAGGTGTACTATCCAATATTAACAATTATCATTATTACAATTTTTGTCAAGTGGATATTATTGTTTCAAAGAAAATCCAGTTGAATTAATAAGCAGCCATTTTTTGTTTTATGTCATAGATACACAAGCCATACAGTACAAGAAAGAGACCCAGCACCATTGCCTAAAGCAAGACCACTCTCACAGTCCAAAGTAATACATGTATCTTATTTGTATTCTCCTACGCAGCCAGTTTGTGTAATCATGCAAAGCTGTGTGGGATACTGATTAATGTTTAATCAACATTAGTAAGGCTGATTTAACAAATGTGACACAATGTGAAGAAGATGCAAAAACAAGCAAAACGACTATCTGAATGTGGCATTGTGACAATGTCATGCAATGAATGAATGTGATATAGTACCGTCAAAGCTCCACTTATGAACACTCTTGTAAGCAGAGAGCTCCATTTAAGGACACCTTTCCAAAACCTCATTTAAAATCACTCCCACTCAAACACTGTGTTTACACACTCCCATAAGCAGACATTCCTACAAATTAGTTTCCTGAGGATGTCCGCTTAACGGAACTTTGATGGTATTTGTCATATCATGTCGTGTTCTCATGGCCTTGCATTTGCTAAGTCAGCCTATTGTTTGATGTGAAGTGCTTCAAGCAGTTCACTGACCAAGGTTTTGTATTTCTCAGGTTGAATCTGCTCCTCCTCCATTACCAGCAAAGGTTTGTATGTCTCTGTGTTACACTCTAGTACCACATAACACTTAATGTAGCCTGTCTTGAGTCAGTGCTGCAAGTTTTGCAATCAAATGAAATATTTTGTAATGTCTTGACTTTATCCTAGACATTTAACCCTCAAACTGTTATGGAGTTGCTCAAAGCGAATTGGTTTTCCCCAGTTTCATGATATACTTGTTGAAAATGGCTTTGATCAAGTTAACTTTCTGAAAGAAATTTCAGAATCAGATCTGAAAGATACAGCAGTTCCAGAACATTTTAGAAAAAAGGTGAGGAAAATAAATAAAAAGATAAATAAAATAATTAGTTGATAAATGAATAAAATATTTTGTAGAGGTTTTTCAGTGACAATCACACCCACAATATCTGAATATTCTATAAGCTACTTAACATACAACATACAACTTAGTTGATTCTTAAGGTGAAAAGCTGGAAAACCTCAAGAAAATCCCTTGTTACAAGCAAGGGAGCAACACAACAAACACTAATAACTTGAGCTAGGAGTAATACTTGGGCCACAAAGTGATATAAGCGTGCATTGCTTGCCAGCCCACCAGCCATACAATGAATTTGATAAAGTTTTAAATGTTTTTGTGCACTGTAGTTCATCATTTCTAATCAATTTGCATATCAATATTTATGTTGATAACAATTAATATTCTATTGAGATAATCTCACTTTTTCAACTCTTTGTTTACAGCTTGTGACATCAATACTTGCAGTTGTCAAGCACCTTCCTGATGACTGATGTCGATATATGCAGTAGACATGTGATGGAGTTAGATATTTTATTAACATGATATGTTATATAATAACAATACATCATTCATTTGTTTATTACCACCAAAATACTGCATCATAATGATTTAGTAGTAAAACTAATGTTGTCAACAAAAATAATAGGTCATTTGCAGGACATGGTCATCTGACAGAAGATACTGAAATTGTTTGGAAACCTGATTTTTTTAAAGTAATGTATAGCCGACTGGCATGGCTTACCAGTCAGTCATAAGTTTGTAAAAACTTCTCCAATGTATCAAACAACAACAACAACAACAACAACAAACAAACAAACACCAAGTTAAAGATGCGCTTCCTGATCATGTTGACCATTTTCTCACCAGATTTGATATTTTTGATGTGTCACTTGACTGGGTCCTGCAAAGGGCCTATTAGAAAATAGTTAAAAATGCACATTTTTGACATATAAAATATGAAATTATTTGCCACATATGTAAAACTCTAGCTTATTTCCTTATCTCCATTTCATTTACTGCTAAAAACTATACTTTGATTCAATAAAATGGCTTGAGCAGAATTAAAAACATAATTACAGTGCACAATTATTACATAAAAATAGGTTACAGACTGTGGTTAAAATGTTTTTGTACAAACTACTGTAAAAAATATACTAATAATAAAACAAAAATATTTTTAAAATTAAAATGTTTTTGATAAAAAAATAAAATATTTTTAGAACCAATTTAATGTTCAATTAGTCATAACTAACCCTAGCCCTATATTTTTTTCTATTTTTAAGCTCTTAGGTCCTTTAGAGCATTGCATTGTTTTCTTGTACACTTGTATCAACATGACTCAGTGCTTCACTATCATCAGTGTTGGTAGCATGGTCCATCTGTTGTTCACCCTCAACATACCGCTCGTTCCAGCACTTTCTCCATCCAATTTTTGTTATTGTATAAATACCTTTACCCAGAAATACTGCTCCCAGTATGTAGAAGTAACTGCCATATACTACAAACTACAGAGAGATTAATAATATCACTGAACCATACAAATTATTACCATGTAAGCTTTAATCCTCATTTACACAACAACATTTTTATGGCATGACACCCCCACTGATTATTTTGGGTGATGATGATTATGGATGATGATGATTATGGGTGATGATGATTATGGGTGATGATGATTATGGATGATGATTATGGATGATGATGATTATGGGTGATGATGATTATGGGTGATGATGATTATGGGTGATGATGATTATGGGTGATGATGATTATGGATGATGATGATTATGGGTGATGATGATTATGGGTGATGATGATTATGGGTGATGATGATTATGGGTGATGATGATTATGGGTGATGATGATTATGGGTGATGATTATGGGTGATGATGATTATGGGTGATGATGATTATGGATGATGATGATTATGGGTGATGATGATTATGGATGATGATGATTATGGGTGATGATGATTATGGGTGATGATGATTATGGATGATGATTATGGATGATGATGGGTGATGATGATTATGGATGATGATTATGGGTGATGATGATTATGGATGATGATGATTATGGGTGATGATGATTATGGGTGATGATGATTATGGATGATGATTATGGATGATGATGGGTGATGATGATTATGGGTGATGATGATTATGGGTGATGATGATTATGGGTGATGATGATTATGGGTGATGATGATTATGGGTGATGATGATTATGGGTGATGATGATTATGGGTGATGATGATTATGGATGATGATGATTATGGGTGATGATGATTATGGGTGATGATTATGGATGATGATTATGGATGATGATTATGGATGATGATTATGGATGATGATGATTATGGGTGATGATGATTATGGGTGATGATGATTATGGGTGATGATGATTATGGATGATGATGATTATGGGTGATGATGATTATGGGTGATGATGATTATGGGTGATGATGATTATGGATGATGATGATTATGGGTGATGATGATTATGGGTGATGATGATTATGGGTGATGATGATTATGGATGATGATGATTATGGGTGATGATGATTATGGATGATGATGATTATGGGTGATGATGATTATGGATGATGATGATTATGGATGATGATTATGGATGATGATGGGTGATGATGATTATGGATGATGATTATGGGTGATGATGATTATGGGTGATGATGATTATGGGTGATGATGATTATGGGTGATGATGATTATGGGTGATGATGATTATGGGTGATGATGATTATGGGTGATGATGATTATGGGTGATGATGATTATGGGTGATGATGATTATGGATGATGATGATTATGGGTGATGATGATTATGGATGATGATTATGGATGATGATGATTATGGGTGATGATGATTATGGGTGATGATGATTATGGGTGATAATGATTATGGATGATGATGATTATGGGTGATGATGATTATGGATGATGATTATGGATGATGATGATTATGGGTGATGATGATTATGGGTGATGATGATTATGGGTGATAATGATTATGGATGATGATGATTATGGGTGATGATGATTATGGGTGATGATGATTATGGGTGATGATGATTATGGATGATGATGATTATGGGTGATGATGATTATGGGTGATGATGATTATGGGTGATGATGATTATGGATGATGATGATTATGGGTGATGATGATTATGGATGATGATGATTATGGGTGATGATGATTATGGGTGATGATGATTATGGATGATGATTATGGATGATGATGGGTGATGATGATTATGGATGATGATTATGGGTGATGATGATTATGGGTGATGATGATTATGGGTGATGATGATTATGGGTGATGATGATTATGGGTGATGATGATTATGGGTGATGATGATTATGGGTGATGATGATTATGGGTGATGATGATTATGGGTGATGATGATTATGGATGATGATGATTATGGGTGATGATGATTATGGGTGATGATGATTATGGGTGATGATGATTATGGGTGATGATGATTATGGATGATGATTATGGGTGATGATGATTATGGATGATGATGATTATGGGTGATGATGATTATGGGTGATGATTATGGATGATGATTATGGATGATGATTATGGGTGATGATGATTATGGATGATGATGATTATGGGTGATGATGATTATGGGTGATGATGATTATGGGTGATGATGATTATGGATGATGATTATGGGTGATGATGATTATGGGTGATGATGATTATGGGTGATGATGATTATGGGTGATGATGATTATGGGTGATGATGATTATGGGTGATGATGATTATGGGTGATGATGATTATGGATGATGATGATTATGGGTGATGATGATTATGGGTGATGATGATTATGGGTGATGATGATTATGGGTGATGATGATTATGGGTGATGATGATTATGGGTGATGATTATGGGTGATGATGATTATGGGTGATGATGATTATGGATGATGATGATTATGGGTGATGATGATTATGGATGATGATGATTATGGGTGATGATGATTATGGGTGATGATGATTATGGATGATGATTATGGATGATGATGGGTGATGATGATTATGGATGATGATTATGGGTGATGATGATTATGGATGATGATGATTATGGGTGATGATGATTATGGGTGATGATGATTATGGATGATGATTATGGATGATGATGGGTGATGATGATTATGGGTGATGATGATTATGGGTGATGATGATTATGGGTGATGATGATTATGGGTGATGATGATTATGGATGATGATGATTATGGGTGATGATGATTATGGGTGATGATGATTATGGGTGATGATGATTATGGGTGATGATTATGGATGATGATTATGGATGATGATTATGGATGATGATTATGGATGATGATGATTATGGGTGATGATGATTATGGGTGATGATGATTATGGGTGATGATGATTATGGATGATGATGATTATGGGTGATGATGATTATGGGTGATGATGATTATGGGTGATGATGATTATGGATGATGATGATTATGGGTGATGATGATTATGGATGATGATGATTATGGGTGATGATGATTATGGGTGATGATGATTATGGATGATGATTATGGATGATGATGGGTGATGATGATTATGGATGATGATTATGGGTGATGATGATTATGGGTGATGATGATTATGGGTGATGATGATTATGGGTGATGATGATTATGGGTGATGATGATTATGGATGATGATGATTATGGGTGATGATGATTATGGATGATGATTATGGATGATGATGATTATGGGTGATGATGATTATGGGTGATGATGATTATGGGTGATAATGATTATGGATGATGATGATTATGGGTGATGATGATTATGGGTGATGATGATTATGGGTGATGATGATTATGGATGATGATGATTATGGGTGATGATGATTATGGGTGATGATGATTATGGGTGATGATGATTATGGATGATGATGATTATGGGTGATGATGATTATGGATGATGATGATTATGGGTGATGATGATTATGGGTGATGATGATTATGGATGATGATTATGGATGATGATGGGTGATGATGATTATGGGATGATGATTATGGGTGATGATGATTATGGGTGATGATGATTATGGGTGATGATGATTATGGGTGATGATGATTATGGGTGATGATGATTATGGGTGATGATGATTATGGATGATGATGATTATGGGTGATGATGATTATGGATGATGATGATTATGGGTGATGATGATTATGGGTGATGATGATTATGGGTGGTGATGATTATGGGTGATGATGATTATGGGTGATGATGATTATGGGTGATGATGATTATGGGTGATGATGATTATTGGTGATGATGATTATGGATGATGATGATTATGGGTGATGATGATTATGGGTGATGATGATTATGGGTGATGATGATTATGGATGATGATGATTATGGATGATGATGATTATGGATGATGATGATTATGGGTGATGATGATTATGGGTGATGATGATTATGAGTGATGATGATTATGGGTGCCGTGCCAAAAATGATGGGTGTGTGTGCCTAAATTAGGGGTGCAGTGCAATAAAAAGGCTGTCATGTAAAGAGAAATTGGTACATGGACCTTGTGTATTCGAACCTGGATGCACCAGAAACTGTTTTTTTTTGTAACACAAACTTGAATCTAAAGGTCAGACACACGATAAGTAATATTCCTGTAGCATTTTCTACAACTGAGCAAAACAAAGCATTCCACTGTGTGCCCACCCCTGCAAATATTTCATGCAATGTGGACAACACTGGCAAGTTCAGGATCAAGTTATACTTCTGCAACATATTGTGCATAATATTGCAAGGGTATAGTGTGTTGCACACAATGCTACTGAAAATATTGCAGGATTGGAATGTATCATGTGCATGGGCATCATGTGTGACATTACCTGTGTTTTAACATCTAGTCCCAATCCCCTTTCATCCACCACAATACTTGTTAAAATAGTTTGTAAAAGAAGTGATGCAAACATGTTGAAGCCAAACACTAATGCATATCTGACCATCGGCACATTCTGGGCAATCTGGAAACTACAACAATAATAATTAAACTAAATTATTGAGTTAATCAAGTATAGATTGCTGACATAAAAAGTTGTTTAGAAAGTTTAGAGCAGTTTCATGTGCATACGAAAGGGATGGTGCTGCACTGTAATGGTGTTAGTGAGGGATGGTGTTCCACTGTTTGGTGTTAGTGAGGGATGGTGTTCCACTGTTTGGTGTTAGTGAGGGATGGTGTTCCACTGTGATGGTGTTAGTGAGGGATGGTGCTGCACTGTAATGGTGTTAGTGAGGGATGGTGTTCCACTGTTTGGTGTTAGTGAGGGATGGTGCTGCACTGTAATGATGTTAGTGAGGGATGGTGCTGCACTGTAATGGTGTTAGTGAGGGATGGTGCTGCACTGCAGTGGTGTTAGTGAGGGATGGTGTTCCACTGTTTGGTATTAGTGAGGGATGGTGTTCCACTGTTTGGTGTTAGTGAGGGATGGTGCTGCACTGTAATGATGTTAGTGAGGGATGGTGCTGCACTGTAATGGTGTTAGTGAGGGATGGTGCTGTACTGCAGTGGTGTTAGTGAGGGATGGTGTTCCACTGTAATGGTGTTAGTGAGGGATGGTGTTCCACTGTTTGGTGTTAGTGAGGGATGGTGTTCCACTGTTTGGTGTTAGTGAGGGATGGTGCTGCACTGTAATGGTGTTAGTGAGGGATGGTGCTGCACTGTAATGGTGTTAGTGAGGGATGGTGCTCCACTGTTTGGTGTTAGTGAGGGATGGTGTTCCACTGTTTGGTGTTAGTGAGGGATGGTGCTGCACTGTAATGGTGTTAGTGAGGGATGGTGCTGCACTGTAATGGTGTTAGTGAGGGATGGTGCTGCACTGTAATGGTGTTAGTGAGGGATGGTGCTGCACTGTTTGGTGTTAGTGAGGGATGGTGCTGCACTGTAATGGTGTTAGTGAGGGATGGTGCTGCACTGTAATGGTGTTAGTGAGGGATGGTGCTGCACTGTAATGGTGTTAGTGAGGGATGGTGCTCCACTGTAATGGTGTTAGTGAGGGATGGTGCTGCACTGTAATGGTGTTAGTGAGGGATGGTGCTGCACTGTAATGGTGTTAGTGAGGGATGGTGCTGCACTGTAATGGTGTTAGTGAGGGATGGTGCTGCACTGTTTGGTGTTAGTGAGGGATGGTGCTGCACTGTAATGGTGTTAGTGAGGGATGGTGCTGCACTGTAATGGTGTTAGTGAGGGATGGTGCTGCACTGTAATGGTGTTAGTGAGGGATGGTGCTGTACTGCAGTGGTGTTAGTGAGGGATGGTGTTCCACTGTAATGGTGTTAGTGAGGGATGGTGTTCCACTGTTTGGTGTTAGTGAGGGATGGTGTTCCACTGTTTGGTGTTAGTGAGGGATGGTGCTGCACTGTAATGGTGTTAGTGAGGGATGGTGCTGCACTGTAATGGTGTTAGTGAGGGATGGTGCTCCACTGTTTGGTGTTAGTGAGGGATGGTGTTCCACTGTTTGGTGTTAGTGAGGGATGGTGCTGCACTGTAATGGTGTTAGTGAGGGATGGTGTTGCACTGTAATGGTGTTAGTGAGGGATGGTGCTGCACTGTAATGGTGTTAGTGAGGGATGGTGCTGCACTGTTTGGTGTTAGTGAGGGATGGTGCTGCACTGTAATGGTGTTAGTGAGGGATGGTGCTGCACTGTAATGGTGTTAGTGAGGGATGGTGCTGCACTGTAATGGTGTTAGTGAGGGATGGTGCTCCACTGTAATGGTGTTAGTGAGGGATGGTGCTGCACTGTAATGGTGTTAGTGAGGGATGGTGCTGCACTGTAATGGTGTTAGTGAGGGATGGTGCTGCACTGTAATGGTGTTAGTGAGGGATGGTGCTGCACTGTTTGGTGTTAGTGAGGGATGGTGCTGCACTGTAATGGTGTTAGTGAGGGATGGTGCTGCACTGTAATGGTGTTAGTGAGGGATGGTGCTGCACTGTAATGGTGTTAGTGAGGGATGGTGCTCCACTGTAATGGTGTTAGTGAGGGATGGTGCTGCACTGTAATGGTGTTAGTGAGGGATGGTGCTGCACTGTTTGGTGTTAGTGAGGGATGGTGCTGCACTGTAATGGTGTTAGTGAGGGATGGTGCTGCACTGTAATGGTGTTAGTGAGGGATGGTGCTGCACTGTAATGGTGTTAGTGAGGGATGGTGCTCCACTGTAATGGTGTTAGTGAGGGATGGTGCTCCACTGTTATGGTGTTAGTGAGGGATGGTGCTCCACTGTAATGGTGTTAGTGCTGTGATGTCTATAAAAACCAACTCAAGGCTGCTGCCCAATGGGTGTCTGGTAGCCACTGGTGCTTGCACACAATTAGGCAACCTAATTTTTGTTGTAGCAGCCTAAACAAATGGCTGAGGTCCTAACTTTTAAGTTCAGGGGCCCAAACCAAGAATTTTTCTTAGGTAAAGTAGCCTTGAAAACATTTGAATTTTAGAGTAATTTAGCAAATATGCAATCTGAAAGATGATGCCACATGCTGACAAATTTTGTTCAAAATGATTGTTGATGTCACCATTAATGTCATGAAGAGGACATGAAAACAAGTCAGCAAAATGGTGCCCTGAATGTGGTGTCACAATGTTGACATGGTAGTCACGCAACAAATGAATGTGATATTATATTCGTCACCTCAATGTGGTGTCACAATGCTGTCATGGTAGTCACGCAACAAATGAATGTGATATTATAATCGTCACCTCAATGTGGTGTCACAATGCTGTCATGGTAGTCACGCAACAAACGAATGTGATATTCGTCACCTCATGTACTGTTCTAGTGTTAAGCACCAGCAATGCTAAATCAGCATATTTATATCATCTTACCTTGCAATGACTATAAGAAATGTGTAAGCTGTCCTAAACAGTAAAAACATGCCATAAGCTAGCCAAATACTGGATGTAGCAGCACTGATGTACAAAACAATAGCATCGCTCACACTAACTACCCCTAGACACAGCTCTCCAAAAATTGACCAGTTGATCTTCCAGTACCCCAAGAATAGAGCTATGCTGGTACAAAAGACATGCGACAAGGCAGTTACACCACCATTATAGATATGCTTGTGGATATGTGAGGGGTAGATAACATCCCAAAGGTTGTATACATAGTTCTCAACTTGAAATTCCCCACAAGTACCAAATGCCCACCATAATGACCACTTAAGCAGTTCCTTATTAGAATAACATTCTTTTAGATCATGCCATAGATGTAACAAAGATAGTTTCCATGATTTGAAGCAAGCTGTGCAACTTAGCTTTTTTGGATCTAGAAGCATGTATGTAGGGGTCCAATCTTCTTGGTTACTATCTCCATAGTTACTGTACCCATGATTATTGTCTCCTTGGGAAATATGGTCTTGGTAACTATCTCCATAGTTACTGTCTCCACGGTTACTATCTCCATGATCACTGTCTCCATGGTTACTATCTCCATGGTCACCATCTCCATGTCTGGCATCACCCTGGGGACCTTGATTATTGCTGACTTCATTATTAGCACAAGATTGGTCAAATATTCCATTATCTCCTACCCCAAGGACATTTCCACTAGCTGACGGTAGTGCTAATGACAAAATAAGTGCTGTACATACACTTGCCATTGAGATGTAATTCAATTGAAGGTATCCTGTCACTTGCAATGATACCAGTAGTTGCCCCACCACTCCACTCATTAACCTTCCAACAAGGACGGCTGCCCTGGTATAACTTGTGACTTTACGAAAATGTTCAGTCTCTACTACAGCATATATGTATGAATAGTAAGCGATTTCAGTTCCAGTAGCTATACCATACACAATCTGCATAAACTGCATAGCAAGAACTCCCATGCCCCATATCAGCAACACTCTTGTAGCTAAATAAGCCAAGCTTTCTAGGATAATAACTGGTTTATACCTGAGAAAGTCTGTGAGAAGAAACACGAACAATAAAGTCACGAGATATGAGTAGGTCCAGACGGGATAAACTTCGTTGTCCAACTGTTCCTCTGTTAGATTTTTCGGTGGGGCTTTCAGATACGCAGTTAGAAACGGCTCTGAGGGTTTCATTTCTTTGAAGAAGCCATACAAACAAAGAATCAGAGTTGCTTTTTGCCAGTTCTTTAAACGTCCTAGCGCCATGATGAAAATCATGTGATGCCGCGGTTTCTGGGAATTCTGGAAATATCACGTTGTACAACTTGGAAGTGTCATGCTGTGATCCTAGCTGAATCATGAAAAAAAACACGGAAATGTCAGGTAGCTAAATATAACACGGACTGAAGAAAGCGGACAAACAAACAATGACTGATTACTAAATGAACATGAATGAATGATCGAATGAAGGAATAAATGGTTGAACAAAGAATGGTCACGTTATCATATGAGCCTGCGATATGTAAAGCCAAATTTCTACTGAGTGGAGTGGGGTAGGGGAAATACATTTTGAAATAAATTTTAAAATTTAACCTGATATATGCATTACTACCATTACTACTACAGCAAAATCAGAATATTTCGAAGATTGTTCTCCCAATAATTGTCTTTTTAATTGCAATTAAAAGAATGACAAATTTACGTTGATGTCGTTGATGGAACACGATCTCTCCTTCTCCCCCAAAGTATTTTGTCGTCAAGCATTCGGCATTCGATGACCTGGAAGTTTACGCAAAATGGCGGCAAACTGTTCGTTGTTTCCTGATAATCCTGAATATTGTGTGCGTATCAGCTTGATTTCATTTTAAGGTTTTATTTCATCTGGATATTAATTGCTTTCTTTGTATAAACAGACGACGGTTGTAGCTGTGAAAAGGGCTTTAGCGGTCCTTTCGATGGTTGGCTCGTAAGTGTTTTGAATCATCAGCATTCACATTAACAAATGTGTACTGTATTTAATATTAACTGCTTAGATTGTTATATTGATGTAAGCTGTCTGTGTAACTAATAACAATAGTTTTGTATATTCAATCTTTGATGTCTTTACTCAACAAATACAAAGTACTGAAAGAATCCCGTGATCTCACACTCTTTTAAACTGTGGTTATAATTGACCAATCAGATCGCATGCTTGTGACATTCAACTATATTATTATTATTATTCTATTCAGCTAGGATCACGAACATTGTTTACAATATCACATTGAACTGACAATAAGAAAAGTGATTGGGGGGGGGGGGGGGGGGGGAAGCAAAAAAAAATTTATTTCCAATAAAAATTTTGAAAAAAAAATATTGGCCGGGACATTTTCTTTAAAAAAATATTCCTGCCAAAGTGAAAAAAAATTCATTTCCACTTTTGGTGGCCAAAAAAAATTTATGCCAATCCCAAACTCCCCACCCCCCCCATCACTTTTCTAATGGTCCGTCCCTAAGTTAAATATTTTAACTATACATTTCCTGATCGACGTATATATCACATGTTATCTTGTTATAGCTAGAACTACTATTTGTACTAGCCAATGACTAACTATTTTTTCAAAATAATAAATTAAGTTATACAGTTGTTTGTCATGTACATCTTATTATACACTGTTATATTTGGTTTTCTATTTCAGTTTATTCATCATTTTCATCATATGGCTTTTTAAAAAGTACAAATATTTTACACAAGTAAGCTAGTATACATGTACATTAATGATTGCATCTCCATTGATTCCCTATTAAACATTCTTGAAAGAACACTGCAACATTGTGAAATACGTAGAAAATTCACTGACATCACAGAACAGTTTTGGAATTTGAGTGAGTGTGTCGTCATCTAATTGATCAATACAAAATTATCAAACAAATACATACATACATACATACATACATACATAGTTTATTTGTTTCGCAGGTTAAGTAAATATAATTGGCAAGACATTGAGTCCTGATGTGGACCTGCATCCTATTTACCTATCACCTAAATATACTATAAAAAATGTAAATATATGAAAAACATTACAATTATACAGTATAAATTACTTAATTGTCATTGGTATGGAAATTAAGCTTATATATTGAAGGAAATTAAGTTGGTAATTAATGATGTGAAATAAATTAAAATGTTTATTAATTGATTCCACAATTTATTATAATAAATGTCACAGTATTCCAAGAATTTCAAGTCATAATAATCGAAGAAGCAGGAGAGGGAATTTGTAGAATAAGTAGTGCTAGGAATGTAATAGAACTAGATAAATATAAATAAATAGATAATAATAAATCACTGTTAATATCAAAGAAGCAGATCTATTGATATCTTTTACAGAGGCTAATCTTGGCTCTAAGTGTGGCAGCCTTTCTGGATGTTATTTCATACTTAATGGTATGTAAGGCAATGTATACTTAATATTCAAATGTATTTGGTAAATATGGTTTATTTCCTACCTTTTAGGGAGACCTTCATCCAGAAAAGGGTCCACTTTGTGTCTTTCAAGCATGGTGGCTGTCTTTCTTTGGTAATAATAATAGATACTTTGTTTATATTGAAGGAGTACTTTAATATTTTCCTATATCATTGTACATTATTTTATTTTGACCTAGCATTTAATTATAGGTATACAGCTAGTTTACATGCACTCCACACTGTACTCTCATACACACTACCACTATATTATTCTATTTATTCTATGCATACAACTCTCAGCTTGCTAGTTCATTTTTACTAGTGGGAGAAAATTGAAAATAAAAATGAAATTTTAGCATTTATATAGCGCAAATATCTATATGAATATAATCAAATGCGCTTAGAGTTTGTTAGTAGTAAGGACAGACTGTTGTACCGGGCGACAATCCCCTACTCTTTGCGAACAGTACAACAGGATCTTTTATGTCCACTATACAAGCAGGGTTAGAGTGAAAGCAGACGGGGCCTACAGTTTAACGTCCTTATCCGAGAAGACGTGAAGGTCTAACCGTTTGCAGATGTAATTACAAAGGCAGCACCTTCCTCCTCAGTTATTTTAGAGACCCTGAGTGTTTGGTCCGGCTGGGAATCAAACCCCGGTCTCCCGCCACACTAGCTCCCCCGGCGCCCTACTACCAACTGAGCCAACCGGGCGGACAATTGGAGAACAATTAAGAAAAAAAACTCAAGGCAAAGGAGACAGCAAACAGACAAACTCAAGTCACATGTCCTTAAAAATCAGTGGTGCCTTTAATGTGTTGGGTCGGGTCAACACCCACTTATTATCCAATAATTAAGTGTTGACCATTTCTTGGATAAGTTTTATATAATTGTTTGTTCAAATAGATTGGTCGGTTCTTTTATGGGTAACCTGTATAACATTCAATTTGTACTGGAATGCCATCAAACAAGTCAGAACAGAGAAATTTGAAAAGTAAGGCCAGCCAAAAATAGTCAGAAATTTGGGGTTTCAGAACACTGATCACTCATATAATGTGTTTTTGGTAGATTGTACCATGTGTGTTCTTGGGGTATATCACTCATCATGGCTTGTCTTCCACTTATTGGACAACATTATGGTCCTGCTGGAGCTTGGTGGTAAGACTGTCAGTAACATACTAACAGTTCTCTTGATGCAGTTCTCATAAGAGTGAGAAACCCACTATGTCATGATGGTAAAAGTGTGCTGTGATGCAGGGGTTGCAGTCATTTCTGTATCAATACGAAGATGGCTTCAAAAAATAGCCAGCTTTTCATAAAAATGAAAATAATTTATAATATGGATCCATTGTGAAATATCCAGCAATGAAGTACTGTAAAGTAGCCAGCAGCAAACTGCCTATAACCACTTATTTAGGGTGCTGGGACCTATTTCTGGAGCCCGTTGCTAGGGAAACTTCAGATTTTTGCAAGTCAGCTAATATTTGGATTCAAGTAGTGAAACAGAGATAATCAACAATCACAAATTTCTTGAGTTTGGTGACATCATCGCATGACCTCTTCAAATGATGTCATCGGAACAGAAAATTTCTATAATTTTTGCCGTTTCAAAACATTTTTATTCAATTCTTACATAGTATGGCTTTATTCTTCAAGGTGCACAAAGTGACGTATGCATTTTTCATTTCGTTGACAGATAAATTTTTAGAGCTCTTTTTTCGTCTTCATAAAGACATTTTTGCTGATAACTTCGCTAATTTACACTTTTCTGGAAAACCCATTCGTAACTTTGGAGTATAATACATAAATGATTTCAAGATAAAAATAATTACTTTAGCTGGAAACTCAAAGATTATAGAATTTGAAATGAAAGCCAGTTGTTTGCGCTGTGCACTGGAGATTTCAGATGTTTGACACTTTATAGTTTGGCTGTATCATAATGAACAACTTCAATGTGCTTATATTTAGCTTTAAAACTTTCACTTACAATGTTTTGACCCCTTAATTTGGTTAGCTTTGGCCGACTGATAATTTGAGAAATTTGTAGCATATTTTGTTGAATTATTTTCAAATGAAAAATACTATTTCCTGCTCTCTCGATAGAAATGCGAACCTTTAAGGGTGTACTGACATATAAAAATGGCCCGTTGCTAGGGAAATTTGAAAATTCTATAAAATGCCACCAAATTGTCATATCGCTTTTATATTTTGTAGTTTGTCTTCCCTGAGGGAACTTTCACATTTTATGACGCCATTGCATGACGTCATCATGTGACGTCATAGACACAGAAAAAAGCTATAATTTTTTTAGCACTGTATATTTGAGAATTTAAAATGCATTGAGACCAAGGTGCATAGAATCGAGCATGGGTTTTAAGAATGGTTTCCAAATAAACATTTTAGGATTTTTTGAACGTCAAAAATGAGTGACTTATGCCAATAACTTTCGTATTTCTTAATTTTTCGCAAATCCCATGCTCGGCTTTGAAGAAAAGGCTATAAAGAATATAAATATTGAAAAAACACTTCCTTTTGATAAAACCAGCCAAAGATTATAGCTTTTTAAAGAAACCGGAAGTAAAGTGTCCCGCACATGCGCAATAAGAACGAAAATAAGCCTTTTTGTCAGGTGTGCGTTGTTCTACCGGAAGTCAAATGATTCCCGCCAAAAACGTGCGCGCGCAGTGCCTATTCGATTTTGCCGACCAAAAGAAGACCCTATTTTGCATAGCAACCATTGCACAGCAACTATATATGTCAGTACACCCTTAAGACCCAAAGAAACGGGGGCATTCCAAAAGTGACATTTTCTCATAAAATCGTAAAATCGAGGATGTCACAATGAGCTCTGGCACTCCCTTTTACAGCCCACATAGCAACCAGGTTGCTTAGTTACAAAATATGTCCCAGCACTCTTAATGAAACCTCTGGTGATTATAAAAACATTTGAAATTCCAGCTGTGGTGACCATGCCCTTTTCATATGAAAAACTCCTCTAGACAATAATATACTGTAAGTATAATAAGAATGTAGGTGTTAAACTTGTATCCAAATTATTTATGGTTGTATACACAATTATATCTTTAGCTGGATTAAAAAGAACACCCCTCACAGTATCATTTGGAGGATGTTGACGTAAGTTACTTTCAGAAATATTTATTACTTGATATAACAATTAAGTTATTAGTCTCCTAGACACACCTCCTGTTTGTATCATCACACAATACATAATAATTATAATTACATGGTAACACAAGCTTGTTTTAGGTAGTGTAGCTTTGCGTGATGACATAAAATGGAACTACATAAAACAGGTGTCAGAAGACAGAGTGATAAGATTTGCAAGCATTTGATTCAATAGAGTGCTTAATTACAATATATCCATGAAAAAGTTAGCAAACTAAATTGTACTAAATAGCGTGAAATCCTTTGTTTTCTATTGTTTAATTAGTGCAAATTAGTGTCATTTCTTACAAAGTTTTTATCTCAATAATATCTTATTGATGTTTAGGTGGTATGTTCCACTCTTTATCATCATCTTGGCTTTATTTGGCGTTTATGCCTACATCTTTATTGTTTACAGAAGACAGGTTTGTAAATCTTGTAGAAAATATAATAGCATAAATACACCAGTAACATTTCGACAAATTAATGTTTGTAGGCCAAGGCGTGGGCAGGGACATACAATGCTGAAGATGAGAGAAATAGGGTAGGTTTGTTATTTTCAATCACTGTTGTAGCAAACAATGAATGATCAAGTATGAATAAAAATATATGAAGACATGTTTTATAGTGATTTATCAAACTCATTAATAATTCATTAGAAAACACAATGGAAATCACTACCGTAACGTAGATCTTTATATCAGATAAAGATTTAGGTTATGTCAACTTGGATTTTCTAAGCCAAAAATAGTCAAACTTGGGAATTCTGGTCAAATTTGATAATTGACACAGCTTCTAGACATTTGATAAGTAATATAATGAACTCGAGAGCATATTATATCGGGTCTAAAGGCTCTAATGTTATATCTCGCCTTTGGCTCGGATCTTTATCCACTGATATAACATGCTTTCTCATCTTTATACATGACTTCTAAATCATAATGTTTTGATGAAGTTGTTTAAAATTTCGTAAGTTATGTGGTTTTCACAGTCACCTCTTGTTTTCTTGTAGGCCATGATGAAGGAACATGTCAAACCATTGATGGCATATCCTTGCATTTACTTGCTAACATCAATATTCCCTCTGACTCACAGGTAGGATTTGGTACTCACTCTTTATTTCTAGAATGAAGGAAGGAAGGAGAGAAGGAAGTAGGGAAGGATTGAAGTTTAATTCATTTATTTCACTCCAAAAAATAATAAGGCTAAATGACAGTGTATTTACTTTGAGAGGAGCACAGCTGCTTAGAATTGTGGGGCTAGTCATGCTAAGCAGCTGGGAAGGAAGGAAGGATGAAGGAAGGAAGGAAAGAAGGAAGAAATGGATGGATGGATGAAGGAGTGAATGGATCAGTGAATGACGTGAATGGATGAAAGAAATGAATGAACAAATGAAAGGGTAAAGGAATGAACAGATGAATGAATGAATGAAAAATAGCAAGGAAAGAAGGGACAGGAACAAAGAAGTGAAAGAAAAAGATGCAGCATATTTCAGTAACTAAGCTACATAATTGTCTGCACACAGGATCTACCAGGCCACTACTTCAACCCCCAGTTTTCCTCTACTGCTTTTACATGTCATATCAAATCCACTTGTTGGTACGTACTGCAACCATTAGTTTAGTATATGATCCCTATAAAACGTGTGTCCATGTCTTTGTACTGTGATATAAACACAATGTGAGATATAGAGCACAAGAAAATCAAGCTTAGGAGGCAAGGCGTAGCTGAGCGATTCTCCTGCTTTTTGAGTGCTCTACATCTTATAGAGAGTTTATGTCACAGTACAGAGACAAACTTTATATTGCTTTTATAAAATATTTTCAGCAGGGTTCGTACGGGTCATGGAAAACCTGGAAAGTACTGGAATTTCGTTTCCAGGCCTGGAAAGTCATGGAATTGGAATATTATGGAAAATGGCATAAGAAAAAAATGGGTATTTTCATTTCAGGAAAAATATTGTTTCCAATTTTGGAAAGTAATCCAGTTTCATGGAAATAACAAAAAAAAAAACATATTAAAAATTTCCAGTTTTAAGAAGTATCAGCTAAATTTTAGAAATCATCATGGAATAATCATGGAAAAGGTCGTTGAAAGTCATAGAATTTTGATACTCCAAAACAGCGTGAACCCTGTTTAAGGATTTTTATGTGAGCCATGTCTTTTGTCCTGTGATATAAACATGGTAGCCAGCCAATCAGCGTTATATCTCAAATATTTTATGAAAACTTTTCTAAACCTGTTTTGTAAACTTGTTTTAGGTGCTCTCAATGCCATCGTGTTTGGTATGGACAAAGAAACCTTCAGCCGACTTAACTGGCCTCAAATGAAGGTAACTAGTGGATTTAAGTCGCTCCTCACGGCTAGTTTATTCCACGAGTTACCTTGAGAACTCAGGGTGGTATACGTAGAGTAGAGAAATAAAAATTGATGCTTTTTGTAGGTTGCTTTTGCGCAGCATTCACGGGCCAGGAAACCTCTAGTCAGAGAGTATCCCGTGGGGGACACCACCGAAGTTCGACCGAATGACGACTCGTCCTGGTCAAGTACGTCATCGGACTCACCAAATGATGCACGAACTTCAAATGACACAGAAACGACTCCTCACGACAACCCTGCTGCTTCTGAAACTAGCAACAAGCAAGATTGAACGAATAATCATTCACAGAATGATTGCTGTAAAATAATTTGTAAAATTGATAAAGCATGTGCCGATAAAGCTTGTAAACCATTTCTAAACTATCATGCTCTGGCTGTTGGCAGCTTGTAAGTTATCTAAAAGAGAGTAATAATAATAACTGTATATTTAAGTGACCAATATGTTCACTTGCGCACTAATTGGGGGACACTATACTCTCTCACACACTACCACTACATTCCACTACACACAACTCAGTAGAATTGAATTCTATATTTGTAATGATAACTCACTTTGTGGAACCCCGTAAAGTAAGAAACTTAGAAATCCATAAATATTGGATTTGACTATCACATTAATCTCATAAAAATCATTAAAATTTGTTTGCGTAAAAGTTATAACAAAGCCAAGTAAAAATGGCTGGTTCATTTGCGTTTTTCTTTAGAAAACTTGTATATAGCGTGTAAAGAATAAACCCAATGTATGAATATCAACATCTTGTGATTCTTCTTGATTTAAGCAGTTTTCGTATGACTGTGAAAACGGCACGACAGGAAATTTGCATGATACGTCATGACATGGTTGTGTGGCGGGGCTAGTCTATGGCACGTGATATGGACGCACACAGCAGCAAGACTACAGCTCTATAAATTAGCCCAGGTGTACAAACATCGGGTTCGTGCCCTACGTAAATATAGTCGAAGGTCATCGTCGAAAAGTAATTACTGACCGCTTGTGTAATTAATGTAGCCCTTACAAGGTTAAGAATTAACTAATCCCACGTACATTATTGTTAATATCTAACGCAATAAAAAGGATAATAATAATAATAATAATAATAATAATAATGGTTTATTCCAGCTTTTCTACATGGTAGCTATACATCTGGAACTAAAACTATAAAAACAATCGATAGATGAATAGATGGATAGATGAAATACTTCGTATCAGGGCAGTCAAGGGGCAATCATGGATTTTCAAAAAGTCATAATTGTTGGCTTCTGGTAATCGCGACCTAAATATAAGTAAATAAGTAAAAAGATGTATAATTGTATGTTCGAATATAAAAGTCCCTGTGTGATTACGAAATGTGCCGTCATATTTTTGATACAGGCTTTCCCTTAAAAAAATGCCTCGTCCAAGTAAAATAGGAACAATTCTAAAGATTTACATTTGTTATGCGTGAGGAAATTCGAAACAATCATATTGCCTGACTGGAGATAATCTAACTTTCTAGTTAGGATCCGAGTTAGGATCCGAGTTAGGATCCGAGTTAGGATCCGAATTAGGATCCGAGTTAGGATCCTGAAATAGGATCCCCTACAAGAATACACTCAAAATATTTTTATTTAATTAAACATCCAAATATTGAACTATCATTGACATGACTGAAATTGGAACACGATCTTAAATTCCCTTGCTTAAATTCTCTTGCTCAAAAATTATTTTAGTATTCTCTATTCATGGAATAAAAACTATTTTTTAAATAAAAAGAAATGTGTTCGATGTAAAACGAGAGAATAATAGCACAAACACAGCAGAAATGCGTTTCGGTATTCATAACGTAGCGTAAAATGGGCAATTTGCATTTTAAAATTCAACCACTTCGCGAAAGTTAAAGAACATAGCCGGAAATTAGAACATAGTACTAAATACTACTAGCTAGGATTAGAAATAACGTAAATAACAAGAAAATGATGATAAGTTGAAAGTTGTGACATGCTTTGTTAGGTGTGAGGTTGTTTTTACACAGCTCCGAGATCACGTGGTTTCGTGGTGTACATTGCCCATTGGACTACTGTCTGTTAAACTCTGATAAAACAAGGAATTATCTCAACGAAAAGTCGTTATCGTTCGTGAGACGGGAGTTTTGTAAGAATCTCGACATTTTGTAATAGAGTGACGCCACCAGCAGGTGACGTTTCGCCTGTTCGTACCGACATCCATGCAGTTGCACATTCATACGAAATCCGCTCTAATAAATAAACTGTTGCTGTTGGTTGTTGTAACTTGTTGAGTTTTTCCTAGAATAATCATTTTCAGTTAATAAATGTTACAGTTTACATCATCTTTTGTTGCCTCAACTCGCTACCTCTATAGGTTACTGACATGAAGCCTAGATAGGCGATCGAAACTCAAAAATATAGGATATCGCTTTGTCTTGTTGAGAGGTGGCTGATGAATTGGTAGGATGGAAAGTCGATAATGTAAAGATTCCCATCCGCAATTATACCTCAGTGCTCAATCGATAAAGTTGATATTCTAAAAAACGAAATAAAAGAGTGGAGAACATTACTTTGATTTTTAAAAACGTGGGGCAGCAGTGAGCTCGCAGTTGATATATATCACTGACTTGAATTCGCGATCAAATCATATATTTCAATTGTTTACAATTCAATATAATACCTCATTCACAGTCCTCTCGACTATTCATGCACTTAACGCATAAATTAGCGTAAATTCCTTAATGTATGTATACCTAAAGTAGGAATAGTTCAATTTTTAGATGTTTAATTAAATAAAAATATTTTGAGTGTATTCCTGTAGGGATCCTATTTCAGGATCCTAACTCGGATCCTAACTCGGATCCTAACTCGGATCCTAACTCGGATCCTAACTCGGATCCTAACTCGGATCCTAACTCGGATCCTAACTCGGATCCTAACTCGGATCTAACTAACTTTCAAGATATGCCATATGTTTTTAAAGGAAAACTTTCATAATCACGATTTTTTCAACCAAAATATGTCGAGCTAACCACTCAATCTACCGCTATGACTTTCGGTGTTGGGGCATTCTGGACAACTGAAAGGTAAACGGATCCCAGAGAGAATGAAACGGGGGAGGGGAGGAGAGGGGGGATAGACGGCGTGGGTTGACCCAGTAACTAGGGGCGGAGTTTGTTAGAGATACTCATGTCAATTCTGACGTGTCTGTTTCGATGGATTTTTCCAGATGGGTTTCTCGACTGTTTGTCGTCTGGATGGGTCCCTTCTTGATTGCTAAAATCGAGTTATTCTTACAGCCTTTCAATGTCTACAGCCAAGGAACTGCTGTAGTTGTCTTCAATTGTGCAAAGTATTTTTAAATCACTGGCAGCTTGCACCAAGGAGTATTGCAGACATTTGTGAGGTGATATCGAAATACATTCTTAAAAGACAAAGGGGTTAAGGTCAAGAGAAACCATGAGATCGTATTCTTGTCTAGGGACCTCAGATTATTAGGAGTGATTATTTCAAATTCGCTGACAGCCAAACCGGAAAATAAACCATCACAATTGCATTAGAATCCAAACGTTAAAATGGGTTTGAAAATTAAACTTTTCTTTGTAATTATATAAAACTGTAGCTGGCACAAGATACAGTCATGTGACTGGGAAAGGAAGCCCAAAAGTGGCTATGTACTGGTTTGTTGTTTGTGATGATTACATACGGTAAGGGAGCCGGTACCAACGAAGTTTGTCTGTTATACAGCATACATGAGATATGAGAACTAATTCAGACGTATTTATAGTTCGCGGTCAGAGACCAGGTCTGCCTTCAGACAGATTCAGAGAAGCAAGTGTCATATTACAATCGAACCGTGCTCTTCGCTTGCAGAATTTTTTTTGACAACACCGGTTTATTATATGTGTAAGTCAATACTGCTTGTTATTCACCTATAGTTTGGTATAGTCAGTGTTATAACTTTTCCAATTCCACTCGTATTGAGATATAATCGTAGTTCTCTTAGTATGTCGATGGCTGGATGAGATAAGTCTTATACAAAGACTCTAGTATGTGCTTTTCTAAGGTAAGCCAGTAAAACTTCATCCTAATACTAATCACAGTAAAGACTAAATAGAAATCCACGTCTAGAATCTGTTCTCGTTGTATTACTAATCAAATCAACTAGTATGTCTGTAAATTTAATGTAGGCAGCTTTCTACAGATTAATGATAGATTTACTGTTGAGTTATATATAGTAGTACTCTAAAACAAGCATAGCACTGGCATTATCTGCTTAGTATCCGTGATGTGTGTAAGAATAGCCTTTGCTAATCCATGTTAGATTTTAATTTATTAGGATTCTTTATTTTCTCTGTACAACTGAGTATTACTATTAATAATTTGTACAAATTGATATACACTGACATCTCAATGAGTTCTTGTTATTATAAGCCATGTCTAGTTCTATCTTAAATTCAGTGAGCATTGCACAACTATGATCTACAGTAAGCTAGAGAAAGGTACCAAATATAACCAGTCTAAGTGAATTTCACTTAGGAGAAGACAATAGGTCACAACATGTGCCAGGCTCGTGCACACAAAATATTTTCACGTCAAATTTTCACATTACAGGAACTCTATTCGACGTTAGAGCACATTTTCTCTAGAAGTGAAAAACGATAGCATTATATGCCGGTAAAACACAAGCAATAATTAAGGTTTTGTGGATAAGCACAAAGACTAGCAGCTTTGCTCGACTAAGGCCAACACACATGTACATGTATTCAGTTTTTTTAATACACCAAAAACTCTTTCGCAGAATTGCACCTAACTTGCTACATGAGAAACTAGTTACTCATTTGGCCTATCTTATTTTCAATTTTTAATACATTTTGAGGTAAATTCAAGTCTAAGAAGATTGATATGATGTTTGAGTTTATGTCTGGCTGTTGTCTAGTTTTTATGCTAAATTGTTTCTACAAAGTAACACCGATCAATAGCGTGAGCTCTGACACATTTGCGTGTTCACTGTAGGGGACGAGATCTCCGCCTCGTTCAGACATCAAGCAATACCTAACACTTTCAAAACCACTATCTACATTGTTACAATTTTTGCATCATTATTTTCTTTGGGATCAAAAATTATCGAAGGGTAAGATAACTAGTGCATAGTATGCCTAAGATGTACTAAAATGTACACTAAATATGCAACATTAATTCTTATTTTCTATATCTTAACCGAGTACTTCGACGTCAAAGAAAATATTTTTAGGTAGTTTGATTTTCGAATTCCAGACTTTGGTCTGGCAATTATTCTGATTGTCATCAGCAAGCTTCAGATAAGACGGTTTTTCGACACAAAAACTGACATCGAAAAAGTAAATTATGTTGATTAATTTTAGGATTGGGCCTCCACAAAACGTCCTTTTCGTTCATACTTTTAATGTATTTTTGTGGTATACATTAAAACTGTCTTACAAACAAAGCCAAGGTAACTTAGCCAACAATAGGCCATTCCTCGACCGACAATCACAAACCAGACGAAGCGTAAATGAATGGCAAAGGTCAGCAGTAGCTTCAACAGAAATAATTCTACTATGCCGAAGGATCATTCACATCGAGCAGTAAGTTTTTAGTTCAAAATTCGACAAATTTTCTTGAGTTTTGAAACTGTACTGACGTTAAGTTTTGGGGCGTGGTTCGTACCCAGGGATATGACCGTTTAGATTTCGGACCACGCTAGAAGTATGGAACCGCCAGAAAGTGTATAGTTGATTGTGAAAGGTATGTTTCTTATATGTTGAGACTTTCAGTTCCTTAGACTGATCCCCTGTTTTGTGTTGTACATTCATATCGTGATTACAACGTTCAATTTGTATTTGTACAGTCAATGTGTCTCTGATGCAACGGCATCATGATCCGATCTCAACTGATGAATAAGTGTTTTCAGGCCTTGCTTTCATGAGTTTCGTTATTTGTGCTGTGCACATCTCTAAAGTTATCAAAATATAATTACCGTGAAGTAATATTGTAAAATATTAAACACTGACTCAAGATCAGTAGGTACAACTGTTTAATACTTCGAGTTGAACTGCAGCACTAGTAACCACTCTTGAAAATGTCTGATGTTCGATTCACAACTAAAGTGATAATATTTCAGTGTTACAGTAGACTTGCCTTGCTGATTTTCTGTTTCTTTGACTCATAATAAACGAGATATATCAATGCTCCAATAATTACACCGATGGAACAACGCCAAGCTGTATAGATAGTTATTATGGCTACAAACCAACACATACAAGTCACTACATTACCAGAGGTTTTGGACTTTAGTCCTGTCCATGTCAGCATAGAGTTTGTACTGCTTAAACTTCTTTTTTGTGTCTCGAAATGACTGGTAAATGACATAATAAAATCTAAAAATCCATAGAATCCTTCATGACTTCATGAACTCGTGAATATACTGAGAAATTCACGAGGTTTATAGGGAAGACATCCATAACTTGATCAGGCTTCAAACCAGTTACTGTTCCAGCACTAATGGCCTACATCTAACCAAAACTACTCAGTTGCATTCCAGATGCTGGCTTGATCTATTATTGGTGTAATTACTTGTTCAAAAGTTAAAAAACGAACTTAGTTATATGAAACAATTAGCTGTTTAGTACTCCATGGATAAGATTTTGGGAAAACAAAATTTCTCAATAAAATGCATCAGCCACAACAGTAGACACAGAGTGAGCAGATGAAAGCATGAAGACTGCATAAGCATATACTAAGTTGAGCGTTTTAGCTGTTTAGTAATAAACATTTTAGACATTCAATTTACAGTTAGAGAAACTGTTTCTTCGAGATAAAGAAATAAAACTGACCGAGTTATTGTATTGCCCACTGTGGATATACTAAACTGGCTTTACATGTCAAGAAGGAACGAGTAGTTCTTAGTGCTTTGCATCGATTTGTGAGCGTGGTTGATACTAGAGACATGACTAAAAAGAAAAGAAATGACAATGGATGTTACCTAGACGAACAGTTTCTTATTAGGATGCGACTTTGTAGTTGCATGATATTCACAGTTATCAGTTATAAGATAGTCCCCTATTTATTTAGCTAAGTTGTGATATCGTTCATTTACAAACCAATAAATATTATTTATCTTATACAGAAGTTAGTTTCAAGGTTAGACGTATTCGCTAATGTTCCTTCTTTCTTGATGCAATTGAATCTATCAATAATGGATGGTTTTTTTTTCTATGGGTTGACATCAGGGCAAAGATGAAGAAAGTTTATACTCAGTCATACTTATCAAACACTGTGAGGACACTAGTTTTGGACTTGGTATTAAACAATCTTCATTGCGCTGACAATGCCCTGTTGTGACTGGTTTCAAATAAAATAACTGAAATAAAAATCGGTTGTAACATTTAAACGTTGAAGAATTGACTAGACAGTGTACTTTGGTGACGTAACAATAGTCACGTGACAAAAAGGCTTCAGCCAGACGATCCACGGGGTGACGCGTTCTCTTTGCTGTACGCTTCTCTTGGTGGACATGTATCGTCGTTGAGTCATGGTTTACTTCATGTATCCCTTCTTAATGATCGACCAAGGCAAACAGTGTTATATGGTTCTTAACTTGAAGACTTAAACGTGGTAAAAATGCAATTTTTGATTACCTTCATGGATTTTACAGTGGTCTTTTTAATGCCCACCTATCTCGATTCTTAATACAGTTATTATGTTGTAACCTATCTTTTTGCCTACCTAGAAGTACCAAAATTAGAAAAATAATGTGGAATTTTCAATATCCATTAACTTCATCAACACATGAACAGCCGAGTTCCGTCCGTTTCTCCAAAGCCGGGGTCTGATCCAGTGTTGTACATACCAACACCTTCAACACGCCGTACAGTTCAAGGATTTGCTTATTTTAGTTAAACAACTGTAGGAATTTAACTTTTATCACGAAATTATTAGTGAATTGCCATTCTTATTTTGAGAAGAAAAACTTTGAGTTACGTTGAGTACATGCAAGGAGTTTGAGTAGGTGTACTGGACCGCATGGAGTATACCATAAGCAAAGGCTTTGCATCAAACATTAAAGACTTCAATACATGACTTAGTAGAACATCAATGTATTGTATTGTTACTTTCCAGAGAGATTTATCCTTGTTTCAAAAATGTAGTAGTTTGTTCCCGCCCATCACACCACAGAGAAGAAAAAAGATTCATTTCCATTCATATAAGAATAAAGATGTTAACTACAGACTGGTATTTTCAGTGCCTTTTGGATAAAACTTCAAAGAATTTGCCGTTTTAATTCTATATTTCTTTTTAGAAATTCCACACTAAAAGGCAAATGGACAATCGAGGCACAATCCACAAGGACAAGAAACGAAGGACTTTGATCTGATCTCCTTTTGTACCATTTCGCTGTGTGTTTTGCGGACCCGTAGATCCGAACTTGTGGTGTTTAGTTCCCCAAGTTTCGATCTACGGAACCATAACTCACTCAGTAATGACTAGAAGCAAGCATCCAAAGTGCTGTATTTTAGACGGAACTCGCGCGATTATGTAAGTACAATGTGGAATACAAAAGCCAAAGCTCTACCAAAATGTTCCTTCATGGCGGGGTATTCAGCATTGGTCTCTTTACTGGAATATATGCTCAATAATGTAAATTCCCTTGCTGTGTTAGTAAAGTAACTAAAACAAACTGAAAATTCCCATTTAGTTTTGGGAGAAAATTTGAATGAGCACAGAAATAGTTTGACGCCGAATTTTACAATTTTTTAATCAACTTTTTGTTTGTCTTTCAGTCTGCAGTAACAAAGTATCCATCAATAGCAGGCCAACACATAATAAAATCAAGTCTTTCTGCATAGCAAGTGTGTAGATTGACTATTTGTAGATTCACTGTTCTTTACCATGGCAAAATGTTGTAAAAGATTCGAACGCCAGTTGTACATTTAGTATGTTCCAATAAACGTTTATTAGAACAGATGTCTCAAAGATTGCATGGTTTATAGCACTACAGGACAGCGAGGAAACTGACAACAACAGCGAGCGATAAGGGCTGTCCAGCACAACACGAGAAGTGTATTGTTGAACTGCATGTCCAAAGACAAGCTGGGTAGTGTAATGTAGAAATGTGTTCTAAGATTTTAGACTTTTAGGATTGTAGTGGGCGAAGTTATAAGTATGAACAGTGTAAACTAAAGCCGCACCAACAAGTTTTCATGAAGAGGAAAAAATGGTAATTTTTTGGTCGACTACACGAGCAGGGAAAACTTGTCTAAATACAGTTTGACTACAAATGACTCAACTACACGGTCTATACTTGTTGATGTATCCCAAAGCAGGGAATCGTTTATTTCATCAAACTTTATATCAAGGAATTGATTACATTTCGTCTTGTTGTGACAAAACATAAATAAATAGCTTCGCTTGCAAACGCGACAGTGCAAATTTTTCTATTGATTTGGTTCATTTTGATGTTAAAACACAATAACAAGATGTGGGAAGTAAACTTATGTTATCTAATGATATAATAACAACTTTAAATGACTAAAAACAGATATATGTTGTACTAAATAATATACTAATGAACTGACAAACGCAAAAACAACAGAGAGGGATTTCAACATCAAAATGAATCTATTTAAATCGAATACATCTTGGAAATCAGAAGTACAGTTTAGTAAGCTTTTTTAATAGAAACTACAAGTCACTAACTGTTAATGATTAATAACTGTACTAGCTGTTATTACACTCTGTAAGAGCTCATGGGTAGATCAGTTTGGTCCCAGTCGACTAATTGACCTTCTGGAGCCAAGACAAAACCTACCTATCGCTTTCTAAGATAAACAGTGTGGAATCTGCATCAAAAGCCATCAGTAGCTACTAGCCTGTAATTATCTAGAGAAATGTAAATATCTTAAGAATATCAAAGTACAAAGTTGTGCAAAAACTTTGAATCCCACAATCGGTTGTAAGGTTAAATGGAGAAAAAGCATCTCTATCAGAACAAAATAGTTTGCTAGTATTTTCCCAGATTTTCGAGGAACGAACAAGGTACGTCATGCTACTCCTCCAAGTGCATCATGGGTAATAGCTGGTCTGTTTCTAATGGAAATTACCTCAAAAACCCCAAAAATACCCGTAATGCGTTCGGTATATATGTAATGGGGGATTCAATTTTTTTACAACCATTCAATATAGAATAAAACTCTTCAAGATATAAGGTTTACCCAGACCTCCTCTGCAGATTTCTGTCAACGCTTATCATTAACACATAGATGCCTGCAAAGGAGTGTGGGACAAACTAATAATAATCATTTGCATTACAGCTTTGTTTGACTACAAAGTACGAATATATATTTCTTCCTACTCAGATTTGTACTTCCTCAATAGCCAATTGTCTAATGAGCAATTAAGCATTTTGAACTCACACTATGCCATTATGCAAGTCTCTTATTGGGTTAAGTCCTGGTAGCTGTCTATTAACGCATGAGTTTCTTAGAAAACGATAGTCTACCAGCTATCCTAACACCACCCAATGGTGTACGAATACGTGCAACAGGATAAGCCAGCTGCTCCTGTGTGTTTAAAAACTAGACTATTGTCTATGGTATATCACACAATACAAATAACGATCCGTCAATACACCCTGTTCAAAAAGGTTGTCGGGAAAAAAGGCCCAAAACCTACGCGTCTCACACGAAATGGAGTATGGGTAAATAAAAACTATGAAGGACATCAATAAGACAATTCACATAGAGATTAACTCTCTATTATACACCAAAGAACGTCGTTTGTTGATGTTAGAAATCGAGACCAAAGCCGATAATTAACAAATGCTTTACATTTACCCATATTCCTTTTCAGTCTAGTCGCGTAGGTTTACGCCTCTCTTCTGACCACCCTTTTGCAATTGATGGACATCACACACAACACGACAATACCTAGTATCTATGAATATCTTACTAACGCGTGCAAATAAAATCATAAATTACTATCTTTATATACAGCGACTAAAAATTACTTGTCAACTTAACTATGTACTCTCTCTATATAAATATCCCCAAGATTTACATCTTGCTGACCCAAAGTATGGATACAAAAGCGAATTATAGTGCGTATATCAATCCCCTTACTATTATGTATTAAGTATTAAAATCAAATCACAAATAAGGTTCTATATTACTATATTAGGACTATGAAGATGTCATATCTACTCCTTGCAAAGGATTATGGTCAAAAACACGTGTTTACCATTTTACATCAACTATCAACATGCTAAGGATTATGGTTAAAATCACGTGTTCCCGGCCATTTTACACCAATGCAAAGGTTACGTGTAAATGTCATATAGTTAAGAATAGCTAAGCATATAAACACAATATACCTATTTCAGAAAAATTCTCCCGCCTTAAGTTCGATGCATATTGCATGTTGCAATTTCACATTCCAAGACTGAAATGTGTCATGGATAATGTGAACTTGGGCAACACAAGACTGTAAACGACACTAGCGAAAAACGTCTACGCATTGCTCGTAGTCACGTCTTAGTGCTTTTGTTAGCTTATGCAAATTTCGCTTTTACGCTTGTATTCACGTCTTCATTAATGTAATATCTTTGTCTCACAAAAGTATACAAAAGGAATTTTATGTTTACACCGAGAACACGAGCATTTCATTTCAAGCTAAAACCCATAGTTGTTTAGTAAACATCGTAATATGCACGCATGCGCAGACGTTTTTCACTAGTGTCGGTTGTAACAACAGTTGAGTCTATTTTCTCTCAATCTCAACAGACTTTTCTCAAAACTTTTATGTGTATCTTGACGTATGTAAAACAAATAAGATGTCCAATCCACAATGGACTTCAGTCTTGGGGGTTCAGTCTTTATACATGAAGGCGAGTTGTGCCAGGATAACTCTTTTGTTTTGTGTCTCCCATTGAAAAGAAAACAAAAGTGATCCCGACTAGCAGAGACAATTCGCCTTCATGTAAACAACTCCTTAGAATGCTGAACGTGTAATATGACTATGGACAACCTTTTGGAAATAGGTATATGTGTGTTTGCAATTACATGATTTCAGTTTCAATTGTCGATCAACCTGCACTAACAAATCGGTATTATTAAGGTTAGTGGAATCCAAAGTCAAAGAGTTACTTTGGAACTACAAAGATTTAGTTATCAAACATCCTTTTTTTTGCATATTTTTTCATCTAACCGGTTATAATTTATGGTTTGGATTTGTCACTGATTTGTTTTCTTTAGGGTATAGTTTTACTTTTTCGAGTCAATTTTGTTTCAGCGGTTTAGTTCTTCCAAACTAAACCTAACACATAACTTAAGTACCATTAAACACAGCTAACGCGACCCGGCACAATACAACCCTTAAAACAGAAACCAGTAGAACAAATAAACCATGTGACAGATAAATAAACGCGCGCAACAAAAGACAAAAACTTATAAAAATCATTCGTTAAACCAAATAAAACAAATGCACAAAAAGCGATGCTGGAAAGTTAAAATGTTGTAATCATAGAACTGATTGCAAATTAAGCAAATAAAAGAAACACAGGAATACATTATACACTTAACTAGTACTGGGCTGGGTCTGATTTAGACATTTTTGTCTCACCTTCCCTTATCTTTAACTGCAAGCTGTTTTTGCTTGGAAACAACTCAGAGTGCTCCTGTTGAAATTCTGTAATGACGGCATCCGATGGAAAGAAACCCCTTTCCAAGAGTTTCATGACCAAAGTGCGCCGTTGTTCTTGGGTTTTACGACTTTCAGTCAAGTCATTTGGTCTTGTTTGATTCTGTTGTAGGGCAGCAGCTTCTGCTAGAGCATCTAAACTAGAATGACTAGCTGGTAGATGAGTGCCTTCATCTACACTCTTGGTGTAATCATCAAGCTCTGTAGTCTTATTCTGTCTTGAGGAATAACGAGTCTTGTGTGAAGACTGTTTTATCTGACTACTAGTACCAGGCTTGCTAGATCGTTTGTCTTTAGGAACAACTGGATTGAATTCAGGCAGATTATCAAATTGTTTCTTGAAATTGACATCTGATAGAACACTGTAAAGTTAAATCAAATGGAAAGGTTTTAATGTAAGGGCCTGCTGTCGTGTACTGACAATGGCCATTTGACAATAGAGAGATTAAGCATCACGTACACGGCAAACGGCAGAGAGGAATCACGTGACCTACGAATTTCGCACCTGACTGTTGTGCGTTTGGCACTCAAACGAAAGAGCGACTTTTCACGTTTACGACAAACGTAAAATGACCCATCCTCGCGTTGGAACAGCAACGCCAGACGCGAAAAAAGCAGGTCACGTGGTCCTCTTTGCCGTTTGTCGTGTACGTGATGCTTAATCTCTCTAATAAAGCAGCTTTAGCCACCAATTACACACGCACAGGTGACGTCATTGAATCTTACGCATGCTATGACTGGTTAGGAGTATTTTGATGAATATCACATATAACTAAAATGATTCCATCTTTCCGTGGGTCTGTACTCTAATAGATGCACAGAAGACGTCAAAATGTGATGAGAACAAAAGTCACGTCATCAAACTTCGTCTCGTGCTTGTACCTTTTTGTTTTCGCCACATTTTGACGTCATCTGTGTATCTATTAGAGTACAAAAGCAAAGAAAAAATTGCATCAATTTATTCAATACATAATTTACATGAAAACAAAATTCATAAACACCTAGTATAACGAGAACGAGGCTTTAAATAGTGCACGACTCATCAAACTGTATCTTGTGAAATGGCAACATTTTTCAACAAAACTACAAAGAGCAAAAACTCACTCTTCCATTCCATCATTAATAAATCTCTTTAAGATAGTTTCCTTTGTTCCATCTGTCCTGCTTTCCCAGACAGCTTGTTCCACTACCACAGACTGCATTGGCACAGTAGGTTCAGTTGCACGACTTTGTTCTTCACTGAAGCCAATAGATTGCACAGGTGTTTCATCTGTAGTAGTCCTTCCTTCGGGACTGACAATGTTCGTGACAAACTTAACATCTTCTTCAGGTCTAAGCACATGAGTAGCGGTAACTCCAACACCAGGTAGTGATATCACAGGAGACGAGAAATGAAAAGTAGTGGTTGTCACTGCTATTGAAGGTGACACTAGTGGGGCTGGTGATGTAACAAGCGGTTTAAACGAGTGTGAAAAGACTGCAGGGTTTGGCATTGAAGTTTGTAATGGTCTGATTGGTCCAAGACCACCTATTGGACCTAAAGAAGACAATGCCACTGAGCCCTCATTTGAAAGTGGCCCAACTTTGGGAAGTACGATGGGGCGTCTTCCTTCTTGGGGTAAAGCCATTCCTTGTAATGAAGGGCCATATGGTTTGGGTAACCCTGGATTCGTTGTCTTGACGTAAGGAAGAGGTGCAATCGGTTTTAGATAAGATTTCTGTGGAGACAGAGGACTTGTTGGCGCACTAGAGCTGTAAGTACCAACTGCTGACTGTGAATGAGGCACGTCCTGGAGAGCAGTTGGTCTTACTAAACCATTATTGCTGTCTGTGACTATCTTGGGAGGTTGATTAGACGTCACTTTTGAAGGCTTAACTAGACTGATGTCTTTGGTGTTGGAAAGAGATTTTACTTTAGATATTACATTAGTAGACGTGTAATTGGGTAAAATTTGATGTCTAGAAGACTTGGGTCTAAACACTGAGCCTTTTGGTGTAAAAGTTCCACTAATGGTCAGTCCAGGAGATGACGATTTGCTGGAATGTGCTGGTAAAGGCGGCGTAAACGTCTCACTAGATGCCATCTCAGTTTTGTCATCTACTTTAGGTGTCCTAAATGTTGGTTCTACAACTCGATGGGTCTGTTTTGGACTGTATGCACCACCTTTGGACTTAGTACTAGTAGCAAATAGCCTTGATGACAATTCTGGGGTTCGTGCCCTCCTGGTGAACGGTACTGGTGAGTAATTAATCTTGCCAACATCTGGGGTCAAACTACGACGAGACAGACCACTTAGATTAGGAGATACACGCTGTTGTGGAAATACTCTTCTTTCAATGTCTTCATCATCAGAGCTGTCAAAAGCTTCTTCATTTTCCTCCATGTTTTCTCTGCACTCCAACTCGACTGATCCTTCTTCGTCGCTGTCTTGATCTCCTGTGTCTCTTGTAGAAGAGGCAGAAGGTGTTTGCCAACTACTTTTGTTTCCTTCAGAACTTTGTTCTGTTTGTGCTAATCGCGTTGAACACATCTGAAAGTTAAGTACAATTATATCTAAGTGAGTGAGACAATGTGCTGTCACATTTGCAAACAAAAATGGCCAAGTAAATTGGATGACTGAGGGAGTGTTAAGTGACATTTCTGTGGATTTTTTCAGTGTGCAAAATGACATCAACTGTCTTATGCCTAAACATCGATGACATCGTCACTTCTCATCCCTTCAATTAAGTGTTTACCCTTTCTAATTCCATCAAAGATCGAGGAGCTTCCAGACCACGTGGTTGGGGGGTAAATGGTCTTTGGACAGACTCGCGAAGTTCACCCTGGTGAATAGGTGTGCTTTGTGATCTTTTGCATCGTAACTTTGGCTTGGATTCCTCTAGCATCTAAAATCAATGTGTACAGAATGATGGAGCAAATATGGAAGGCAAAGAAAAATCTGGGATTTAAAGGGAGGGAAATAACAAGGAGTCAAGGAAAAGATAAAGCAAACAAAAAAATATAAAGTCAAATAAAGATATAAAATAAGGATGGAAAACTGAGAACGTATTATCTTTTCCTTGATTCCTTGCTATTTGGGCTGCATCATATATTAATTAGCAATGAATGGAAATCTGTGAAGTTTCAAGCCTAGGCCTCTTTGTCCTTTTACTCTTATGAAGGGCCTCAGTTGGCTAAAAAATGGCCTTAGCTCATGCATTAATGTAAGTTCCCTTTTTCACAGATTTCCATTCATTCCATGTACTGAATGGAGATTGATTTGAGTATAAAAGAATGTTACAAACCTTAGGGTCATCATATTCATAAACTGATCTACAATCTGTGGCACCTATGCAGTAAAGGGACACATAGTTATTGACCAAAAGATTCACAAACTTGATAATTCCATTAATAATACTGACCATCTACAGACTCTGTCCTGTCTGAATTCTTTCTGGGTGACTTTTTTCTGTCTTTACTGCACCACTTCCAGTCTGGATGTGCTTTATAGTGTGCTTCCTTAACCTGAAACAAACCACTTTGCATCAGAAAATATGCTATCAATGAATGACATACTAAGTTATGCTTTTATTACATCAAGCAATGCACTACCTGCAATTACATAACAAAATTTTCAACATTTATTATAAATCTTTTGATAGCAGATATATGATATCCTATCTAATGTTTATATATTCCAAGCTTTATTTCAACAACAATACTCTTTGAAAGCAATGCTCATGGAAATAAACTTCATTGAAAGTAAACCAAGTGAAAAAATACATAAAAGATCAGGTCAACACTTGCATTTGATTATATTTAGATGTAAGGACATACCATCATTATCATCATGCAGTTTAAGTCATGTAAGGCCCTGATCAAACACACAAGTCACATACACTCTCACTTGCATCTAATTTTCAAGACTGTTAACTTGCAATGCCTTGCATGTGCAGATACTTATGAGCACTTTGATCATGTTCAAATTTGATTGCAGGTTGTGAAGTTTTGACTCATTTATTAAGAGTCGCTGTGCTAAGCTTTGTTTTCATCATTTTGTTTTAGTTTGAATTTCTGCACATTACTCACACAATAACAGATTTTCTCATTGTTCTGCAGCTGCAATGTAGCTGATTTTCATTGAGAGTTTTCTCCAAACTTGTATTGACTAGCATCTCATTTGATCAGGGCTTACACTATCCACACTTTATACAAGTACAAAGTAAATCATGGACTTTACCAACCTGTGCAGCAAGGTCATTGAATTTTTGTTTATCAGCAGGACCCAAAGCATACCACCACTCACCCAGTATCTTACTAACAGTACGATTGTCTTGATGAGGATTTCGTTGGTGCACAAGAGCTCTGTGTTTTTTGCTAAATATCATAAAAGCATTCATAGGCCTTCTTATATGGTCCTGTATATAAAGAATTGAAAATTATTGTAGAAATGAGGGAAAACATGCATAGAATGGGCTGTCTCAGCAATTGAGCGATAAATTGCAAAAACTACAAAATCGCGCAGCCAGAGTTATTACCTGCTCTGGTTATGACACTAGCTCTGACTTATTACTCAAACAGCTTGGTTTTGAAAAACTGCAAGTTAAAAGGAGCAAACAGAAAGCTATAATGGTGTACAAATCTTTGAATGCTCTTACTCCTAGTTATCTAGAGGATTTGTTCACCATGAAGAGTGCTCCTTATATATTTAGGGACTCTGAAAACAAACTTACTATTCCTAAACTGCGAACAGATTACTATAAGCAAAGCTTCATTTACAGCGGCTCTGTATTGTGGAATGGATTTCCTGTCGAACTGAGAAAGTCAAGTTCCCTCAGTCAATTCAAAGAGGACTTGAAAATTTTTATTCAAAATCGGATTCCCACGCGGCAAACATGTAAACCAGTTTTTATTTATCTTTTCTGTAAATATATACGCTGATGTTTTTACTGTGTCAAAATAAAGTTGTCTGTCTGTCTGTTTAGAATTGAAGGTTGCCCATGACAATATGACCAAAGAGACATTTTGATGGATGCCCAGATATTTGGGCCACAAGAAAGTTATTTAATTGATATTTTTGTATCATCAGTCATCAGAAAACTCATATAATAGGCTGTTTTCACGAGCAACCGTTCAACTGTAAAGTAATAGAAGACTAACAGCCACTAAAAGCCTTTAAAAACACATTCAAAATTCGCAACTACTACAAAATTAATAATGTATTTCTACATACAAATTGTTTTGAAATAAAACTTAATATGGCCAAAAATAACAGAGCCTAAAATTGGTGACTCCAGATGGAAACATTGAATATGCCAAAATAAGTTGCTAAATGATAGTTATTATATATACCCTGCTCTGCAGTGGTTTGATAATAAAAGAGCAACACTTTGACCATGTATAGCAAGAACTATGGACAAATAAATTAAACAAAAACTGTACCACATGTCATTCACACTTTTTCTGTTGGTTGTTTGCAAGCCTTCCTGTGACAAGATGACAACTTTTTTGCACCATACTACACAAAATGAATTTTGGTTGAATGTGTTTCCTGTAAGCATGCTTGACAAAATATCAAATAGATCCTTGACATAATTTTTCCCTTTCATTTTTCAGGAGAGCAAATAAAATTAGGAAATTTCTTCCAAGGAAGGAAGAATCATTAAGGATATCATTTATCATTGTGGCCAAAGAAGAACCTTTTTGTGAATAATTCATAGTATCACATTCCAAAATGTAAATCAGGAACCAAGCATTTAATTTCAAATACTCATTAATTATTCATGAGGCAATTAGCCAATTGGAGGCAATTAGCCAATTGGAGGCCAGAATTGTGCAATGACTAGAAACATCACTAAAAGAAATAATTCTAAAACAATAAAATGAGACTTGAAAATGAGGCTTGAAAATCAGTAATATATAAAAGTTGTCTGTGACCTCTGTGACCTGATAGGGATGAAATCAGTCAACCATTGAGAATGGACTGATCAATCAGCATGGATGATGATCTAGAAATTTGACAATATTTTTAGAATTTATATACATTCTACTTATTTCTTTGGACTGATTTGCCAATTCAGTAAAATCAAAAGCAAATTGTCATGGAAATGTTTTTGATTGACATCCATGAACTCAGTTTTCGATGGAGATAAAAAATGAGAGTGAATGCATGTGATTGAAAGCCACTGTCAGTAACTGACATATGGAGACCATGAAATCTGTGTTTCAATGAAGAATTGTCATTACTGCCCTTTGTCATAAAGGCCAGCTGCATACAAATATTCAAAAAGTCCTTGAAAAGTACATGCATCAACAATTGTGTGAATTATAGTTAGAATACAAAAAATGTAAACACAGATATGAACATTTGAAAGTGAAAAATGATCCAAATATATGTTTTTATTTCTTGATAAACTCCTAAATATATCCTACTGTGCACTTTATAAACACTGCAATTTCCCTACTGAAATCAATCATAACTCGCAATAATGAATTAATGTACTCCACACTAAAGTAATTTGTTTTTTATCATATTCATGACATTTAAGTTCTAAAAATATATATTAGATAAATAACACTTTTGACAATGACTAATGCAATTAGTATAAACACACAGTGATGTCAAATACCCTTACAATATTATCAATAAATTATACATTAAATAACTTCATGTACCTTAGAATCATCTAGAATGTCACATGACATATATTGCAAAGATAACACTTTTGACAATGACTGTATCTAATGCAATTAGTATAACACATACAATGGTGTCAAAATACTCTTATAATCAATAAATTATACATTACCTTGGAATCATCTTTTCCTTCAGACCTGGTACGCTTTCTTGACGTGTTTTCATCTAGACAGATATCATCAGACATCAACCCTGATATGTGTTTATCATCATCATTATCATCATCAACATGATGAAATACATTTTCTTTTGTCAGCCCTGCTTTACTGTCCAACACTTGGCCTATTGCACAACTTTGTTCTTGTTTTTCATTGGACAAAAGCTGAGGTAACAAAGTTTGCCAGGGATGTACTGCAACTTGAATAAAATTGACTTGTGTGGGTGGGATCTGTACACTTGGTACTATAGAGGGAGCCACTGGATCTGATATACTTCCAACTGTTTTTGAATTATTCTCTGTATGCAATTCTTCTTTCTTATGGCCATCATAGTTTGGTTTATCTAAACAACAGGTTTCTTGTCGGGGTTGACTTTGTGCTACTGGCACAAATGTACTACTAGATGTTACAGGTAGTGACTGAGGGGGGATAGGTGAATACATAATTCTTGCTACTTTAGCTTTTGGAGGAGTAATAGCAGATGGGGCTGGAATTGGTGAAACTGAGAATGTTCTTTTGGATGATATTGCTGGGGGGGTTGGTGGAACTGGTGAGGTATTTCCTCCTGCTGGTGGTGAAATAGGTGAGAATGTCCTTTTAGTGGGTGTGGTAGGGGAAAACAATGGTGATGGAGATGTGATAGATGGTGTTATGCTACCAAGTTCATCACGACAGTGAATACCAGAGTCAGGGCTGATAGTATTTGTTGAAGTGGTGCCATTAAAAAATGGAGAAAGTAGTTCAGTACTTGATGAACGACCAGATTTATGAGTAGCAGTTTTCATGGAGGATTTTTGGTTACCAGTACTGGAATTCTGAAAGTTGAATGAAGATGGGGAAAATGATGCACCAAAGGCAGGAGAAACAGGCAGTGGAGTGGCTGGTGTAGCACATCTTGAATTACTTAGAGATACCAACATCGCTGCTGCTTCCTGTTCTTTATCATCAAGGTTTCTATCTGTACTTGAGGTACTTGCCATCACTTCTCCCTCAACACTGCCCTCACTATCACCTGACTCCCAGTCAAGTTTCTGTCCATGTAGAGTACCCTTCTTGCGACCAGGAATGCTGCTTAGACTTTTTAAAGATTTGCCTTTAAGTGATAAATGCCTAGAGCAATAACCTCTTCTTTGTGATTCTTTATTACAATTTTCACGAGAGCATAAACGACGCCACTGTTTTCCATTGAACTTCTTTCTAATTCCATTTGGCATCTGAACTATGTCTCCTTTCTTATACTTTTGCTGTGTTGGTGTTGGGGTGCGAGAAACAAGCTCTGTTCTAGGAACTTTGGAGGGAGATGTCCGCCAAGGTCTGCTGTTTGTTGTAGATCTGTTCTGAGAGTATATTTCACTAGCTCCTTCAATTTCTTCATCTGATATAGCACTATCTGTATTCTCATCATCATAATCATAGTTTTCAGTGCCATCAGTGGATTCTTGGAAGGCCAACTGTCTAGCAACATTATACTTTTTACCATGGGGTGGTGATATGTTTCTACTAGTGAATGATCCATCAGTATCAATAAATGAACTAGTTCTTTTTGAGCTGCTTGGTGCAGTATTGGGTCCAAATTTTCTTTTAACGCCTGCTTCGTTTTTTGGTGACGATTTGAATTCATTACTAGGCGAAGACAATGGAGGCAAAAACGGGTCATTTTTTGTCATCTTACTTTCTGATGTTTCTGATATATGTTTTAAGGATTCAATTGGTTTATCGATGAAGGGCTTGTGGATGGCATGTCTTTGACTAAAACCAGTAGCGATGGGATCTCCACTTGTTATTCGTTCTCTGTCAACATCTCTGTCATGTTGTTGAACAGAAGACCTGGTTGTATGATGTATTTTACTAGATACTCTTCTGGCACTTCTTCTGTTCATGTTCGGTTCTGAAAATCAATTCAACTTGAATAAGAAAAAGCGACCTTTATCAAAAACAAAAAAAAGATAAAAATTTAGCTTTTCGAAATGTTACCATCTTCTTGGCAGAAGTCGAACCACATCATGAGGGAATATTGTAGATTTTTCTTTGTGCAGGATAAATCCCCCAACAAGAATTCTAGGGATGATTTGAAGGTGATTGAATACCTAGATTTTCTAGTATTAGCGGTGGAGTCACTTCTAATTACAAACGAGTAAGAAATTCGTGTCCGGTGACCTCAAACACAAACTGCCAGAGCAAATCGACCAAGAAATGTTCCCCAAAGCGATCGAAATACGTTTTAAGTGAAGCGATTTCTAAAACACTCCCCGAGATAACATGAATACTATGAATTTATATCTCTGTTTCGAGCAGATGAGAATTTGGGTCAAACTACAATACATAATGGATGAACTGGTAGCGATAAACTGTAATCGAAAAACGAAACTTACTATGGAACTTGTAGTATCAGCAATCGAGCTGGATTTCTTTTGAATAAAATGGCATTGAAACTGGGCTGAAGACATTAATACTAGGCGACTCAATAGAATACAGACATGAAGATCAAGGGACAGGAGCTAAATTTTTCTTTTCTGGTAAAAATTGACGACCAAACCGAAAAGCTAGCCATCGCTGCCAGCTGACATTACGGAGAGTAAATACAAAGCTAGATGATTTTAGAAACCCAAATTTGAGGATAAATACCTGATACTTCTCCACAAATAGTCCAGTTTGGGCTGACTGGATACATAGAAAGCAAACGCTTCTTAAGTGAACGAGAGAACGGTTCAGAAATTTTTGTTGTTGTTCAGTCAATATGTCCAGGCTTGCCCGTGTTGTTTGTGAAGCGAAAACTGACTCAAATTCTCGCTATCATTTCAGAGTGATCATCGTTTCTTTTTACTTGTTCAGTCTTATCCCTCGACAATTACACGTAAACCTACTGGTAACTTGTTTTTCGCTGGGGTTAAAGGCGATAAACACGTTTAAACGTATTTACTAGCGAACGACGTCAAAAAATACGCTTTCCAAATCAAGACATCGATGAAGAAAGAAACCGCATTATTTACCGCAGTTAAGCCAGCACTCGATACAACAGATGCTAAAGCAAAGATAACAAAGCTTACCTGGAAGATCTGGTGTTTTATAGCTGCCAGAATTAGTAGGACCAAGAAATATAGTAAGACAACAGCGACCCAACTTTACACTCAATGAATTGCATATGTGAGCAATATACATCGACGTATGTGATTGGTTGACACTTTCAATAGAGACCATTGCTTACTCACCCAATCTCAGCCAATCAGCGTCTACTAGACGGAAAAAAGTTTTTCACGGTACTTTCTACAAAATCACATTAGACCACAAAAGTAGGTAATTTAACGTCACTTTATCTCTACTTTAAATAGAAATGTGAGGTTTTAACAGCGTCACTTCGTTATTATTTTCACCTCATTCTTTACAAACCGTAAATGGAAACAGCATAAATTACTGATAGATTGGTCAGCAGATGGTCAAAGCCAAGGCTTTCAATATTATTTTGATATTATTTAAAATGGTTATTGATAGGTCTTCAAACAGTCAAGGTCAAACAGATCGTGTGTAAAACGAGGCCTAATTTCCTTTCTGGAAGAGAGAGGTTGATTTTAGGAATAGCAACACTTCGAAGTAAAGAAGTGACTGCACTGCATAGGGCTATTTTAGTTGACTGGTACCAGTAATTGCGTCACTGACTCAAGTGACGAGAATTTGACGTAAAATAATAGAAAACGTCCAGCCATCAAAACTAAAGCCTGGTTCTCACTAGCGACACAAGATGCAAAAGCCGTCGCAAGAAAAAAATTGTTTGCGTTTGTCGTTAGTGCTTACGTCCAATGCTACTTTTGCAAGTAACAACACGAGCTTGGCGTCGTATTGCGTCGCTGGTGAGAACCGGGCTTAACAAATGTAGTTTGGTAAATTTCATTTCTTATCCCATATTTGACTGAAAACTTGCATGAAGAAATAGCCTTACGCATAGCTTAACAAACTGCGTACTTTTCGGGAAAAAAACTTCAAGTCATTGAAATACAAATAATTGAATTAATTGGAAAATTAACAGTTGGATGTTAAATGCAATTAAGAGTTTCATTTGAAATGCTTAGTTACTCCAAAACGTAAGCCGAATTAACAAAGGGAAAATATACACCTTTTAAGACTAAACGTTGCTTGCAAAGACATATCTTATGTATACGTCGTATTTACACGGAAGATTTCGTCCATGGCCAGTTCATTACGGTATGAATTTCATCCAGAGATAATTTTACGTCGGTAGGGCATGAAGGTCGGAAAAACCTCAGAAGTTCATAATTATAACCAGGGGAAAATTACTAATTTTCCCCTGTTATAACACTAGATCATCATCGAACAATAACTTAATTCTTTATTGAGCAGTCTATCCTTGATAAAATGCACAAGTCCTGTCAAAGGGTTGGTTCCAAGATCTGGAACTCTTTGCCAGCAGAATTAAGAAAATTGTCGAAATTCGATTCAAAAAGACAATTAAGACAAAGCTCTTCAAAATTCTATCAAAGACCGATGACTATGTTGATGTCTTTCAAATAAGCTCTACTTGTCAATTAACTAGTGATTATTATTTATCTTTATATATACACCTAGCCGGCTGATAATTTCAGAATTATACATTACTCTCTTCTTGAATTTTTTTCTTTCCTTTTTTTTTCTTTTCCTCCCCCCCCCCCCCCCCCCCCCGTTTGCAGATAACAATATATTAAGTCTATGTGTTAAATTAAGAATCTTTATGTAATAAATCATATTAGTTCGACTTCACCCGCCTCGATTAGGCACTATATATATTGCAGGTGAAGTAACTTTGTATGTTTCATAGAGCAGATTTCGTATGAGTGTGAAACGGACCGCGCCGTGCCGTGGCCGTGTCAGTGCCGTGTTGTCTATAAAAGCATTCGGAATTCATGCCGTAACCGTGCCGTAACCGTGCGGTGGCGTTTTCACAGTCATACGAAATCTACTCTATCAAGTGTGAATAAATGAATTGTTGTTGTTGTTGGTCTTTTCGTTTCGGGCAGAAATGAATTGCAGTGTCCGAACAAAGTATTTACATGAATGTTCGTTTTAGAACTTTGTCCCGGTCTAAAATTTCGTCCACTGTCCCCCAATTAGTGCGTCACTGTTAGAAGACATCGACACAAAGTTGCTTTTTAAACCGCACCCCAATGAGTTCGTCCCGTGCTGAGTTCATCCCGGGCTGAGTTCGTTCCGTGCTGAGTTTGTCCCGGGCTGAGTTCATCCCGGGCTGAGTTCGTCCCGTGCTGAGTTTGTCCCGTGCTGAGTTCATCCCGGGCTGAGTTCGTCCCGTGCTGAGTTTGTATCGGGCTGAGTTCGTCCCGTGCTGAGTTCGTCCCGGGCTGAGTTTGTCCCGGGCTGAGTTCATCCCGGGCTGAGTTTGTACCGGGCTGAATTCATCCCGGGCTGAGTTCATACCGGGCTGAGTTTGTACCGGGCTGAGTTCATCACGGGCTGAGTTCATCACGGGCTGAGTTCATCACGGGCTGAGTTTGTCCCGGGCTGAGTTCATCACGGGCTGAGTTTGTCCCGGGCTGAGTTCATCACGGGCTGAGTTCATCCCGGGCTGAGTTTGTCCCGGGCTGAGTTCATCACGGGCTGAGTTCATCACGGGCTGAGTTCATCACAGGCCGAGTTCGTCCAGGGACGAGTTCCACTTGGAGAACAAATGACTTTCATGTCATGATCCCTTGTAGAGAATGTCATGCAAACATCTCATCCAAACATTATGTAAAACTCTTTGCCAGACGAACTCAGCTTGATATGATAAAGGTACAAATTTCAGTAGCCCAAAAATTCATGTCCATGAAACGTAGAGTACCAATTGAGTGAGGCTGTAGAAGCACTGTTGGCCCTCTAGGAAGATCGTCTTCATTTTTTCAACTTTTAAAACGTTGCGTTATTGTAATAAACGGAAACAAGTAGTTTCGAAATTCATCACTGTTTCGGTTTACACAAAGGATAGCAATATACATTCAGTCCTTCATGTAATTAGCAGACAAAAACAAAGATAAACACCCGGTTCGTCATTACATCTTGAAAAGCACCTAGGGAGGGGAGACGGAAGTAAACTTGGTTAAGTCCCTGGGTAAATTATCAAGATCTCCAGCAAATCCCATATTTATGCCAACTGTTTCAAATTAGAGGCTTTTCGAAGGCTAGATTTTGTTTTGAAGATTCATATGGACAAATTCAGTATTGTTACCTTGCAAACAAAGGTTGCTTTTGGAATCTTCGTTCAAACAATTACTAAAATCCCCAAATGACTTTGGTAACTCTTGGTGACAGAGCATTTTCTGCCGCAGCACCTAAACTTTGGAATTGTTACCTCGTGAACTGAGAGACATTCAGTCATTAAGTAAATTCAAGAAAGAACTTAAAACGTATTTATTCAGATCTACATTCTCTTTGGCTCGATGATTTTTGCAATAATTTATTTATCGGTTAATATTTTTTTAGGATTGTATATTATATATTTTTTATAGGATTACAGCTGGATGATATATCGAGTCTTTCTTTCTTTCTTTCTTTCTTTACTTATTATAGGTGAATACTTTTTGAGGGGATTATATATTATATATTTTATAGGAATTTGAAAACCGTGGCACATTCCGATATTTCGTTTTCCTATTATTCACTCCAATAGAAAATGGGTGCATACGTAGCTATTAGTTATTTTAGACACCATTTGATCAATAGATATATGTTAATTAGTAATTTGTATATTTCTATTTTCTAATGCGCACAAAGAAACATATTTACTAAATTGATGGAACTTCAATTTCTGTTTTCTATTTTTTTTTTTTTTTCGGTTTTTCTATTCTCTATTTTCTTTTTTACTTTTTCTATATTTCTATTTTCATTTTTCTTTTTCGCTGTTTTCTTTTTTCTTTTACATTCTTCTTCGTCTCTTTTCTATTTCTATTTTGGTAACTGGATGTGATTTTTGATTGGTTTGAAACCAATGAACTGCCGATTGTGTTACCGGACTGGATCGCCTACGAGTTATACACAATTAGAGAAAGAGTGGAAATGGAAAATGGAAATAGAAAACAAAGATAAAGGAAAAGAAATAAGAAAAAACATTCAAAACAAAAATAGACAACAGCAAAAAGAAAATAGAAATTGAAGTTCTATTAATTTAATAAATATGTATCTTGGTGCGCATTAGAAAAAAGAAATATACAAATTGCTAATTAACAAATCAAATGGTGTCTAAAATAACTAATAGCTACGTATGCACCCATTTTCTATTGGGGTGAATAATAGGAAAACGAAATATCGGAATGTGCCACGGATTTTTTTGCAGCTTACAATGAGTATATATAATTTTATTGGATTACATACCAACTCAATGAGTATATATTTCATAGTGTTTAGGATTAATAATCGAAGCAATGAGTAATGAGAATAGCCATGGAATGAGAGCCGTCAACCCGACAGACAGCGTAATCATAATGAACAGCATCGTGTGAAGGTGATTTTATGCTTCAATGTACCCCGGAGGTTAAATGCTTTGTTAAGTGTTGTTAGGGAAGGAGGCCAAACTCTATCACAACGTAGTGTCATCATAGTATGATGATGGCAACACTGACCAAAAATTATTTTCCCAGAAAAAAAGATTATATATTGGCTTATTTTTTAGTTTATAGAATCTCAAAAGAATAAACACAGAGAAAAAGAGGATCTTGTTCAGAAGAATTCATGGTTTGAATCAAGCGGAACGAACTCATACTATGACACAGCTTAAAAATAGTTTGTTGATTTGTTGATGTAGTTGCGATGGTAACATACAAAGCCATTAACATTTGCATATCATCGTGATGTATTTCAAGATGGCGTCTTACAAGAAAGACTTCATACAATCCTATATAGCTACAATACTGCTGTTTTTATTACATTTCGATGCTGTCAAGCCTAAGATTATTTCAGGAGAGATAAACACACGAGAGGTGAATACAGTTATTCATGAATTTTTCAGAGTTACAGTTCGAAATGGATTTGTATTTAAGCTTACTCTTAAGCCGCCAACGTCGTATTTGTTCGATCTAAATTTATATCAACTTTCATGTTTTTTTCTTATCTTTACAGAAATGGGCTTTTATGACTAGATTCTGTTTTAAAGATGACTTTGGACAAATGCAGTATAACTTCGTATACCCGGAGGTATTAATGTTGAAGTGTTATTTTAATCTGGTGAAATTCTGAGAATTAATCTTCCATGTGTATGTAACTTATGTGCACTCAGTCGATATCAACCAGTAAGTAACCTAATTCTTCTAGGAGTATGAAGTTCAAAATCTTCTACTTTACTTTGATACTCAGTGGCCTAAAGTCTACCCTAAACCTGATACGGTAAGTAATGAGTCTTGTAAAGGAAATATAATTAGAGTGGAAAGCTTGAAGATGCGTACAATAAACACGAAAAATATGCGTCTTCGACACCTTTTCAAATTTCGATTTCGAAGTAGACCATTCTGTTATCACTTCTATTTATTTCAAGTGCAAAATAAATTATTTAAATTCAAATAAAATTAGTAAAATATAGTAAATTATTGATTGTGAATAAATAACTGTATGTACGGTTCATTGAGGATGAGTTATCCTTGCCTTAACACTTCTCTGATATTGTAATTATTTGAGAAGCTGATAATTTAAGGAAGGAAAGAAATAAAGAAGGAAGGAAAAATGAAAATTAAGGCAGCAGGTGATAATATATCGTTGACAGTTTGATCTTATTAATAATGTGAATGAAAATTCATTTCAGAAAATATCTTGATTAAATCAACTTGATTACACATTAGCTAGTGTAAAAGTGAGTGACATTAAGATTCATCTGAGACATTCTAGAATGAGATGAAAGTAGCTACTCAAAGCTGGCTAAAGTAGATACCAGGTCTTATGACAGTCATGATGTTTTATATTACTATACATTATTGTTCCTAATGTTTTCAAAGGACTTAATTTTCATGAAATCTGTGATTTAAAAAAAATAAAAACCCACAAAAACAAGTTTGATAACCTGTATCTGTTTGTTTATGATGACCATAAGCAGAAAAGAAGTTCTAAAAAATCATCATCATCATTGTCATCATTCAGTTTCATAGCAGCATATCCACTACCTCTACATTAAAGGCCCAATTGGATGGAAATTGATGAAATTGATTATTTCTATATGAAGATTAACATATTAACTAGCTAATCTTTGACATAATTAATCTACATTTTGAGCTCATTATCACAGAGAAACTGAGTAAGTGATGTCATATGATGTCATTTACTCACAATTTAAATGCTAATAACCTTGAAAAATTTATCTGTCTCTTTTGGATGTGAAGAAAATATTGCTTCATGGTGATTATAATAGCACCATGTACAATTAGGTTTCACTAAGTTTCAAGTCATTTCCAATTTCATTGATTTTGATCCATTTGCTTTTTTTATAGTTTTTTGTTTCCTACAAAAACCTATAAATTTTGTAAAATGCTATATGCTATATGACATTGAATAATGCCAATAAATTGATTGATCAAAGTTAATGTTAATGTTTTTTTACAGCAATGTATAGACAAGGAGGATAAACTTTACAGAGGAAATAATCAGGTTATAAATTTAACACTATCATATATTTGGTCTGGCTGTAATTTGGAAATAAAAGATAATGTAAAGATATTGGTTTGTAAAGGTAAGGAAGCAATGTCAATGTACATAAAGACCTGTGATCTTGGATAACCAAATTGGTTGTTTACACTAATACATATTGCTATGGAAGTCACCTTAAGCTTGTGGTTTGATTCCTGGAGTCCTGGGCATCATATACTACTGGCATGGAGTTTGTTAGTTTGTTCTCTCTTGTTATACTTGTTGTACATGTATATCTCCTTTTCTTCAAGTTTTTTTTCTCTGGATCTTCTAGTTTTCCTCACTCAGTAAAAACGAACTGCTGAGCTGAGAATTGTATAAGAATTGAATACATTTCATTTTGATTACTGATTACAAAACTGCTTGACTACTGATTTTAAGGTGATAGGAGGTTCTTGTCAACAAGGGCACGCTGGTGGTATATTGCATTAAGTAACTGTCAATCATCAAGTAAGGTAAGTCATAAACCATAAATCATTAAGTGATTGGACTCCTGCAAACTTGTTTAAAGTTACACCTTTTCAAGCTAGTCGTACAACATGAAGGGTTACATCAGGATCCAACCTCCACCCTTCCCCAAACAGAACTTCCATAAATTAAAATGATGTAATTGTATTCATGTTACATTTAATTGACTGTGTATATCTTGTTGTCCCTGACTGAAATTGACATAAAAATTTACAGATGTTTAACAACAAGCTTTCATCTGAGTGCTGTCAGTTGTTATGGAGGAGGAAATTCAAAACAAACAGTGATATTCAGGTGTGCCAACATGCAGGACAGCAATATAAATGTTAGGGATACCAACCCTAATTTAACTGCCCTCCTGCATGTGAGTGCACATGTGTATCTGAACATTGTTCGTTTGTTTGTTTGTTTTGAACTTCCTCCTGCATATAAACAACTGCACACACTAATGAAGATTTGAGGTTTAGCTGAAACATCTGTAAATTTGATTTCACTTTCAATCAGATATTGACAATATCTTATTGTAAATTGAAATGATGTTTCAATGTTTTTGTTTGTGAAGGGATTGCAGCTGAAATACTTTCTCAATCTAACAAATGGAGATTCATTCTGGAATATGCATTTTTCCGCTGATGAAAGAGGTGAGCCAATTATGCTTTCTCAATTTGACAATTCTTTACTTGTTAGTAAAATCAAGACAATCTGTTTCATGGCTCAACATATTTTTTGAAAGTCTTGAAATTTACTCAATGTTTTTTGCCAGATACTACCAGGACAGCAAGAGACTGAGTGACATATAAGTGTCACATATTACAATATGTTGTCCTGTATTCCAGATGGCTATCTTCAGATCACCATCCACTTGCTTATGCTGAATTGACTTATTGTTTTTAAAATTTGCCAGGCATGCATTAGCCTTCAGTGTATGCTGACAGCATTCAAATCAAACTCTAAAAATAGTTGAAATGTAGAGTAACATCCAATTCAGCTGCTGCAGGTTTTTATAATTAGGGTACACATGCACCTCTGAGTCCCATGGTTGCATGTGCTCACTAGCTTTTGTAAAAATCTTTGGGATAATATTTATAAAACAAGTTTATGTACATGATTTCTATTGCAGCTTTATTATTGGTCTGATATGTTTCTCTTTGTTCTTTAGAGATTATCAAGACTGACATCTTTTTCCTTATAATGTTTGTAATTCTTTGCATCATAACAATAAACACATCATGTAAGTAATCCATTGCTGTTTTTCTAGTAAAATAGACAACTTTCAAAAATGGCAGGCTTATTTTGTTCATGAGATTAAGGAGGTTAGAAAGGCCTTCAAAATCATCATGGCATCAAATGAGTCTAGTAAGTACATCCTGTAAAATGCACAGAAAATAGTTATTTCAAAAGTAAGAGGAACACATCATCTTTGATAGCAATAGAAGTCTTGCCACACTTGTTTATTGGTAACAAGACCTTTATTTTTTGTGGCCTCGTTCTCATGTACTAAGCCGCCATTTTTGAAAATAATTTTCAAAATGTAATTTAATTAATTTTTATTGTCTATTACCTTTAATATTTTTGCTAAAATCCTGCTTATGAATTAGTTATTGAATATGTTAATTTCTATCAATTAATGTGTTTTATAGATGGATTGGTGACAAGAAGACTCTTTCATTACACATTTAAACTGTTCATTTGGTCAGTTGTTCTAGAAAGTAAGTATGATAACATGTCACTGTTCATGCCTGGACATTTTAGTTAGATTTGAAAAATTATTTCACTTGAGAAGGCTTAAAATAGTTCTTTTGAGCACAAGTGATGATAATGATGATGAAATACAAAGACAATTTAATATCCATGCTCAGATTTTTGCATCTTTAATATATTTTCCAAATAACTTAAAAACTGTTAGTGCTATCATTAACATTTTTTAAGGAATGTTTTTGTACGGGCTTTATGAATTAATCCTAGAGTTAATATTTAACAATTGAAAACAGATTTTGCATTATCAAAGAAAGATAAATCATAGAACTCAAAAATTGTGCAAGCTAAGCAAAAATTCACTGTAGGGAACTAGAGTTCAGATTATCCAAGTAAACTTTTAATGATAGCACTATTTTCCTATTAATTCATTATGCCCATAAATCTAAAGACTTCTATTTTTTGTTTTTGTTTTAGCAATAAGTTTAATTATATACATTTCTTATTATGTGGACTATGGAAAAACTGGGGAGTCAAAATACCCAGTGCAAGTAGTTGGTGAGTTTTATGGAGTCCAAAATTCTAATAATCATATACTATATTACAAATTATGATAATAAATATTATTTGTTAGTTATTATAAATTAAAGATATGAGTGCAAAAACAACATAAGTGAACTGTGATCAAAAATCAAATCAAATCTTTTTGTTTATCCTCAGATTTTTAGAGTAGCATTAATATTACTGCAGCAGCTAATATTCAATTTCAATTTATTTTATTCACACATAAAATATAAGGACAATTATATATTTATTAACAAAGAATATCTCCAAGACTCATTCACACTCGCTTAACTGCTACCACTACTCAATATACTCTACATACAACACTCAACTCACATGTTGATTTTTGCCGAGGGAGGAAAAACCAAATGCTAAATTCTCCTCTTTAATTCATTATTAAAAGAAGTTAACTTTTGGTCATACCTCACTTACGTTGATTTATGATTTTTCCCATTTATCTGCAGCGCGTGTATTTCATTATGTTGCACACATTATTTTTCTTTTATTACTTATTCTGCTGGCAAAAGGATGGACAGTTACAAGGTAATTGAATAGTTTTGAGTTATTTGAATAATAATAATAATAATAATATTGAATATTTATATAGCGCAATTTTCTATAACTATAATCAAATGCGCTTAATCTTTGTACTATATGATCTAATATTCATTTACTAATTGTCATCTAGGGGACGGATAAGCAGTACTGGACAAGTTAAACTGAGTGCATTCTGTACATTGTATACAGTTTGCTTTGCTGTCTTATTTATTTATGAAGCTGCTGTAAGTTTTATACAGTATTGTTGTAGTTAAGTGCAGCCATTTCTATAAATGTTTTGGCTTCACCAGGGAGAAGAGAGATGGAAACACAACTGAATATCTGTAAATAAATGTCACTAATTCTGATTGGTTGAATATCAGTGTCAAACATAACTTACAATGTTACATGCAGTTTTTGTACCTTTATAGATGCGAGTGTTGGATTGCCCAAGTTACTAAAAATGAGAAGTTTAAATGTCGAGAACTAATTATGTCTAGAACTCACAAGAGTTTTTTCCTACAAATTTGAGCTCAGTTGTAAACATGTATCTTAAATTTTGATTTAGTGATTCAAGTTTGGTCAACTCAGTTATTGCCAAAGGGCATGGTAGACTCGAGGGTGATAGGCATCATATTTTATTGAGTTTCCTCTCCATCTCCCTCTTACCTCCTTGGTTTCGGTTTTATGGTGTTTAGTGAAGAGGTCATCATACAACCTGTTGATGTTACGGTTATGGCTATCATAACCATGCCGTCATACTGTCAATACAAATAGTACTTTGACCAGTTCATTCAATGTCCTGTTTTAAGACCTAATTTAGAGTCAAAAATTCTAAACAATATTATAGCAAAAATTAATGATGTTTTCTTGTTGACAGGTGTTTGATCCTGGTAAAGTTTTGTATATTTATGAAAGTCCAGCTGGTATTGGAATTTGTGTTCTTAGAGTTATTGTAAGTTAAACTATAATATGTTGAGTTAGTTATACATGACTGAATCCTATATCCCATATGAAGGATTCATCAAGTAATGTTATATTTTCTTTGTTATGGGTTTATTTATCATGTTTTGTTGTTATTATTAGGCATGGTTATGGTTTTGTTATGGTACATTCTTTACTCTCAAACACTACCCAAGTAAATCAGCTTTCTATTACCCATTTTGGTTCTTTTATACAGCATGGTAAGAAGCATATTATGGAGCTTAATTTAATTGATTTAACAAGTATATGTTAAGTTATATTACACATTTTTACTGTTTGTATTCTGTAACAAAATACAATTTTTGATTACAGGTTTTTGGCAGGTCCTGTTATAGTTGTCATTTCTACATTTGTTATTGCTGCATGGGCAAGGTGCATTCAATATCACTAATAACATAATATCCACAGTACAGTACAGTTAGTAAATGCAATCTTATAATGAGTAAATGTATTACATCACTTTTGATTATAATATTGCAACTGAAAATGCTGATTATAAATATTAATATTTTGTACATTCAATCACGTAATAATTTTTGGTACTATTTTTTTGATATAGAGAACAAATTGTTAATGGGATAGAGTGGACTGTGTCATGGTTGGCTCATATCTTCTTTTTGGTGAGTTGACATGTTTACATTCAAGTGTTAATTCCTACAGTTTGAACAATCACCAAGAAATGTTTAGCACTTTTTCCAGACATTATACAGTCATGAAATGTAATTAAGGGTGTTGAACGGTCCCCTCAAAAAGTCAGTCTCCCAAAATTTTAGTCAAACGTAAACGCTGTCTCAAAGTTTGAAAAAATATATATTATGTGCCTCACACTCCCCCAAAAACATGGCTTGTCTTAGGCCTTGCATAGTCTGGCCTTGAGCATTTGCCACCCCTAAAAGTTTTACTACTCCTACCTCCCTACTACAGCTATTGAGTTCTATAAATCTATACATGATTGATAATTTATTATATTGTCATGACATTTTAGGTAATAACCAGACCAACTCAAGCAAATAGAAACTTTCCATTTCACATAAGAACCAATCAGGTACATGTAATAACAGTGAACTTTGTTGACTACTAGTTCTTGGGCTTATTTCCTGACAGACCCAATTTATTATAACTTTAAGGCCAATTAATAATTTATGGGAAAAATCACAGGAATGTGACTGTGCACCCAATATTTCTGCCAAATCACAGGATTTGAAATTAGCACATTTTCAAAACAGTTTTATGTGTGCGCACCTTTGTCCAGCATTATTGCCACCTAGCTCACTGCTTTCTATCTTTTATTTTCATTGATCTTTTTTTTTTGTTCCTAAATAATTCAGTTAAACTCATCATTTTATGTTTGCTTTTATCAGATTGGAATTATGAATACACCTCCAGCTCCTGCTCCACAAAGTGCACCTGTAGCTACACCATATCCATCTTATCCTTCTTACTCACCTGCCTACCCTCCTCCTTCTTATTCTCAAAGCACAAACTTTACTGATATTGCTGCTATGTTTACAGCTAAAGGGGTTAGTACATCTTTTTATCTTCCTTTTTCTTTTTATAATGTTTTACAATGGACTCCCTCTAAGACAGACACCATCAAGACTGTCAACAGGTGTCTGTCTAAGAGAGGTGTTTAAATGTAGTATATACATGTGATTTGGGCAGAAAAGGACCAGTCATACAGTAGTATCCATTTTAGGGAGGTGTACATTGTAGTAAGGTGTCCATTAGGTGAGAGTTTATACTCAAACGTCTTTACTTATTCTGTAAAAATACTTAACAAAGAACAAATTTTCCCTGATCAACATGTTAATAGTGACATAGTCCTTGAAAGAAGTTTGAAGTCAGAAATGACCAAGGTCAAAGTCCAGATCTCATTATTTTGTAATTATTTTTGCTGATTAGTCAATTTCTGGAATGAATTTTTCTGCCCAAGTAAGCATATTATGTTCTTTGGTGTTAAATAACACAACACTAATCTACCCATGGACATCTGCATAGGAGGCTATTAATATAGCAGTGGACTAGCATTAGGATAAAACAAGACTTTCCCATTTTGTTATGTTGTAATTGTCAATGAGTGCATTATGCTGTATCTCAAAAATAAGAATGTTACTTATAAATCCTACAGTGTAAGCAACAAGGGATATTGTTTGGTTTCTATGCATTATTAATTGTATTCTTACTAATTACTTCCAGGCTAATACTTCATCACCACAAGGGTTGTATAGAAATGGTATCTCAAATAATTCTACTTCTCCCCCAACATCATCAAATGGAAGTTATCCAATGATGCAAACATCACTAGCACCAAGAGATTCACCTTCATAGTTCCACTGGAAATTGAATTACTAATTTTAAAATAATATTAACCTTAATTTATAAAATATTTGAGATATAACATGTGTGCTGATTGGCTGGTTTTTATAACAGAGGACAGACATGGCTTGCACCAAAACTTTGAAATAATATTATCAATATAAAATGATCCTTTATGTCTCTGTACTGTGATATTAACACTCTGGAAGGTGTAGAGCACTTGAACAGCAAGAGAAGCACTTCAGCTAGGTCTGTCATGTTTTTATAGTGCTAGACAGTGCATCTCCCTCATATGACTCATGTGCATGTTTTATATTCCTTGAGTTAATGTTGCAAGATACAGTCAGAAATTAGATTCTAATACCTATTAATGAGGAATAGAACCTTATACAACAGTTTCTGCATGCTTTGTATGAAACTTTTTCATAACGAAAATGTATGTCATATCTTATTCTTACCAACTGCACAAGACTCTAACATGTATAAGGCAGCAAAATAATACCACACCACTTTTGGGATGTTTGTGATGTCCCCTTAGCCTTCAGAGAGTAGTAAATTTAAATTCCTCTACCTGCAGTGGGCTTCAACTAACTCTTCCTTGGCCTCAGCGACATTTAATTATTAAATAAATATCCCTCAGTGCCATGGTAATACTTAATTAGTACATATAGTTTAATGTGTTTAATTTAGTGCCATGGTATTACTTAATTAGTACATAAAGTTTAATCTTATGTGTTTAATTTAGTGCCATGGTATTACTTAATTAGTATAGTTACATAAAGTTTAATGTGTTTAATTTAGTGCCATGGTATTACTTAATTAGTACATATAGTTTAATGTGTTTAATTTAGTGCCATGGTAGAGTGCACGCACTTGATCCGTGAAACATAAATAGTACAAAATAGTGCTAAATTATGGTAATTCCTTTGTTTCCTATTGTCTAATCAACACTATTTAGTAGTAATTAGTAGTGTTTGTTTCACGGATTAAGTGCATGCACTCTATTACTTAATTAGTACATAAAGTTTAATCTTATGTGTTTAATTTAGTGCCATGGTATTACTTAATTAGTACATAAAGTTTAATGTGTTTAATTTAGTGCCATGGTATTACTTAATTAGTACATAAAGTTTAATGTGTTTAATTTAGTGCCATGGTATTACTTAATTAGTACATATAGTTTAATGTGTTTAATTTAGTGCCATGGTATTACTTAATTAGTACATAAAGTTTAATCTTATGTGTTTAATTTAGTGCCATGGTATTACTTAATTAGTACATAAAGTTTAATGTGTTTAATTTAGTGCCATGGTATTACTTAATTAGTACATAAAGTTTAATGTGTTTAATTTAGTGCCATGGTATTACTTAATTAGTACATAAAGTTTAATGTGTTTAATTTAGTGCCATGGTATTACGTACCTAATTAGTACAATCATAAAGTTTAATAAACCAGCAGGTAAAACTTGATAAAACACGATTTGCAAGTTCATTAATTGGCTTCAAAAACTCCATCAATTTAAAGTAATATTGAGTAAAAATCTCAAATGAAATGTTGAAAAAAACATTGAACTTCTATGATATTTTCATCATGTGCATGGTACACTAACATACATCCCACATTTGAAAGAGTTCTTTTATTTGTTAATACAAAGAGCCTCACTCAACCACCATCAGTGGTCAGTTGATGATCTGTTAAATTGAGATTGTCCTTTATGAGGCTCCCAGTAATTTATAAAATATGACTGGCCGTGTTGTATACGATATACAAACGAGCCATAGGCGAGTGTTTTTATATCATATCACAGACACGAATATTTTATATTACTTATCAAATGTCTAGATTAGGACTTTCATGTTTTACTAACATTTTAGAAATAAAAGTGAATCTGGCCAAGAAAATCCAAACTAAACTTTATGCAAATCAGGACAATTCAGTCTGTATCTTGATATACAGACTCCTTCACTGCCATGACTTTCTATTGTGTTTTCTAATGAATTATTAATGAGTTTGATAAGTCTTCAAAGACATATAAAATTGAGTGAAACTTTATAAAGTCCTCCACATTAGTAATCTTTATATAAAGAGTACTGTTGAGGAAGACTTTATTGGGTAAAAGTGTAACATCTCATGCACTGATATAATCAATATGGTCCAACTGATTGGACTAAGAGTTATGACTTATTAATGGGTGTTGAATGTAATATAATTATAATAGTGGAATGGTTATAATTGAATTGAGAAATATTTCATCTTGTATCACGCTGGGCTGGCAATGTACTCAAATCGGCAGTTTTAAGCATGATTTTGAATAACTTTTTATAGTCAAGTCCGATAAACTTCAAATTTCACATGTGAAGAGTACTCACCCAAAGGAAAATTTTCTTCTTTTCACTTTCACAAATGTTACGATTTTTTGGTGGGAAAATGATGTCATTTATGTTTGATTAATGTGATTTTAATTAGTTATATCGCATTTGATCATTTCGCCATGGAAAGTGCGCTCTAGAAGCTGACAAAATATATTATTTATTTATTTTAAAAGCGCTGATTTCAGTACACTGTCAGCCAGTGTGTATTCTACAAATTTATGTAAGGTATATAATTTGGCACGTGACTTGTCATTACAGACTGTACATATCTACAATAGATTTACAAAATCTCTCTGCTCACAGGGCAACAAAATTAATGCTTGTATCAATATGATTTTGTTGTTTTACTAAATTTACTTATTCAATAAACAAATGGTAATAAGGTTTAAAGTGTATGATTGCACACATAATCACAATGGACAGAAAATAATATTCAGCACGAAAATGTACATAATTTATTAAAAAAAGACTTGCCATATTATTCATTGTTTACTTTAAAATATGTCAGTGTTAAAAACATGTCAACTATTATTAGAATACATACATTTGTTGTCACTGTTGTCACAGTAGGTTAATGGGGGAAGTAGAGTTAACCTCCCCTTTTCTTACTTTCCAAACCCCTTTCCTTTCCCCTCCCCCTCCCTCATCACAGCCTCTTCATAGGCTAACAGTAAATGGGCATAAAAGGAGACAGATTTTTTGTCTTCAGAAACAAATAATAGAATGAGACATTTATTCCTATTTATTATGTCACTTACTCTTTTTGTTCCTCATATTGCCATGTCAGTATGAATGTGATTCATTTTGCATTTGCTGTAAAAGTAGAGAGACCATGTCAAAGGCCGGATGCACCTATCAATGTAGGTTCATGGGGTGGCAGGGGTACTAGGGTAATAACAGGTGCTTGAGCAATGGGTGGGGTACTAGGGTAATAACAGGCTGGGGTACTAGGGCAATGGCAGGGATACTAGGGCAATAACAGGGGTACTAGGGCAATTGCAGGGGTACTAGGGCAATGGATGGGGTACTAGGGCAATAATGGGTATTAGGGCAATGGGTGGGGTACTAGGGCAATGGGTGGGGTACTAGGGCAATGGGTGGGGTACAAGGGCAATGGCAGGGGTACTAGGGCAATGGCAGGGGTACTAGGGCAATGGCAACGGTACTAGGGCAATGGATGAGGTACTAGGGCAATAATGGGTATTAGGGCAATGGGTGGGGTACTAGGGCAATGGGTGGGGTACTAGGGCAATGGGTGGGGTACTAGGGCAATAATGGGTATTAGGGCAATGGGTGGGGTACAGGGCAATGGGTGGGGTACTAGGGCAATAATGGGTATTAGGGCAATGGGTGGGGTACTAGGACAATAGGTGGGGTACTAGGACAATAGGTGGGGTACTAGGGCAATGGCAGGGGTACTATATCAGTGGCAGGAGTAGTAGGGCAATGGGTGGGTACTAGGGCAATGGCTGGATGCACCTATCAATGTAGGTTCATGGGGTGGCAGGGGTACTAGGGTAATAACGGGTACTAGAGCAATGGGTGGGGTACCAGGATAATAACAGACTGAGGTGCTATATTGCAATGGGTGGGGTACTAGGGCAATAACATGGGTACTAGGGCAATGGGTGGGGTACTATATCAGTGGCAGGAGTACTAGGGCAATGGCAGGGGTACTAGGGCAATGGCAGAGTACTAGGGCAATGGGTGGGGTACTAGGGCAATGGCAGGGGTACTAGGGCAATGGGTGGGGTACTAGGGCAATGGGTGGGGTACTAGGGCAATGGGTGGGGTACTAGGGCAATGGGTGGGGTACTAGGGCAATGGCAGAGTACTAGGGCAATGGCAGAGTACTAGGGCAATGGGTGGGGTAGGGGCACTAGGGCAATGGTAGGGGTACTAGGGCAATGGCAGGGGTACTAGGGTAATGGGTGGGGTACTAGGGCAATGGATGGGGTACTAGGGCATTTTGTAAAATATTACTTGGAGTGAACAAAAGAGCGTCCAATAATGCATAGATCTGAACTTGGATTAATTCCTTTGAGAGTCGACACAAAACTGAGAGTAGTAAAATTCTGGATTAACTTTGTGATCTGCAATAGCAGGGATACTAGGGCAATGGGTGGGGTACTAGGGCAGTGGCAGGGGTACCCCTAGGCAATGGGTGGGGTACTAGGGCAATGGGTGGGGTACTAGGGCAATGGCAGGGGTACTAGGGCAGTGGCAGGGGTACTAGGGCAATGACAGGGACACTAGGGCAATGGCAGCCTGGGTACTAGGGCAATGGCAGGGGTACTAGGGCAATGGCAGGGGTACTAGGGCAATGGGTGGGGTACTAGGGCAATGGAAGGGGTACTAGGGCAATGGCAAGGGTACTAGGGCAATGGCAGGGGTACTAGGGCAATGGCAGGGGTGGAGATTTGATAGTAAATATGCCCATTGTTTGAGCATTTGATCACAATTCCAGGACAGGATGCTTGATTTCCTGTGGTAAATAAGGTTGCTATACCAGGGTTTGTACTACTAGGAAATCAAAAATTTCCAGTGTATAAATACAAAAAATCTGGGACCCTTAAGGTGCAGTTATGCGTCAAGCAACAAAATTGTGCAACTTGTCGTACATCATTGCTTGTTGCAAGTTGTAGAGCGATGTTGCTCTTATAACCTGACCCTGTGGGTAACTTGTCATGCAACAAAAATCAATGATGTTGGTTGCAGCTACTTGTTGCAAAAAGTAGAAAGTAAATTTTAAAAACTTGTGAATTTACTACCTATAGATTTTTTATGTTCTTCGTAAAAACAAACTAAAACAGTTTTTTAGTTTTCTGATGTTTTGACCTAATATTTTAGAAAATTCAAGGAATTTTCCAGGAGTTGGTGTGAAAATTCAAATTTCCAGGAGTTTTCAAGGGCCCTGGAAATTTTCCAAATTCAAGGAATTCTAGGAGCAGTGTGAGCCTTGCTATACAAACAATAATTTGAACTGTGGCAATTGTGAAAAAGTAGGAAATATCCTTGTATATTCTACTGATTTAAACTCCATTCAAGTAATCAATGTTTTCAATATAATATAAACAGTTTAGCCATTGGATTGACAACCCTCCCCACCATACCCCCCACCCAACCCCCATGGAACCTACATTGATAGATGCATAAAATAATGTGAGGCACGAAAAAGGTCCCTTCAAACATTTAACTTTTTTTTATATTATTCCTAGAATCAACACGTCAAAAAGTTAATCATCTGAACTAGACTTTATTTGGAGTGACCTGCAATCCTCGATTCCGGAAAAGATGGCATCGCGCGTTACATTTTGGGAAAATGTACCAAATTTAGTTGAAGACCAAATGTAAACAAACATGGCGGCGAGTGACATTTCGCTGAAAGAAGCTGAGATTTTTGGCGCAAAACTTACTAAAGAAATTGAAGTTTTTACAAAGGCTGAAGCAATGAGTCTTCAACTAAATTTGGTACATTTTCCCAAAATGCAACGCGAGACGCCATCTTTTCCGGAATCGAGGATTAAGAACTATTTATATAGCTGATTCAATTAACGATGGCGCTGAAAAAAAGCCTAAAGCCTAAAGCTTTGAGAGCGGAATTCATGAAAAATTTTATCACCGTGACGTCATTACAATAAAAAACTCCCTGTATGCTTGCAAATTCTACAACTTGGATACATATTCCTTAATTTCTGAGGTGGCCTACAGAAACGTTTGTGAGTACACAAAAGATATTTGAAAGGCTTTAGCCTTTAGGCTTTTCAGCGACAACGTTAATTGAAATAGCTATATACTGTCATATTAGCTGCCAGCCCCCAAGGCTTTCGTATCTGGAGATCAACATTTTTTCGATTTTCACGCTCAGTAGGGTGGGGGGGAAGACGATATTTCAAGACAGATGACAGATATACGATATTTCAGTTAAAATGGCGGCGATTTTATTCGAGCGATTATCCGGGAGATTTAGGTCTTTATCCGGGAGACCGGGAGACGAGGCCCAAAATCTGGAGACTCCCAGATTATCCGGGAGGGTTGGCAGTTGCATATGAATCCCCCGAAAATAAACAGCTGTTTATAGACAGTTCCACATTAAATAAATTTAAATCAAGTCTTATTAAACTTAATTAAAAGTCTAACTTATTTAGAACGCTTTCAAATATCATAGGCCATTCATGAAAATCATAGTAATATAATTTTATATTTTATATATTTTAACGTTATTTCATTTTATATCCATATGTACAAAATATTCTATATTATTTTATTTATATTTTTGTTTTATATCTGCAGTGATGTGAAAACTTTGCGGATTAATAAATTTAGATTTAGATTTAGCTGTTGATTCCAGGTTCAGATGCTGCTCTTTTGCTGAACTTAGCTTAATAATCATTCTTCAGGAGCAGGATGGAATAGGCTGACATTTCAGGGAACTTTGCTACAGCCATGAAAGGCCCAAGGACATAGTGTTCCCCGAACAATTCCGTGTCTTGACTAGCTTCTCTGCTTCGACAAAACATATTTACAAGGAATTTGGACACTTTCTTGACACAAAAATAGTCCTTGTAATAGTAAATATCTTATAAAGGTATCTACACTTACCAAATTAAATTGAAATGACGATATCATTGTAACAAATCGGGTTTTGACTACATTACCATCAAGAAGTTCCAGAAACTAAGCGTAGAACTTCACAAAGTGGCTTCAAATTTCCCACACTCGACACACTCCCCTTACCTAGTTGTGAGAATCGCACACCCTTCTAGTATAAACTCTCATATCTCCAAATCCATACTGTTCTTTAGGTTTTAACCTTCTTTTCACCTAAAAGACGTAATTTTCTATTAAGAACCTGAGGATTTGTTTCTGAACTATTCTAGAATTGTATTCCTGTGTAAAAAGATTTTCTTTGGTTTTCGGTAACCGATGAAGTTCTGAAATCTCCCAAATTTAGTTTCGATGATAGCAACAACTGACCACATTGACTGTCAAGTCAAAGCGCCAAATCCAAAATATTTTGCAGTGAAATTGTTGTATGAGGATTTCTAAAAATCCGTCCACAAGAAGCGAAATTTTTTCTTGCAGTCAAAGATTTTCGAAATTATGACAATCAATGTAAAACAAATGTGTTACTCCGAAAAATACTTTGATGAAAACTACGAATACAGGTAAAGAACACTTTTTTTCTGGGTACCACCTCCTTCATAGTCCTTTATACTTTTGCATCTGAATTTTTAATTTTCCTCTTCATATCCATGAAAATAACCAAATGATGCTCTTAATAAATTTGATAGGCATGTCAGATTACCCAAAGAGCTTGCCCATCTAGTGCCAACCACGCATTTAATGACAGAAAGTGAATGGAGAAACTTAGGCATCCAACAATCGTCAGGATGGGTGCATTACATGATTCATGACCCTGGTAGGTATAAACTGCAGTGGTGATGGCTGGCATTTTCCTCACAACTGGTGTCTACATATACACAATGTACACAAATTTGATAATGTAAATTTTGCTTCTAAAGTAGAAGACTATATTGTCTATATAGGCTGTCTATATAAACTGTCCCTTAATTCATTGCTGCTATAATCCATTTTCTGCCCTCACTAATACAGTGGGCCCTGTAGCATGTGTAGTGTAATAGACCAGATCACACATACCAGCAACCTTATGGCCTAAGGTGTAACCATTTGCAGATGTAAAATTTTACAAAGGCAGCACCTTCTCAATATTATTTTAAGACCCTAGAAATCAAACCCTGACCTTCTGCACTGAGGACCAGTGCTCAACCAAATGAGCCAACTGGATGGCAGTTAAATTTATTTAGATTCATTGGAAGCTCAGTTTTGTTTTGTTTTTATTTAGCTTCATTCACCATCCATCTATAATATCACAGACAAGGCAAAACTAGCTGTAAACACTACCATGAAAATGAGGCAGCATGTAGAACCAATCAGTAAATTTTTTCATCCACTTACAAAACTAATTACTCAAGACTATCTTTGTTTCTGTGTTTTATTCTAGAGCCTCACATTTTGCTGTTTCGAAGACCACTTACACTTTCAACCAACCAACCAAGAACTACTCTTCAAATCTGATATACACATGTAAGCCTTGTCTTGGCAACATCAGAATATTAACAATCACAATTATTATATTGCTTCTAAGATGAATGCAAATAGGTTTGACCAGTAATTTTGCTAACATTTTGTATTTCTTAAAAAAAAAGAACATTGAATATAATTTCCACTTTGTTTGTAAATAAAATGATTAGAATTAAGCTGGAACCAAGCAAATGGTGAGGCACAGTACATAATGGGGGTGGGGGGGTACTCAACCCCATTTTGGATAGGGGTGTGCCGCCAGAGTTCTAGAAACCTGACCCTGTTTAAGACACTCGAAAGTGAAAAAATCATACCCTGTTCAAGACAAAAGAGAAGAAAATCGACCCTAGCCTCGTCATTCAATTCTGATCCGTTGCATATGATTAGACAAAAAACGGCTGAGGAAGCGCATTTTTTGTTTATTTTGAATATAGTACCCTATCTAAGACACCAAAAGATGAGACACCAAAGGCTTGGGATCTCATCAAAATTATAGATCCTGTATAGATCTAATTTTTTGTAAAATGTATACCCTGTTCAAGACAGCAGGGCCAAAAACCATACCCTATCCAGCGGCACATACCCGTATAGCAAATATATGGGAGTACCCCCCCCCCCCCCCCCCGGGGTTCTGAGATATCCTTCATCTGCCACATACAAAGGATTTAGAAGGAGGCTACAAGCTAAAACTAGTCTTGTTTCATATGACTGAGCTTATTGTATATAGTCTCATCTTGATACTTTTGTATCTGGCAAGTGAAGTGGGTGGCAAGGGTGGTGTAGTGGTTCACCACTCACCTTTCACCACTGTGGTGATGTATTAGGTTTTTAATCCAATCATGCTCAATAACAGAATCATTTTATTTAACCTGTGAAAGGTGAGTATACTAGTTGATCAAGAAGAAAAGAAAACAATGGATAAGATTGTGTGAACAGTCGAAATATTGCCCTGAGTCCCAGATTAAATTGTATAATAATTATTATGTTGCCAGGGCAAGGGATAAACCTTTTCTCAAATGGATTCAGATTCTATCACTATTAGTTTGCTATTTTTTATATCTAAATTTTCATATTGTCAATTTTTCCCTGTTGGATATTTTAATTCTTGAATGCACTTGTTAGGGAGGAACTGCAAATTGTAAAAGATGTTTGGGAGATTCTAAAATTTGGCGCGAAATCACGACTCGCTATAATTCCCTTTCTCCACGTGGGATATGCGCACAACAGGAAATGTTTATTTTGTTTCATCCAAATGCTCGTAAGCGACCTCGACCACATTTAGAGTTTGTCATTTTCTTTTGTTTTTAAACTCTCGTATGCGAGTTCCAGCACACTTTGTTGTACCCTGCGAGCAGAGCCTCCCTTTACCTCCTCCTCAACCTCGGAGGTTGTTGTCATATATCAGATAAATGCTTTTAGGGACAGTACTTTGAAATGCAGTACGTACTCGAGTAAACTCTCTTAGTACGGTAAAATATGACTCTAGTAGTTCGCCAAAAAATTTATCTAAGGGGTGAATCATTAGAAATCGTGTCAGGGGGATGACAAGTCCCCAAAAACAATTCCTGCACAGAAAAATTGTACGTCCGAAAATAAATTCCTGCAAGCACCTAACCACCCCCAAAAACCTAAACTAAACTCCATAAAATTCCTGCAGAGACTCACAGGTAGAAAAAAATTTATGCTTAAAAATTTCATCTGGAACATACACATCTAATTAGAGTTAACAAGTCAACATAGTTATCCTCCTCTGAAAGTATTTGTAACAATTTTGTAAGTAAATTATGTTTTTTTTAAAGAGGATTTTGTCAATTTACGCAAATGTAAGGGAATACTATTCCACATTTTAGTGCCGGTTAATAACAAGGATTCCCAATTAAAGCTAAAATTCACATGTATGTTTTATACTATGCAATATTACATGTGATCATCATCATCATAGACGACTTTCAAAAATGGCATGGCGGGCTCATTGTTCACCAGAAGGAGGCCAGAAAGGCCTCCAAAATCATTATGGTATCAAATGAGTAAAATGCACAGAAAATAGGTATTTCAAAAGGAAGAGGAACACGTCGTCTTTGATAGCAATAGAAGTGTCACCACGCTTATTTTCTGGTAACAAGGTCTAGCTCGTTCTCATGTACTAGGCCGCCATTTTTGAAAGTCGTCTATAATTGCGTATATTTATTCATTCGCTTTTCTTTCTTTCTTTATATTCTTTATATCCTTCACATTTTTTACATTATATCTATCTCTTTATAATTCTCTTCCTTCTTTAAATTGTAGTTATTAGGTATATGTATTTTCTTTAGTTTCAGTCTAATATAGTTAATATATATGTGTGTATGTGAAATCTCTCAAACTGATTTTTTTCAAATTGTAAAGTATTTTACTGCTTGCCTCGAATAGCTATGCTAACTGCAGCAGTGAATATTTCTAAGAAATGAGAAATAAAATGATTGATTGATTGAGAAATGATTGATTGACGTTGAAACAATTAGCTGTCAACACAACCTAGGTAAATTTTCTAGTCTAAACAAGACTTCAAGCACCTTTCTTTTTCTCAACTGAAGTCAATAACGCAGGTCAGCTAGTTAATGCGCGTGGCCAATGAGAACATACCAACGTTTGACGTCATCAATGAAATAAGAGGATCTGAAAGCTAGAAATGATGTCACAAAGGTAGTCTGTTAGTGACGTCACAGGTTAGGTCATGCTCGCGGGAAGTGAGCTACTAACGAAGCGACGAAAGGTTAAACGGACAAGAACAACTAACCTAACAGATTTTGCACCTGTGCGGACTGCCCCACGTGATTTAAGACCTAGAGTTTTGTCACCAACGAGAAGACAGAATGCACACCCACTGGGATTGCGTTATCAAAGCCCACTGAGCTCAAATGCACAGGTTTGCTTTAAACATGACATAACTGTTTTTTGCATTCTCTTTTTCTTTTTGGTCTCTTTTAAATTTGAATCCTAAAGAATTGGTGGCTTCGGATGAAGGCGATGCGATACGTGGAGTTGCAATCCACGAGTTATTGTTTATCACTTTCAACCACACCGGTATATACTTCTGGGCTTGTATTATTCTTAAGGATGTTCGCGACCAAATGATCTAACCACATACATGCGTTTTTTCTTCAAGCCTTTTATGGTGAAAGAACATCATCATAGAAGTTAAATGAGCAAATAATAATAAATGGGGGTCAACTACTTCCCTGAGGAAGACACAGGGCGTCAAAGTGGAATAAGATAGTAGTAGTAGTAGTAGTATACTTCTATTTAAGCAGGGTAAAACCATTCAGTAATTACAATGAATTAACTGTTAGCAACTGGTGCCCTAAATACAATTATAAATGTTCTAAAGAAGGGGGAAAAAGTAGAAATATATGATAAATACAACAATATATAAAACTATATAATATAAAATTTTGTTAAAATTGGATTAAAAAGCTAACAAATATTGTGAATGTGGCTAATAATAATAATGTGTGGATTGTTCTAGAAATTAAAGATGCCAACATAATAAGCGTCATGTTAAAAATAGCAGATCAAAAATGAGTACATAAACAAATATTATTATAAATGGCTTTTTAATTTCGTGAAAAAGTGATATTTCAGAAAATATTTCTGAGTGCGCTCGCTCGCTCGATGACGTGTAATTGATGGCTTGTGCATAAATCAACCGTTTCGCGCAACCCTAACCCTTGGTTTCGCGCGTGGCAATGAAATAATAAAATAACCGTCAAAAATGTTGATTCTTATATTTTTCTAAGTCATTTTAAAATTTAGACATTTTCGAGTTGTTTTGACGCTTTGGAGGTCCAATCTTCACGCGCGTCAAACATGGCACGCAGAACAATTTTCTGCGCATTCTTTGTCACGGCAACATGTTGCGAGTTTTTGAATCGCCTTCAAAAACAAAATTTGACGAATTTTGTTGGTGGTTCGTGAAACATCGATCTTCGCCTTCGAAACGTGCAACAAAATGGTGTCTAGCTGATAGCGAAGTAAGATAATAACAAGCCAAGAAATAAGTTTGGATCAAAGTGATAGGCCCAAACCTATCGCTTTCATCCAGAGAAAAACAATTCTTTAGGAATCAAAATCAAAAGTGTCTGAAAACCAAAATCCACAAAAAGAGCTGTCACGCATCGCGCATGTTGTTGCAAGGAAAATCGTTCACGTAACTTGTGTACGAGACGCGACCACAGTTCTATCTATTTGAGCTCACTTAGATTTTACTTAGATTTACCTGTATGTTATTCGTGTTATTTTTCGCTACCCACATCGATTGTTTACCTTATCCATGCAATTTATCTATACGCTCTATTATTTTATGTCTATGTTTTAATTCGTGTGTTTCGCAACATCATTCCCTCTACGCACGTTTCACCTACATACCTTACATTCCTTCCCCACCACACTACATTCCTTATCCACATACCCCTTCCCTCCCCTACAACTATTTTTTCTTAACACGGTTTTGCCCTCTTTTATTTGTTTTATTCATTTTTTCTTTTTTCTTTCTGTTTTCTTTTTTCATTATTTTTTATGTTTTCTTTATTTATTTTCTTCTATTTCACTATTTTAGCTATCCACTTATCTATTTTTTTTTCTTCTCTTTTCAAAACATTTTTCCTCTTTGTTTTTGTTTTTGTTTTATCCCTTTTTACCAATTTATTTAGTTTATTTATATTTTTACTTATTTATTTTTCTTTTTCTTTCTATTTTTCATTCTACCCTTTTAACCCTTTTTTTAGTTTCTTTATTGCATACCCTATATACACTACATTTATACACACACTATTTTTTGCATACAACCAAATGCCCTATTGAATTGCATATCCTATATATACACAATTCATGCAATGATTATTAAAATAATCATTGCATGTATAAAAGAGTTTCCACTAAACGAACAAACAAGTAAGAAAAAAAAAAAAAACGATCAAAAACTGACAACCAACCAACCAATCCAAACCAACTGACCGACCGACCGAACGAACGAGCGAACGAACGAACGAACGCGTCACCTTGATAACGTCTTTCTTTCAGGTTTGCCTCTGATTTTTTATTATGCTCCATTACGTGGGTCCTTGACGCTCTTTCGGTTTGACCATACAAAATGACATTCTTGGCATTAGACTTTGTACATTACGTCAGTCTTTACAATCCTTGGGACTGGGAAAGAGGTGCACCTTTGATCAGTCTGTTATGTACTTTTAGAACTCTACTAAGTCTTTCTGACACCCCTTTGACATAAGGAAGAGCTACTCTCGGCCTTTGGTGTTGTTGTTCTCCTGGATTGCAATTTCACAATATTACAGTTATCAAAAAGAGTCACCTTGATGTTAAACATTATTACTTCAATGCAGGCCTACGCTATTTGGAAACCTGATTTTCGTCACGCCAAGGCCCGCTTCCACGAGCTAATAACACATTTAGGTAAGTAAAGAGATTAAACTTTTGATCACAACACAATTTTGTTACCTTGAAATTTTCTAACTTAGGTCTTCATCAGCGAATGTAGATTAGCAAGACTGAAAATTTCAAGGTAACAAAATCGTGTTGTGCGATCAAAAGTTTAATCTCTTGCTTTGTCATGCCTTGTTCACCCACACCGTGAAGAAGGTAGCTGGCCGGGCTACCGAAACATGTCTGCAAATAAAAAATGAAAGTACAGAATGTCGTACATTCGGTTCCTTAAAACTTTAATCTCTTGACTATTCTCATCACCAACACAGATGAATATTCACAAACATTTAGGTAAGATGTAGTTTGTACTCTTGAAGCCAGTTATCGGTGCTTTTGACTGGGTAAGTTGTCACCAGTCTGGCTTCAAGGAAAGATACTATTTGTTTTATTTGACATGGGTTTAAATTCTCATTAATTGAATTAATGTTTGCCATGTTCATTGTTTCCCAGATCTGACCAACTTGTCCTGTGGCTCTTATTCCACTACTACTTCTCCGTGGGAAACAGAAAGAGGTAGGTTCCATCATATGTTCCATATATAAGTAGGCGTGTCTACATATTTTACGGCTTTCAGCCCAAGTTTCTTTTCTACATTTTCCAGATATAGTTACTTCTTCCTAAACATCTTAAAACACCCCTGACAGTATGGTCACATATTCAGGTCTTAAAGCAAACTATTCGTTCGTAACAGTACAGTGGAACCTCATCAAATGGCCAAAGAAGATTCCGTAATTTATAAGTGTACATTTTATACAAGTTTTTTTAATAATTTATAAGGAGATTTGAGCTTTAACCCTAAACCCTAACCTGTCCGTTATGCATAGGTATCCGTTACTGAGATGTCGTGAGAACTTCCACTGTATTTTCATGTACGATATGAAAAGCTACAGGTCCCTTTAGTATTCCCACTTATATATTGAAACTTCTGAAGACACATTTACCAACTCCCCTAATGATTATATACAACGTGTCGTTTATTAATGGCCATGTACCAGACCAACTCAAGCTAGCTAATGTAATTCCAGTTCATAAAAAAGACTCACTGACAAACATGAGTAATTATCGTCAAATCTCTTTACCAGTTTCCATTTTTAGCAAGATAACTGCCGGAAAGGTTAAGTGTACAATTTATCAATTAGACAACAGAAAGCCGCGCGCCCATGGCGTTATAGACGCACGAGAGAAAATATAAAGAACGATTAACAAACGTAAGAGTGGCACGAGGCGCAGCCGAGTGCGACTCTAGTTTGTTAAGAGTTCTTTATATTTTCTCAAGTGCGTCTATAACGCAATGGACAAGCGGCTTCAGTTATAACAGAGCCTAGAACGTTAAAAACGGAGCCGTGCAGCCCATGGGGAAATAGTTCATAGATTTTTCAGCCAATCAGTTATATGTGTCGCCATCTTAAAAACGAACAATTTGAAAAAGACGATGACGAAGATAGAGCGCGCGCAGTGCAGCCCATGGGCAAATAGTTCATAGCTTTCTGGCCAATCACAGCGCGCGTAAGACTGTAGCTATGTTATAGAGATTAATAGCCTTTATTTACAAATAGAATACAGAGGGCGATTGAAGATAGTCTATATTCTTGTGGAATTTTTATTGACTTTTCAAAAGCATTCGATACAGTAGATCATAGCATATTAATCAGGAAATTATAACACTACGGAATCCGTGGAATTAATTGCCAATGACTGGTTTGTTTCTTATCTGTCCAATATAAGACAACATGTATCTATTGGGCATACTAAATGAAATGATCTGATTATTATGCATGGTGTCCCTCAGGGATCTGTGCTGGGTCCTCTTATGTTTCTTCTTTACCATGTTTACATTAATGACTTTAATCGCAAATAAGCTTTCATTAAATATATTCAGGTTGATAAAACTAGTTATGTTACATTTCACCCTTCTCAAAAAGTAACAAGGTATAAAACGAGATTAATGATCTCGGATAAAGAAATAAAAGAAGAAAAACCTATCAAATATTTAGGAATATACATTGACTCCCACCTTAACTGGAAAACACTTCTTTCATATATTTCTCAGAAAATTAAACGTAGTATTGGGATACTATCAAAATTTCGTCATTTTGTAAATTCCTCGATCCTTACTCAATTGTATTATTCACTAATATATCCATTCTTAACATATGCTTTAGTTACTTGGGGCAATACGTATCCAACCTCATTACAGCCTCTCTTTATTTTACAAAAAAAGGCAGTTAAAATAATGACCTATTTCAAAAAAGGTTGTCGTGTGAGAGGTCGCAAGCCTATGCGACTAGACCGAAAAGGAGCATGGGTAGTTGCAAAAATTCCCTCTTTTTCGCATTGGTCTTGATTTTAGAATCAGCAAATGAAGCTCTTTGATGTATTAGGTCATGGCAAGCTGAAGATGAATTATGGTGTGGATATTTGTGTGGTTTTATAGCTTTAGTAATGTTTACCCATGCTTCCTTTCGGGTGAGTCGCGTAGGCTTTTGCCGACAACGTTTATTGAAATAGGTGTATACAGCTATTTCAAAAAACGTTGAACACTGAATTCTGCATTCTGCATACTGAATAGTGCATTCCAAGACTTACAAATCGTATTTTTGATCATTTCTGTTGTCGTTTTGCCACTTATTTGCCTAGTTATAGCTGTTATAGAGGATTTTCACTATGTCATCTCCAAAACAAACTGAACTGCAAGGCATTTTGGTCTTTGAATGCACTATTCAGTATATGCAGAATGCAGTATTCAACGTTTTTTGAAATAGCTGTAAAAGCGAAAGAAAGGGCATATAACAAATGTACATTATGACTAGCTAATATTCTTTCAAGATGGTATTTTTCATGAGCCGTTTAAAAAGAAATATGACTTTGACTTCAGCTCATCGTCGATTGAAGCCAAATTTTTGCACCTATACATATCGAATATGTAATTTATATATAAATTTAAATATTTTATGAAGATAATATGACTTTTAGGATGCTAATCTAGTATCGTATTGATGTACATTTCTTATACTTTTGAAAAAAATCATTAAAGATTGCTGGAAGTCAGTCGCATGCATATGAAAATTGCATTGTCAACATAAATTAAATCAGCAAGCTTTAGCAATCCCAATCTGGACTAGAATGTGCATCGTAACTTTGAAAAGGTATATATCGTGTGTTGTGAATCTATGTATTTTTGTATATGTAATTCAACTAATTCACATTTTCAAAATATCATTTTTATTATAGTTATATTACTTCTTTTGTGTGATATTTGTACTCAATTGTAAGATAACCTATACAAGCATGGCCCAGCTGCTTGGCCCGATTAGCTCCGCAGTATTCCAAGCAGCTGCGCTCTTTCAAAAGAAAAAATATATAGATATTGTAACCTGAAAATACCATATGGGCGAAATAAACGAATTGTCTTGTCTTAACTGTCTTGTCGACATGCAACATTTGCTGTACTATTATGCACCACTCGTGTCCACCGCTGGCAACTCTTCACATGTACTTTATTGCTCGTCATCACTTTCGTATCACTTTTCGTATGTTGTACGCCATATATGGTGCCCGCAACAGTTACAGATAGTTTATGATCGAGTTCTACTTCTGCAACAGTCAATTTTCTGCGACATTCTGAGCAACATTAAGGAGTGGATACGATGCAACTGTGTTGTGCGCAATGCTGCAGGAAATGTCGCACCGTGGGGTTGCGGAAAGTGAAACTACTTGCAAATAAATTGGTTAAAAAACCTTCTCAATCGTTATTGTAGCTGGCCCACCTCAAATCCATTACAGCCTGCAGTCAACTTCGCGTTCTAGTTTCCAAGTTCCAAGCTCATACTCAGGTTTGGCAGGACTAGGTTTAACAAAAATTCCAACACGTTATGACCATAGACCAGACGATGGTCCAGCAATAGGAATTGGTAAGTTGCTAATAAGTTGGTATAACCATAGACCAGATAGTAAGTTGTTAATAAGTTGGTATGACCATAATACCAGATAGTCAGTTGTTAATAAGTTGGTATGACCATAGACCAGATAGCCGGTAAGTTGTTAATAAGTTGGTATGACCATAGACCAGATGATGGTCCAGCCACAGGGATTATTGGTACATTGTTGATAAGTTTATTTACTATTTCTTTTCAGTTCCTCACAGTTTGCCTCGACTGGAGAAAGGAACAAATATCATTAACGTTACACAAGGAGATGAGGTTAGACAACTTGCAAAATTTTGAACATGTTGCTGTAATAACTGTTTTTGATTACTCAATAACTTTCTTAATAAGTGCCATTCATAAGTCAAACAAAAGAGGACATAGGTAGCATGCAAGCTAAGCCATAGCCATTTTATCATGCAGACACGTTCCAACTGCAATACTGCAGTCAAGTAGTTGCTGTTTAACACACTTAAATCTTGTTCATTCATAGGAAGAGAATGTTGAAGATGACATGCCCTTATCAAACAGTGCAATCAGAGCAATACTGCGATACACTGGTCTCAAACCATTAATTGGTTTATGTCAAGCTTGAAATTTATTGTAAAATGCATGCTGTACATGTGACATCTCATGATGAACAAAATAACAAGAACAAAGTCACTAAACTGTCAACATTTCTATAGTCAATAAATCAGTCCTTTGTGAGTATGTGTACTCTTAAATGTGTACAGTGCCCTTAAAGGAACCGGTGACTCTTGGTGCTTGTAAATTATTGATTACATCTATATATAAGACATGATTGAGAATACTTATTACAAGTTATCAGATGGTTACTTTTTGTAAAGATAAATATGTTCACATGAACTTTACATGACATATATTATTTTATATTATGTACGGTGAGCCAATAAAAAATACTAAATAAAATAATAATTATTGTCTTTAAGTAGGGAAGGGCAAAGTATCAGGGCTGCTCTAAAAGATGTAAAAAATAAACCTTCTACAAAGCAAGCTAGCATCTCTGGTATGTGTTCAGTTGTTTGAAAGTAGGTTATTACTAAACCAGGGATAACTCTAAAGACACTGGCCATTTACCAGGGCTGTCTAAAGACACTCGCCATTCATATTGGATTAATCTAACTCACGTTTGAACAACTGAGTCTTGGGATTTATACAATATGTTAATACATAAAAATTCAAAATATGCTGTTGAACTAAAATTCTCCCAAAATTCTAAAATTCTAAATCTATAAATGTCTTAGTGTGTTTTTCCAGCAGTACAGTATTGGTGATATTCAGTAATCGCATCCCACTGTTTGGAACCAAGACAAATGTGAGGTCTTTTGGATTTTATTAAACTGTGGGCCTCCACAGGGCTAATTTCTAATTTCTGTCAAATTGAAAAATAATGAATGAATGAGCAACAACAACAACAACAACAAAGAATGATTGAATGAACAAATGAATGAATGAATGAATGAACGAATGAAAAGACAGTTGGATGGATGGATTGATGGATTGATCAATTAAAAGATAAATGAATGGATGGATGAAAGAATGAATGGACAAATGAATGGATGGATGGATGGATGGGAGAATTGTTGGAAGGGTGAATGAATGAATAAATGAATGAATGACCAAATGAATGAATGAATAAATGAATTAAGTGATTAATGACCAAATGAATGAACAAATGTAATGGATAATGAATGAATGAATGAATGAATGAATGAATGAATGAATGAATGAATGAATGAATGAATGAATGAATGAATGAATGAATGAATGAATGAATGAATGAATGAATGATGAATGAATGAATGAATGAATGAATGAATGAATAAATGAATGAATGAACAAATGAATGAATGACTGAATGAATATTACATACATTATATAAAAGGGATGAATAGTTGCCATACATATTCAGTACATTGTGTGTGTGTGTGGGGGGGGGGGGGGGGGGAGTGGTCAATATTAATTGTTTACCTTGATAAGGTAACAAGCAACTAGTGTTGCACTTCTTCCTCTGCCTGCCTTACAATGTACATACACTGTGTTTCCCTCTGAGTGCATATTTTCTATAAAGCTAACACCTTTCTGGAGCATTTCTTGTGGAGGTGCATTGTTGAAGTCCACTGTTGCCAAACGAAGATGTTTTACACCCCATGACATCCATTCCTAAACAATAACAAAATGAAACTTCCAGTCATATATGAAAAAGATGCCATAATTTTGAAAAACCGTGAATACCTAAAATTGTATGCCTGAAATTGTTCAATATGCTTTTGTTAAAGTAGTGACTCTAATTTAAAACTAAAATAATATAATAAAATAGACAAATGCCAAAAGCATGTCATTGTACCTCTGTACTGTTGCAAAAGTAGTTTGTCTCATATTCTTCATTAAGGGTAATAACTCCTTTTACATTCTCTTCCTCTATGAGCTTTAAACAATAACAATAGTAAAATAATATATCAAATTGACTAACATTTGATACCAACAATGATCAGCAACTTCTCCAGCATTTTAGCAGCTCTTATTCAAAGATTTAAGTCCAGTCCTCCCTAAAAGCACTCACAGTGAGCTAGAAACAAAGCTCATAAATTTAGATAGAGAGAAAGACAACAGGTAAAACAGAGAAAAAGAAGTGGGGCAATGTTAAGAAAAAAGAAAGAGAAGGGATAGGAAAAATGGTAGTGGATAAGTGGTATTCCTTTTTAGAAATGCTGTGAAACCAAAAATTACTGTAAGATACAAATTGACCTAGGTTAGACCTAAGCCAGGGTTAATAACTGCTTAACTGTCCCTAAGATTGCAACTTTGGAAAGGTTTGACTGTAATTTCACAGTACTCTCTCAAAATAGATTATTTACATCAAGACTTGATTTCTTTGAGAAAGTGCTGACAGGTGAATTTATCCTTCATCAAACCTGAAGACCCTTCCAATATTATAGTGTACCAATTTGGTTGTCATGATATCTTGACCTTGCATGAGTTAAAGAATTTATTTCAGGCCAGCTGGTAAAGGTTGGTGACTTTTACAATTAAACATGAATTGCCCAACTACAGTGAAACGGAAATGCCTAACAAAGAAAAAATTCCTTGCTGCTTTCTACCCTCCCTACACACACTCCCGATACATGGCTCAAAACTCTCACAGTGAGCTAGCAAGTTTTTTCACTCACTGTTTGATGTCCACTTCTTGCCCAGCTGTCTACCATCTTAAATTTGAGCAAGTACACGATTGTAAGCAAATATAGTTCAAACTTTTAAACTTGCTCAGCATTAAGAAAGTACTCGCTAGCCCACTGCAAGTGCTTTCAGCACTCAGAGTGGAGAATGAACTTTAATTATAGTCTAGATCTTAAACCCCCTCTTCTCCCCAGCCCTGATTAAAAGAAGTAAGCCCGCGCCCTCTCAATCAAATGCATGCCAGTTGCCAGCTGGCTTTTAAGCCTTAAATTGATTTCACTAAGTATTATAATTATTATCATCATCATCCTTATACCTGTTTAGTTTGACTCTTAAAAGGCAAGGCTCCCAGTATTACCGTCGAGTCTATTCTGTCGTACCAACGTCTTGAACTAACTCCCTCCATTACCACATTCCACAATAAAGTTGGATAGAAAAATATTCTTGCAGCAATGCCTGAAGACATGATGAATTGACTTAGAATCACTCTCTTCAATAGCGTCTCGCATTGAAAGGAAAAATAGTGAAACGGATGAAGAAAGAAGGTAACGACTTCATGTAAGGAAGACTTTTAATGTCCTGAGCTTTATAGGGGTTTATAAAATATTTGAGATATCCGCGCGCTGATTCGCTGGCTACCATGGATGTTTGTATCAAAGGACAGAGACATGGCTCGCTCAAAAAACGTCGAAAATATTAAATATCATAGTCCGTCGCGTAGTGTCCTGATGAATTATACTTAGCTTTTGTGATGTTGCGCAATACAATACGTGTACCTAAAGTAGTTGATAGCAATTATAGTTAGTGTAGCACTTGTAGTATTAAAGTGTAGTGTCTGTAGCAGGGGTTGTCCTAGTAGTAGGGTAGTAAGAGTATAGGTGTAGTGGTTGTAGTTGGTGTAGCACCCGTTGTAGGTGTAGTATCTGTAGTACCTGTAGTATCTGTAGTAGCCCTAGTACAGCAGTTCCCATAGTAGGCAGTGTACACGTAGTAGCTGTAGTACTTGTAGCCTTGTAGGTGTAGTTTCTGTAAATCGTGTAATACTTGTAGTACCTGTAGTACGTGTAGTATACCCGTAGCACCTGTAGTAGGAAGGGTGTGTACTTGTAGTAGGTGTAGTATTTGTAGCAGGTGTAGTCGTTGTAGTTGGTGTAGCACACATGGTAAGCAGTAGTATCTGTAGTACCTATAGTTAGTGTAGTACCAGTAGTAAGTGTAGCTGTAGTCAGTGTAGTACATGTAGTACCTGTAGTCAGTGCAGTATCTGTAGTAGGCGGTGTAGTAGGTGTAGTATATGTAGCACCTGTGGGAGGTGTGGTATCTGTATTGCAGTTCCATTAGTAAGTGTAGTACATGTAGTAACTGTAGTCAGTGTAGTATGTGTAGTCAGTGTAGTATCTGTAGCACCTGTTGTATGGTGTAGTATCTATAGTATCTGTAGAGCCTGTAGTAGGTGTTATACCTGTAGTGTAGTTCCAGTAGTAAGTGTAGTACACGTAGTACCTGTAGTCTAGTATCTATAGTATATGTAGTACCTGTAGTAGGTTTTATACCTGTAGTATGGTACAAGTAGTAGGTGTAGTACCTATATCTGTAGTATGTGGCAACTCTTCTCATTTCTGTAAGTTGAATTCGTTCATTAGAAAGACTCGATTCATTCAGTTCAACGAAAGGAGACGGAGACGATGCGCGCGCCATTATAATCAAAGGGCCCTATGGCTAACTCGTGGATATATCGTGAATAGATATGTACCTAATAAAAGTAATGTCCCACTGCGTATACTGCTTCATTGACTGAAATGGCCACAGGAAGCCCAAGCAATACATTTTAGTAAAATAACGAGTTTTCATTTGAAGACAAAAATCTCAATAAAACAATAATTTCTTTAGCGAAAAAGAGTCTTTAGCTATAAAAGAAGAAAAAAAAATGTGTCAAAAAAAGTGAAAAAAAAAAAAAAAATTCCCCGCCGGGCCGGGATTTGAACCCGTACTTTACGTTTGTAAAGCCAAGGGCATATCCACTGGAGGCATATCCACTGGACCATCCAGAAGTTGTATGATTTCGTCTGGTGAATTTTGTATATTTATTGTCAGAGTGTGGTTATAAAACAAATGCAAAAATGCTTCTCTCTGTGCTCTGTAGCAAAATGTCGCTATAAAGATAAAAGAAATTACTTTACAAAACACTAAGCCAATAAACTAGCTCAATACGCCAATACGACTCGAGGCACACGGCGGCCCGGACCGACGGCGGCTTTCAAAATGTTTTCGTTTGTTTAACTTAATTATCTACTTTGACTCTTGTGATAATAGAGTACGAACAAAAAAAGCTTGGATTACTTTGATGTTGCACTTGAAGATATTTTTGTCGCTTGATAGCGATGTACAAAGTCTGGCTATCGACTGCAGTGCGATATTCTATTGCGTAATTAAGGTTGGTGCCTACTAATGGAAGGTAATTTTTTTGTCCAAAAACCACATGGGTATTAAAGAACCCATCATAGGGAGCTAGAATCCAAGGAAAAAATTGGGGGTCACCGTGCATATTAATGAGTTACACGCCATCAAATGTTGCAAAATCTGCCTATTCTAGAGGCCCAAAGAAAAAATCATAAATACCCCATATTTTGAAAAAATGTCAAACTTTTTTTACTAAAACGTTCACAACACAATTCTCTTACTTGTCAATGCCATACGAAATATGAAAAACCAGAATAAATTTTCTCAATGACCTTTTACTAGTTTTAGACCTGTTTTTGTTCATGACCGCCAAATGAAAACTCCAATTTTTGCAATCAAGTTTCAATTTTAAATTCATAAAAGTATTTTAAAAAAGTAGGTTAATCTCCACTTTACAATTTACAGAAATAAAAAATAGGGGTATCCGTGCGATTTAGAAAGTTATTTGCCGATAAACGCGCGAAAACTGATCAGAATTCGCGAAAATGATCAAAAATTCCCTAGCCCTCCCCGGAAAGTAGAGCGAATTACAATGCATTGTGGGAAATTTTCAAGATGGCGGCGAAAACAGATCGTTTCTGGTAGAAAAAACAGGCGTTGTAACTCGGGTTCTATTTATCAACTGTGAATTTCATTCAAACACAGGAGAGGCTAAATGGTTTTCCTTTAATTCTGTAAGTTTATTTTTTCAAAAAGTCGTAAAAAGGCCTTGCTTTTACGATTGCTTTACCGACAAAAATTCAGTGTTTTTGCATGCGCAGAAAGCAGTGCGCGCGGACAATAGTAGGCACCAACCTTAAGTCATGTCTACACTTGCTTCGGTACTTCGATGGTTTTACTCCTGAAATAGCTTGTACTAATACTAGGAATTTAATGATCTAAAAAGCTTCTTCTTTAAACAACGTCTGTATATATTTTTCGTGTGTATTGGACATGTCTGGGAGTGCTTCTAGTCTGAATGCTATCAGTTTCAAGCTAAATGTAATATAAATTTTGTCTATAGTCTGATTTCAACATAAATCGTGAAAAGCAAATACCGTTGATCTGTGAATAGTTAGGGAGTCCCGGAATACATAAATGATTGGAAAAGATCGAATAATATGATCAGAAAATTGCCTTACAACATTTCCTGAACTTCGGCTCAGAGCGGCGAGCGGAGTCGAGCAGAAACAGTCTCGTACCCAGACTCTAACGGGTATCTGCTAACGTCTGAGTGAGCGAGTGACATCGAGTCCCCACAATAACTCCTTTCTATGCTTCGCATATCCACGAGTTAAAAACCATAATGTGTGCCCCCGCCACATATGGGCTATTTTTACGTCTTTCCTTCAGATACTTCGAGAACGAAGACTTTGCTTAATATATAAAATAATTAACAAGCTTAGCGCTGTTCCTTTTGATCAATAATTATCTTATGATTTCACTAAAACTAGGCCTAACCATGATTTAAAGCTTAATGTATATTCTCCTACTACTGATTGCTACAAGTTTTTCCACGTATACCATTGCTACATGAAATGATCTTTCAGGTGTGACCGTTAGTTTTATACATCGTTTGCAGTTTTTAAGAAAAACCTTGAACAAGAAATCATCTAATTTATTTTAATTCAGCAGTACCGCCTTGGTGTAATGCATGTGAACAACTTTTCCAAGTAATAAACAGAAGCAGAAACATGCAGAAACGACTTTCACGTACATGAAGCTCACGCCGATCGAAAAGCAGTCCACATCACTTGACGCTCAGTTGCCTCAGGCTAGTAGACTAAACACAAAATCACTAATAAGTAAATGTGACTTTCTGAACTGCCGAATAATTTCTTCATTTTGTTGTTGTTGTTGTTGTTGTTTTAATTTCAGTTGAATGATGTTGCGTCAGGAGGCGCTATCGTATTTGAAATAGCAGGATTGACTATACGACCATCAAAGGTTTGTTAAGACTTTTATTTCACGCAGAAGTTTCTGTCGCTGCTTTAAATCATTGAAACAAACACCTTTTCAGAGCGACTCTGATAATTTGTGATTCAACCAAGTGTTTTGGTGTTGTTGTTTTGTTTTTGTTTAATTTTGGTTTGCTTTGCTTTGCTTTGCTTTTGTTAGAAACAAATCGCACCATGTACTGGGACTGGGTCATAATTGAATTCAAATTTATCATTTTTCAGGGCGATGCGGCATTCTGGTACAACCTAAAGGCGGTGTTACACGCAATTTTCGCTTTGGCAACGCGTTGCGAGTTTTTGAATCCAAGTCAGAAACTCGGAACGCAAAATATTACAAGTTGTTGCAACGTTTCGCGGAAAATCGTCGTTAAAAATCGTCTCGCGTAACACCGCCCTAAAAAGATCAGATGATGGCGATAACTCCACGCTGGGTGCCCTGTGTTATACATGTGGAAACAAATGAGGTAAGAACGACGAACTGACTCAGTTAAAGTACAATCACGAACATAGCTAGGGGAATTCCAGGGGCGTGGATTAACAACTTCCCCTAAGGTGATATCTAAAGGTATGGATTAGGGTCCGGATATCGTCTCCCTCCCTGGCCTTCGGGCTAAGACAACTGTTTTATGTAGCACCGGGATAGCGTGGATGGGGCCGAAATCTTCATCCGTAACGTAAGTCGATTCGATGTCTCAGCTTCCTTGAATGTCTCGGGAGAATCGTCCCAAAATTCAAATTTTCCTTTTTTTATTTTTCAGTTAAATTGTCATTTCTACTTTGTTTCCGGGGGTGCATATCTAACAGGTTCGAGTCATGTCGGGGGCGAGTCCTTTTTCTATTTTCTTTATTTCGCTCTTTTTCTATAACTTTTTCTTTTTTTACCTGAATATCCTGACTACTTATTGTCTTGCTACGGATACTGATGTTTTTACCTTTCCTTTTTTAATTATTTTGGATCTCGTTCATAAATATATTGAGATTGATTAATATTCATGATTATTAATATATGGATATCGTTTAATTTCTCTATATCGTTTAATTTCTCTATATTTGGGCCCACAGTAATTGGTCACACTGTTGTGGTGTCCCTGCCTATATTGTATTTTGTTGTTTGTCTGTTTCTTGTTTGTTATTAGGCGAAGCGAAATAAACATAAACATAAACATAAACATATTTCTTAAATGTGCGATCGAATATCGTGCGTTTTTTATGCGTTTTGCAATTGCCCCGCTAACCAATTGCCAAGTTAATCAAGACATAATTTTTTTATACAGAGCCGCTGTAACTGAAGCTTCGCTTACAGTAATCTGTTCGCGGTTTAGGAATAGTAAGTTTGTTTTCAGAGTCCCTAAATATATAAGGAGCACTCTTAATGGTGAACAAGTCCTCTAGATAACTAGGAGTAAGAGCATTCAAAGATTTGTACACCATTATAGCTTTCTGTTTGCTCCTTTTAACTTGCAGTTTTTCAAAACCAAGCTGTTTGAGTAATAAGTCAGAGCTAGTGTCATAACCAGAGCAGGTAATAACTCTGGCGGCGCGATTTTGTAGTTTTTGCAATTTATCGCTCAATTGCTGAGACAGCCCATCCCATACAGAACTGCAATATTCTTGTGGCTTGTGTATATAAACTGTTCATCCAGCTGGGTAAACAGTCGCACGAAACTCGCGGCTACTCCCCTGATAAACCTGGATTCCCCTCACTCTTTGGGGAACTTTCACGGAAACGGAACTTAGGGTAATGGCTACTCAAAATGTAATGAATAACTCAAATAAAGGTTTGGTTGGGAGGAGTGAGAATGCGAACGCGCTTGCTCAAAGGCCGGCAAGCAAAGAGGGAGAAAAAGCCTCTATAGGTCGAATATATGGATCTGTTTTCTTTTGAATTTTCTTTACTCTCCTTCTTTGGCCATAATCTCTCCGATCAAGTAACGTCTTCCATTTCAGTAAAACGCTACATTTCGACAATTTAAAAGGTTAAAATAAAGCACAATGTTTAGGGTCGGTAGTTCCTCCAGCTAGTTAAGCTGGTTACGTTTCCCAGGAAGCCGACGGTGCGCTCTTTACCCCTCTCTCCATCAGTGCTCAGTTTTAAGGGTATTTGAAGCTACTTAAAGCTACCCGGAATGGAAAGAAGTCGAAACAAGTGTGAGGTGTAATGGCGCGCGCATCGTCTCCGTCTCCTTTCGTTGAACTGAATGAATCGAGTCTTTCTAATGAACGAATTCAACTTACAGAAATGAGAAGAGTTGCCACATACTACAGATATAGGTACTACACCTACTACTTGTACCGTACTACAGGTATAAAACCTACTACAGGTACTACATATACTATAGATACTAGACTACAGGTACTACGTGTACTACACTTACTACTGGAACTACACTACAGGTATAACACCTACTACAGGCTCTACAGATACTATAGATACTACACCATACAACAGGTGCTACAGATACTACACTGACTACACATACTACACTGACTACAGTTACTACATGTACTACACTTACTAATGGAACTGCAATACAGATACCACACCTCCCACAGGTGCTACATACAGGTATACAACACCTACTACACCGCCTACTACAGATACTACACTGACTACAGGTACTATATGTACTACACTGACTACATGCAGCTACACTTACTACTGGTACTACACTAACTATAGGTACTACAGATACTACTGCTTACCATGTGTGCTACACCAACTACAACGACTACACCTGCTACAAATACTACACCTACTACAAGTACACACCCTTCCTACCACAGGTGCTACGGGTATACTACACGTACTACAGATACTACAAGTATTACACGATTTACAGAAACTACACCTACAAGGCTACAAGTACTACAGCTACTACGTGTACACTGCCTACTATGGGAACTGCTGTACTAGGGCTACTACAGATACTACACCTACAACGGGTGCTACACCAACTACGTACAACCACTACACCTATACTCTTACTACCCTACTACTAGGACAACCCCTGCTACAGACACTACACTTACTACAAGTGCTACACTAACTACAATCGCTACATCTACTTTAGGTACACGTATTGTATTGCGCAACATCACAAAAGCTCAGGACAATAGAAGTTGTCCTTACTAAGTAAGCTCAGGACAATACAAGTTGTCCTTACTAAGTGTAGTTTGTCAGAACACTACGCGACGGACACTGATCGGTCACACGACACTTACTTGGGCTCTCTGTGTTATAAACGGAAGAGAGAGACTAAGCCTCACGGATCGTACTGATCCAGATCCATGTCGACTGCGCAATTTTTTCCAAATTCGTTTTTTATGATAAACCTAAAGCTTTTATCATTGAATAAGGGACGGACCATTAGAAAAGTGATAGGGGGGGATGGGGCAAAAGCAAAAAAAAAAAATCATTTCCAATAAAACTTTTGAAACTTTTGAAAAAAAAATCTGCCGGGACATTTGCTTAAAAACAATATTCCTGCCAAAGTGAAAAAAAATTCATTTCCACTTTTGGTGGCCAAAAAAAAATTTATGCCAATCCAAAACTCGCCATCCCCTCCCATCGCTTTTCTAATGGTCCGTCCCTAACCAAGACAACTTGATCATGATAAACAATATGATACTAGACGCACACGTGCGTTCACTCGTGCCCCTGGAGCCCTTTTTAAGAGAGGCTCCAACGACCGGCTCCATTCGTACTCTTCCCCGAGCCATTTCACGCATTCTTCAACATTTCAGGAAATAGCTAACCGTAACATAATGACCTTTTTTTAATCGGCTAACTTTTAAACTAAAAAATACCTTGATTAGTCGGTTTGTCTGTCAACAGCTATTAGTGTTTGCTTTGTTTTTCTATTATCATGCATGGGTATTAGATATCTCCAACATGCAAAAATATACCAGTTTATTCAACTTCTTATTTCACTATATATCTCAATTGTTTGCTGTAAAGACTTCTACAACGGCATATTTGACACAATAACAAATCGTGTATTTTTTCGTTCGTGTTTCGGATGTTTTATATATGAATAAAATGCGTTACGTGACCAAACGCGAAATACAAGGTCAATGGAATATAGTTTCATGCCATTCTGATATTAAATTAAAATTCAGTACAAAAACCTCTCAAGATCTATTGAATGCTTGAATGAGGAATATAATTGACTTGCTTCTATGTATGTTCGTTTAGCAACATGTAGGATGAGAAATTCGTAGTTTTTCAGCTCATAGGAAATAGTCGTTATCGCGAGGGCCTCGGCTTTCAAGTACTCCATTTAAAGTTCGATATTTGGTCAAAGTATTGGAGATGAAGCTCAAAATAACAGCCCATTCTGAAGCTCTTATAAGTATATAGGTATATCTCGAGTTAAAAGCTCAAAAATTACATTGTTCTACTGCAGGAAAAGCCTGTCTCTGAAAGCTATTTTCTTTGTAGTCGGCCATCTTGCATTCCTAAAGTTCCTGGCTTGCGTTCGCTCAAAGGTGATGAATGCGCAATGAAGGGCATTGTTTTTACGTTCTTAACCAATCAGAAGTCTCTCAGGACGAACAGAGGAAAAAAAAAAAAAAAAAAAAAAAAACATTTGCAGTTTATAACTCGTTCCCGGCCTAAAGGCCTGGGCACGAGTAATAAGTTTTGACTGAAATAGACTGAAATAGTCTATTTTTATCCAATGATGTCATGCTACCCACATGATTTCGTGACAAAGCGTGACGTTCTTTGACATGCGAACGAGGCTTAGTTGTAGTGTTTTGAAAAAAACAAGTAATTTGCATTCTATGTATTTTCCCTGTGTAGATCACTAATTATCAGTGATCTGAACAATGGAAGAACACCAAGAGAAAGAAGTCACTTTAAAAGAAGCCCTTCTTACTAAATACGACGATGATGGATTTGAAGTCAACAATCTTCATCATATCAGCTTTTCACCTAAACGCAAAGGTAATTTTGTAGTTTCGTGATCTCTAGGTGGTTGAAGATGGCTTAGGGTCCTTGAAATAACTGATATTGTATCACTTGTGAATTTGTAACTTCAGCATTTCCCATGTTTCGAAAAGGTTTTTATAGCTCAAACATTCACTTCTTGCTGATTCAGCAATGTGAATAACGATATTTGTTATGTACCAGATAAAAGGAATTAATAATACCCTGTTCTGTTATGTATTAATTTGAACCTTTTTGTCATTATTCTGAATTCAAAAGTACTCATCAGGATTAATTTAGTTGCAAGAAAGCAAATTGACTGGGTATAATTGCGCCACAAAATTTACAAAGCTGTGAATTTATTGAAACAACTCTTTTTCTAAATTCCTTGTAAAATGATTATTAAAAATTAATATTGTAAATATTTCAGTTAACAACTTTTGTCTTAACAGCAAGTCTTAGTCAAGCTCAGGATCTCTCCAAAAGAACAGTTCTTGCATTGGATGGTTGTAACATCACATGTGCTGGAAACCCAGAGGATATTATAAAGCTTTGTCCTAATCTGGAAGAACTTGATTTGGGTAATAACAAAATATCAGACTGGCAAGAGGTAACAAAGCAATAAATAGCTAGTTGTGTGTGCCTACTAGGTGATTCAATCACTGATGTATACCATGGGAATTGTTTCTATGGTAATAATCTCAGTTTTATCATTACCATGCATACATGTAAAACTAATAAACCTATTTTGATGAAAAACTTTATATGCTGGTTGCTAGTTAGCTTCTATATGACTATGTAAACTCTGCTAATGGAAAAATGGAGAGAAATATACATAACTGAATTATTTAACTGACCAGAAATGATTACAAAATGTGACATGTAATTTCTTTTAAAGGTGTTTACCATCATATCACAGCTACATCAACTGAGAATATTGAATTTAAGTGGAAATCCACTAGCAATGGATGACAATCTAGAAAGGGTGTTGACAAGTTACCACAGTATTGGTGAACATACATCATTAAAGAGACTCATCCTGAACAACACGGGAGTTTCTCTCAGCTTTGTGTACTCTCTTCTTGGATTCTTTACTAGGTAAGCATATATATACACATCATCACATATTTGTTAAAGCTACCCGAGCTGGGAACTTTCATACTTCACTGACCTTGATATTCCTACCCAAAAAATTACTGTGGCATGTCTATAACAGGGGCGGATTAGGGGAGGGGTGCAGTGGGTGCGCACCCCCCTCCTGAGATGACTTTAGTCCTTTTTTCTGAATATTTTTCCAATATATACACTTGCCAGTTTCCAATTTATATGATGGTGCACCCCCTCCTGAAGACAGTGCACCCTGCTTCTGAAGATAATTATCCTGGATCCTCCCCTGTATAAAATGTTTTTATTGGGTACAAATACCATGATAATGATTCAACTAAGCATCTGGGTGCTTATTAAATTTGATTTTCAAGGATAGAGGAGGGGTATACTTATTTAAGAGGTGGTGCTTATCTCATTGTTAGAATATAAATGCACTCAATGAACTGGATAAAGGATGAATTTAAGAATAAAACAGTCACATGTGCCAGACGTACCATTATATTTTGCATCTAATGTTGTATTCACATAGTTTTTGTTGCAGAATCATTTACTCTACAATATTGTTAATAGTAGTATTATCAGTCTTATGAGACAGAGGGAGGGGGCATTTTTTATGGAGGAGGTATTTATTAGAGGGGGCACTTATTTGGGAGGGAGTCATTTATTAGGGAGGGAGCACTTGTTAGGGAGTACTTATTAGGGAGGGTGCACTTATTAGGGAGGGGTGTTTATGAGAGAGGAGGGATTTATTAGAGAGGGAGCACTTATTAGGGAGGGAGCACTTATTAGGGAGGGGGTGTTTATGAGAGAGGAGGGATTTATTAGAGAGGGAGCACTTATTAGAGAGGGAGCACTTATTAGGGAGGGAGCACTTATTAGGGAGGGTGCACTTATTAGGGAGGGTGTGTTTATGAGGGAGGGGGATTTATTTGAGGGAGCACTTATTAGGGAGGTTGCACTTATTAGGGAGGGGTGTTTATGAGAGAGGAGGGATTTATTAGAGAGGGAGCACTTATTAGGGAGGGAGCACTTATTAGGGAGGGTGCACTTATTAGGGAGGGGTGTTTATGAGAGAGGAGGGATTTATTAGAGAGGGAGCACTTATTAGAGAGGGAGCACTTATTAGGGTCGAGGGGAGCACTTATTAATTAGGGAGGGAGCACTTATTAGGGAGGGAGCACTTATTAAGTAGGGAGGGAGCACTTATTAGAGAGGGAGCACTTATTAGGAAGGGAGCACCTATTTAGGGACGGAGCACTTATTAGGGAGGGGAGCACTTATTAGGGAGGGGGCATTTATTAGGGAGGGAGCACTTATTAATTAGGGAGGGAGCACTTATTAGGGAGGGGGCATTTATTAGGGAGGGAGCACTTATGAGGGAGGGGGCATTTATTAGGGAGGGAGCACTTATTAGGAAGAGAGCACCTATTTAGGGACGGAGCACTTATTAGGGAGGGGAGCACTTATTAGGGAGGGGGTACTTATTAGGGAGGGAGCACTTATTTAGGGAGGGGGCACTTATTAGGGAGGGGGTGTTTTTTTAGGCAGGGGGCACTTATTTAGTGTGGTTTTCAGTATTCTGCAAACTTATAAATTTACATTTTTGCTTCTGTCAATCAAAAGTAGAAATCGCTAATATGAAGAACTATTAATACCAAAATGATAGTATAGGAAATATATATCATCTAAAGATCTTACTTAGTTGGTCATTTGGTAGGATTTTAGGGACTTTTACTATTGATTTTTTGTTTTGTCAAGGTGGATGGAAGTGAATAACCAAATTCCAATACTGTTTGAAGGTCAGAGTTCACAGAATATCAAAAACCAGTAAAAAATGCAGTAAAGAGGGAGTACTTATTCAAGAGGGGGTGCTTACTGGAATGAGGGTGTTTGAATAATAATAATTATTACTGGCCATTTATCATCCATGGCCTGCTGGTTGACATATAACTGTTAGTAATATGTTTGTTGTAATTGTTGTTTTAGGGTGGAGGAATTGTTCCTTAGCCTTAATGAATATTGCAGCATTACAGCAACTGACAACTCCTTCCCATTGATCAAACAACTGTACCTCAATGAACACTGCATCAAAGATTGGGTAGAAGTTAGAAAAGTTGGGAAAATCTTCCCAAATTTGGAGGAGCTGACAATGACAGATAGCTCTCTAGAGAAAATCTCACCAAATAACGTCAAAGATCTTTTTCCTCATTTAAAAGTCCTTCGCCTTAACAAGACAGCTATCTCTGATTGGAGCAGCATTGATGCATTGAATGCATTCCCTTTGCTAAATGATGTGAAGCTTGTTGGTATCCCCCTATTGGAGAGTGAGGGACCCCAAAACCGTCAACTTATGCTAGCAAGATTACCAAATATAACAAAAATAAATGGAACAAAAGTAGGGGAGAAAGAGCGAGAGGATGCTGAACGGTTCTTCATTCGTTATCACATGGATGACCAGAACCCTCCCACTCGTTTGCAAGAGTTGATTAAAGTTTATGGTGTGTTAGATAAACTTGCTAACGTCAACTTGGATCCTCCCACATTGGCAAAAGTCTCAATCATTTATGAGGAACAAGCTCCTTTGATCAGAACTGTAAACTTAAAGCAGACGACAAAGGACTTTAAGAAATTTCTTAGTAATGAATTAGGAATATCTTCATCCAAAATGAGAGTATATTATTATGACTCATTTGGTTACTGCGGACTCGATGAAATGAAATATTCATCACGCTGTTTGTATTGCTATAAGATGAAAGATGGGGATGAGATCCATGTACATGACAAACACAACTAAAATGAAACTGCTAGCTAAACAGTGTGTAACTTTATACAGAGATTTAAATAGTGAACATGTGTTTATTCACTTTCATTAGCACTGATGATAAATGCAGGGGAAAAGAGGGAAAATTTTAATTTTTTTTCAGGGTTTGAACTTGGGTATTTAGTTAACCATAGGAAAATAATTGGAATTGGATGTTGTGTAATTGGAACATGCTGCTGCTTTGCATTTTTCTCAGTCTATACTTTTCAAAACTCAATGTAAAAGTTTTCTTTAAAAAAGTCTTTATATCATTTGATTTTGATATTTTAATAACTTTGAAAAGTGTTTGTAAAGAAGACAATGTTATTTCATTGTGAATAAACCAGCAATAAAAAAACTTGTTGGCTCATTTCACTTAGTATTACACCCGTTTACATCTTAACTTAAATTTCATGCCTACACTTCCAGAATCCTTTTCTGTAGCTTCTTTTGTTATGCTAGTTAATTTCACTAAAGTGTTTACAATATATCCATGAAAAAGTTAGCGAACTAAATTTTACTAAATAACGTGAAATCCTTTGTTTTCTATTGTTTAATTTGTGCAAATTAGTGCAATTTCTTACAAAGTTTTGCACGGATATATTGTAAGCACTCTATTGTCTTCATGTGCTACTGTGGCTACCAAGTTAATTCTAATTATTGGAATTACAGTATTGTTACAATTTTCAGTTACTGAAATGTTGAAATAGCAAGTGAACTCACTTAATCATAAAACATGTTTAAATTTTTCAGAAAGAGATTAATGTTTTTTAGTATTTCCTACTGTAAAATTAAAGAAATATAATTAAATATATAATATTGAATGGCCACATACAGTTACTGACATTATACAGTAACATTTGAATATGAACAGAAAATCCAAAAAGGATTCACTGTCAGTGGTACTAGTAGGCATGAAATGTTATAAGGGTCAAATTGTAGGCTATACTTTCTAAAGCACAATAATTCCATTGTACAGAATCAACTTGTGATAGAAAGGTTTGGAGAACACAATTTGGAAAGGCATTTGAAAACACCTGACTTGCTGAGGAAGCTGTAATTGGTGAATGGAGGAAGGCTGCTGCTCAATGGAGTCTAGAGACCCCACAGCCAGGGCATGGTTGAGTCTCTCTCCCTGCCATACTTGCCTGGGAGTGGCTGTGACAACAATGATGACAATTCAGGAATACAAATAGAACAATTTCCATATTTCCCTCCTAAATCACTACATATAGACATCATCATGAGACTTAATATTATTTTACGTCTTGGGCATTTGTCTTTTTCTTCTTTCCTCTTGTTTGCATTTGTCTATGAAAACCACGACTAGAACCCCTACCAAAGCATACAGTTTTAGGTGCTCTAAAAGTGGCAGTAAAGAAGAGTTAAAATTATGGTATGCTTTTATCAAAATATATCAATCTTAAACCAACCTTTTAGATGGCTTCTCACATTGGTTAACTGAGCATGACTGTTCAGAAGAAGACAAATTATAATCAGAAAGAAGAAAGAAAGGAATGAATGACATGTAAAAGTTAGTGCTGTTGGAAATTATTGACACTAGTTCAGAGACTCAGTCACAGAAAGACATTATTTTGGCAAAGTTATATTGATTTCTAATACTGAATTATTTTGAATTATTTTGAATTACTAACTCAAGGTTCTGGGGAGTGTGTTGTACTGGTATAGAGTACAAAAAGCAGCAAGGAACAGACCATAATACTCAGAGAGCAAAACTTGTATTGATGTCTGCACAATCTACAGCTGGTAGCCCTTAAGGTTCTTCTCAGTAACAGGAAGTTGACACCATTGCATGCTTGTAAATGATTTATACTGGAGGAGAAACCGTTCATGAGATATAATGGTTTGGAACTTCTTCAAGCACATATTAAGATAGCTTTAATCTTCAGACATGTTTGTCTTTCACAGTTTTATCAATAAAATAATGAGCAAAAAAGTTTGATAAATACTGAAGTTTAATGCATATAGAGCATAGTCATAATGGCTGATTAAGCATCAAAAGTTCTAAAGATGATAACATGAATTCAATGTACATACAAGCTATGCATAATAAGCATGTATAATAAGCTATGAAACCATATCCATGCACATGTAAAAATCAAATTCCATTGTTGCACGTGTGATATGGTGTCAACTTCCTGTTACTAAAAATAACCTTAAGTGCCAAGTACATCAGGCAGACACCAATTTGCATGTTTTGCTGTGGGTCTCTTGGTTATACATGCATATGTAGTTACAAACTTTTACAAAATGAATAAACAAAGTAACATGAAAGCAATAAGCTATGAGTATTCACCATTTTCCATATAGACATTGGTTCAGTGGTCACACTCAAAGCACTGAAATTATGAGGCTCCAGGGCACACATAAAGGATTATTTCAATTTGTACCCTGAAGCCTCGCTTGGATACTTTGTGTGTAACCACTGAACTGATGGTGTACTGTATAATGATGTTAAATGGTTTTGTTAATCTAGAAAGAAATTACAGATAAAGTTACATTACAAACTAAACATTTAGTCTTGCAACATTTTGATGTCAATGTTATCAAGCCATGTCAACAATGCACCCTTATTTAAATACAGTACTTGTAAGTAAATTGATGCCTCTACTACTTACATTAGTCATAGCATCTAATTCCATTGGGGTCTCTTTAGTGATTTTACTTTCAGTTTCTTGACTAATACTCCTACTGACAATAAAATCCAAAAAACAATGAAATTAAATAATATACATGTACACAGTATACTATATCTTACCAACTACATGTACTTAACAACAACTTAACAACCATTTCCTAACACCTTGCCAACCACTTCCTGACACCTTTAATAACAACCATTTCCTGACACCTTACCAACCACTTCCTAACACCTAACCAACCACATCAGCAAAATTTGTAAAAAGGTTTCATGTGGCTTAGGAGCCCTGAGGCGTGTGCACGATATCCTTCCTATTGATTCTTTGAAAACTATCTATCAAGCTATTATTCAGTCTCACTTTGACTATTGTTCCTGCATTTAGGATACTTGCGATAAAGGGCTAAAAGATAGGCTACAATGGCTTCAGAATCGTGCAGCTAGGATAATAACTCGTTCTGGTTATGAGATTTGGTCTGCTGATCTGCACTGTGCTTTGAATTGGCAGTCTCTTGCTGAGCATTGGCACAATTCAAAAGTTTCAATGATGTTTAATGTGGTTAAGTATTAAGCAAAGTTAACTGGGAGTGTTGTCCTGTCCAGCGGTGTATAGTTCTGTGCATGTGCTATAGCTGCCTGAAGCATCGTGGTTGCTGCTTGCTCTCTTGCTGTTTAGCTGCTTGCTTCTTGCTTTTTGCCCCACCCACCCTCCTCCGGGGGGGTTATGGTAAGTAATTTATTCCACTGTTGTTACAGTGTGACGGGTGCCGAGGTTGATCCGTGGCTTGGTTGCCATGGTTACCTCTTGCTTGATTGCCTTTGCCATTGCTTGCTATTAGACACCTACCCTCCATTTGAGCGACAAGTTAAAAATTAAAAATAACTTAGCACCAGCTTCATTAATTAGGAAATTTACTCCTGTCTCTCAGTGCCACGATTATATGACTCAAGGCTGCCATGTAAATTTTAAGTTACCAAAACCAAGAACAAATTGACTGACACCTTACCAACCACTTACTGACACCTTACCAACCACTGACTGACACCTTACCAACCACTTACTGACACCTTACCAACCACTGACTGACAACTTACTGTACCAACCACTGACACCTTGCAAACAACTCACTGACACCTTGCAAACCACCAAATGACACTTTACCAACCACTGACACTTTACCAATGACTTATTGACACCTTACCAATCCCTTACTAAAAACCTTATCAACCATTTACTTACCAACCACTCTATACTGACACCTTACAAACCACCCTCTGACAAATTGTTTGATCACACCAGATAGAACTTTCATTCACACATCAGTACCCACACATCAATAAGCTTACCTTTTGATTTTGCGTTGTTTCCTACTGGGTTTGTTAAATCTAAAGTCAGATGGATATTTATGGACTTCAACTAGATGACACTGTCATAACAAAGTATTCAGACAATCAGTATTGTAAGGTACTCACTACTTTCACATAATGCCTTCTGTTTTGGGAGGCACCTATTGTAATGGAAAACAAACAAAATGGTGCCAATAATGAAGCAGCTCTTAAAACACATAAAGATGTCCACAAATACGCCCTTTGCAAGACCTGGTCACATGACACATGTCATCAAAATATCAATTGTAATGACAAAACGGTTGACATATTTAGTAAGAACATCTTTAAATTGGTACTTTTACCAAGTTTGAGCCTTTGTTGGTATATTGGAGATGATTTATGATTTTTTGAAATTTTAACAAAGGTTATATGACTGACTGGCAAACCTTGCCACTCAGCTGTACATTCCTTTCAAAAAATCAAGTTTTTAAAAAAAATTCTGTCCTTGGACCATTACTATCTTTCTTATGCTGCTGTCCATTTTGTCATCAGAGCTGAATATATTTGTGTGTCACGTGACCACATCCTGCAAAGGGCCTATTGCCAAAACCTAAGCTCAAAAGAAGTCTACAACCCCTTGAAGTTACATTTTGTAATTCTGAATAGTTTTCCACTGTCACTGTCTAAATTATAATTATAGTTGCCTCCATGATATGGCCTAAAGGCATTAATGGACCTGATAAAAGCAGCTTTGATGGATCATTACCTTTCTTTCATCTTCACTACCAAACTTATCTGGACAACTTTCAATTAGACATCTGTACTGAGAGATAACATTTTATTGCACAACTGTCTACATCAAAAATGGTGACGTGTGTTCTGTCAGCAACAGATACATAAGATTTTAGCTAATATTTAGAAGCAAGTATCAGCTGTTGGTTATGGCATCCAATGCAATTTCCAATTTTTAAATATTTGTAATGCCCACAGAGTTTTTGGTTATACACAATAAACTTAACAAATAGATTCCATTTGTCCATGTATCTGTACTCTAAGAGATGACTACAAATAATGTCAAAATTTGCTGAGAACAAAAAAGTACACCAATAAACGAAGTTGAGTGGCCTTACTATCGAGGGATTTCATGGCAGCCATGTTTGTGGTCGAAATAATAGAGCTTTTTTCCCAAGAGAAATGAAATCTTTTCTAATTCAAAAACATTCTATTGTACTTGCCCACAAACATGGCTGCCATGAAATCCCTCTATTGTTCTCAATCACATTTTGAGCATCTTCAGTGCATCTAAAAATGGACCAAATCTTTGTTTTGTATAATATTCACCAAAACATTCCAACCAATCAGAGCACACTTAAGATTGAATGACATCATCTATGTGTGTACTGTAACCACACACTCAGTCCCCAACTAATCAGAGTGCATGATAATAATGTACCTTTTTAATATGTTTATGGAACAAAATGCAATGTAACACATATCCATTTACCATGTAATTCTTTTTAGCAATCATCTGAAATAAAGTGTCATGGTTTTCCAGTATGTGGATGTCAAGTAAATAGCTGGTTTGGAAGGATTTCTTGCAAAATCTGCATCTGTTCCAGTGATAACTTCTATAGTGAGTCTCGTATCTAAATTTTGACAATTGACACAAAAATTGTGATTCAAAATTAAGATTTTCTTGCAAATTGGCTCCATACTATCTTAACCTTTTTATATTCACAAAATATTCATTACAGCCAGTTATAGAACATTTGAATTCTGGTGCTGACCTGTAGAGAGATTAAAACAAGATTTATTCATATGTAATGCATCTATATCCCAAGATAGGCTGCATATACATATATATATATATATATACATTATTACTATATATAATTATATAGACCAATATTTATATATCTCATTACATATATTTTATAACTATCTTATTGCATGTTGTATCCCATTGTATTATGTAATATCAACGTCGAATATTGTCCTAGTTTTTGTATATATGTACTTGAGGGGTATGTTTTTATATGAAAATTAAGTTTTTCCCTAGCATAACCCTTTTGTTGATGTACTAGTTCTTAGTTCTTCAATAAAGTTGTTATATATATATATATATCAGCAGCTTCCCCAGTAAGCTCAGTGGACCCAAGAGCAATTTTCTGTTCACATACCAATAAAACTCCTTATTTATAGATGGATTTATGGACTAGCCAATTTACATGTAACTTTCGCTAATCTTCCAATAGGCTGTCTTTGATCTCACACTCACTACTTCTACATTAAATGAAGGGTTTGCTGTGAAAATGACCTAAGTGACTTTTTGATGGATGTCCTGAGATTTAATTTTTTTCAGCATAGGTAATTTAATTATACCATTTTATACCATGATTGAAAAATATCAACAATAAGTCACTTGAACCTGGACCACATCAGAACTTAGAATGCTTTTCTTGTGTAATAGAACTTTCAACACCAGAAAACATGAGAAGTATCCTTGAAAGATCACTGATTAACATAGGAGTATAGTTACATGGGGGCAAGGTGGCAATAGATGGGGGCGAGATGGTGGGGGCGAGATGACTAGGGGGCGAGATGACTGGATACCGAATAACCAATACTCTCACTGCTTGGCTAACTGTGTCACCTAAAAACCTAGTCATCAAATCCACTCCCCCCCCCCCCCCCCCCCCCCCGGGTATGAGGCAAACTAATGGATAGAAGTCCCCATATATGAACAAAATATATGTTATTACATGTATTTTCCTCATCCTTTTGGGATACAAATGTTCAGCAAACTCTTCAAATGCCCATGATTTCCTGTGGGTTCTCAGGGCTCCACAATCATAACCTGTTTATAATAACACTTGGAAAACCAAGCAGCAGATGCACATAAGAACTGACCAACATGATCACTTTAGGTGTCTAAAACATGCACTGCAAAAACCTCACTACAATACAACTGATATAATTCTATTACCATTCAAATAAGTCTTCAACTTCACTAAAGTTCATTTGTTTCCGGAGGACATTACACTGGATATTACCTTCCTGTTGACACATTAACCAAGACATGTCAGATTCAAAAAATACAAGTTTCACGATCTCTATTGCTCGACAGCCAGCAGCTTACCTCAAAAAACGAATCCTCGGGGCATAATGGTCTTTTATAGGGGCAATAAGACCAGCTTAAAGTCATTTTCAACAAATAATAGCCATAATAATAGTCAAGGAATATGGGTAAATGTAGCATCCAATGATTACCAAAAGTTTGAGTGAAAAAGACTGGGTCCAGTTCCATTTTAAACAGGAAGCCCAAGATCATTGAAAGGAGGCACAAGTCAACGCAAGGTTTGAACTTCCAGTTGCAGCTCGTTTGTCTGAATCCAATCTCGAACCCAGCGACTGCGTTCTGATTGGTCAATCAAGACAATAGAAAACCACTTGCGGTCGGTAACACAGGACTCCCACAACATTTAATTTAATTTAAGAGGAGATTTTTTCCAATGACGAGCAATAATGGCGAAAAGCGCCAAAAACTAGACCTTCGTGCGAATTTTAATCCAAATTTTCGTTCTGGATTAACACTCAAATCCTTTTTCTAGCGGTTAAAAACTGATGTACGAAGATAAAATACTTGTTTACAATAGATTTTTGAACTGTACAAAGACTTTTTCTTGAAGTTGTGTTGGGAGTAAGCTTTTTCAAGCTGAATGTAAAGAAAACATACAGCAAATGAAGGCCTAAACCTCATTTTCGATCCAAATTTTCGCTTTGGATTAACACTTTGATTCAACTTTCATCGGCCAAAACTACTTACAAACAACTTAAACTTTCTAACAGAAATGATTTTAGCTTTGTACAACAGCTATTCTTCAACTCAGGAGTTTTTGTCGTTCACTGCTCGAACTTGAAAATTTGATTTTATTTCACTTCATTTTACTTCATTTTTAAATTATCAACAATAAAACTAAGCATAGCACAACAGAAAAATATTACGAAGATATTGTGTACAAGTTACAACAATTAACTGGATATCTGTACCTATTTCTGAACAATAAAAAATTGAAATAGCTGTTCCAGCTTGAATTATTTGTTCACTGAACCTTTTGGCTATTCTGTAAGCAGGAAGAATTTATTGCTGAGTGCAGTCTGAAAGCAGTCAATTTTTTTGGCATAAAAGCCTACAGGAGAAACATATTTGAACTGGAATCGATGAATGCCTTTTCGTCTGTATTTGTTATGAGTTTTCATGGCCAACTTAGACTGTCATCAATGCTGGAAAAAAATAAAATAAAAATTAGAGAAAAAATTCGGTGTCATCTCAATAACTTTTTGAGTCGATGGAATTTGCCAAGCAGTCCAGCCGGCTTTGATTAGATTACGGAAAAATACACGGCAAGAACTTACCGCTGCTATGCTTTAGGTTGAAAAAGGATGAAAAATATATCAAAGCTACGTCAACGGACCAAACAGTAGCCTTCTTTGCAGACTCAGACTCAGGCTAACCAAATAAGAGAAGAAAGCAAAGTGAGGCGTCCTTCGTCTCCACTCAGTACTGAAGCCGACATGTACTTGCCGACACCTGAAATGAAAAATGCCATCAAAAATAGAAAAAGTTCCCTTTCAACTCTTGAGAAAAAGTAAAGATATTTTAGACATTGAAAATGGCAAAGTAAATCGATAAACGTGTACTTACAAACAGTGTAGTGATCCAGCTGGGTCAATGAGCTGAGTTGGCTTTGCTGTCTTTTCGTCGACTTTGTTTGCCCGTTTTTCGTCTTTTCCAGCTTTCAATTTGATATTGATAAACCATTGGCACATTCTTCATCGACAATACAATAGCAAATTTTCTTAAGAAGTGATTTTCTTTGCAAAAGTCACTAAATATCCACGAAAGACCTTTGTAATTTCTAGCTCTCAGTCAGTAAACTTTTCAATTATTTTGGCGCCATTTCTGGAGCATGCGCATTTGAGTCGCAAACCGGAACCCCAGAAATCTGGGGAAAACAAATCGATTCCCAGAGCTTTAGCCGGGGTCGCGTCCGCTGACCAGACGCTGGCAAAACTCTGGGCTCGAGATTGGTCTGAATCCGGTCATTCCGCCCGAGAGTCGTTCCGCCGTAGTCGCCGTAGTCGTAGTCCTGGTCTGTGGCAAATGTTTGGGGGACTGAGAACGAGCGCTCTGATTGGTCAATTCCGGTCACTTCAGAAGTGTGATGTTGTTTTGTTTTTGTTGGGAAGCGAATGAAGAAATTTGTGCAAAAAAGAGGTGTAAATGTTAACTTTGGCATTCCATTCTACAGTGTGTGTATTTTCCACGGTTTGGAGACTTTGTTTATGAAGGCTGAAGCAGTTTTCTCTGAGATTAGTTATGCTACCTGCGGACTGTGTATATATTTTTTGTAATATACTGTGAATTAAATAAAGTATTATTATTATTGAATTAAATAAAGTATTATTATTATAGATTATTGTGGATTTAGAGGATCGTGAACTTTCTAAGCCGTTGTTCGAAATGACAAAGAAACAAGATCAAAGACGACCACCGACAATATTTTATGGCGATTCTACTTGTAAGCCTGTATTCCTGAGGATATAATATATAGCCTAAGCAACACAACAATTGTTGAGTGACATACTTTACATGGCCATATCGAGATTCAGGGTACATGGCCGGAGAACGGCGTTTTGAAAAACTTTGCTTGTTGAATGAAGCACATGTAAAATCAAAACTTCAAACTTTGTTGATTCGTACCAGTTACAGAGGAAAAAAAATCGCGACGGATGATAAGAAACTTTTTCACATTACTACAACAAGAATCATATGAACTTTTTATTATTATTTTTCACAAAACTGAGGTCATATCCGTGTACTGAACCAAAAATGGGACAATTTACTCACCTGTAGTTTGCCGTAAATCGAACATAAGTTTGATAAACTTTCAAAGAGGGGGGCCTAGGGGGGTTACGAATACCGCAATCCCGCAAGAAAAATTCGAAAATACCGCAATCCCGCAAGAAAAAATGGTCAATCCCGCAATCCCGCATGAAAAATTCGAAAATAGCGCTCACCACACGAAAAAATTCGAAATACCACTCCCACGGGACCTCACGCGCAAAAACAATAATCACCGAAACATGAAATTTTCTATCGAGCGCCAGAAGCAAAATCCCGCATCTCGCAGGCCTCAAAAATACCGCATTACCGCAATTTCAAAACGTTTTTCCCGTAATACCGCAGCTCAAAAAGGAAAATACCGCATACCGCAGGGTTTGAGAATCCCGCAATACCGCAATTTTTTTTCTAAAATACCGCAATACCGCACAAAGAAATGGTCAATCCCGCAATCCCGCAAACCCCTAGGTCCCCCTCTTCAAAGACAATTATCCGAAAAAGTGCAAAAATCTTGTGTGGTTTTTATGAGAACTAGAATATATCCTGCCTAAGCCAAGTAGGACTGGCTGGTAGTACTTACTGGGACTGAATGGAAGAGTTCTCGCATTTAGGTAAGCTGAAAAATTTCGTGAAAGTTTTGGCAGTGGGAATTTGTTAGTTCGTACGCGCCGTGTCGCGTTAGTCGGCTTACAAAGTTCACAATCCTCTAAATCTACAAAAATCATCGTAAAACGCCTCAGCCTTCTTAAGCAACGTCACCAAGCCATGGAAAATACACTCGCTGTAGAACAGAATGCCAGATTAAAAATTTACACGTCCTTTTTTGCACAAATTTCTTCATTCGCCTCCCAAAAGGAACTAAACAACAACACAGTCTGAAGTGACCGGAAGTGAACAATCAAAGCACTCGTTCTCAGTCCCCCCAACATTTGCCACAGATACCCGTTAGCCGTAAAAGGGCCAATAATTTAACCGTAAGTCGTAATAATAGGAAAAACTAACCGTTAGCCGTAATGAAAACTTAGCCGTAATAGCTTTTTCCAGCGTTTTCAACAATGAAAATTAATGTTTAAGTTAGTTATTCATCCACTTTAACCGTAATCGTAAAAAAGCCAAAATATTAACCATTAACCGTAACAGCCACCACCCCATTGAGACCCTCGTAGTCGAGTACGTTTTTCAACAGCTTGCATGGCGAATGGTTAATTGATGATTTGTGCGATCATTGCCAATTATAGTTAAATAATAATAATAAACTTTATTTATACACGGTATCTACAATTATCTATAAAAAATAAATGCTCTTGCTGAGAGCCGTGTTAACCAATAAGTTACCTGTAGTAAGAACGATGTGTTGATACCACAAGTCGACAAACCACCATTATCAACAGTACACACTCAAATTCTCTCATTTTAATGATATACCAAATAACAGTAGCGCACTGAAACAAGTCTCTCCGGGGAAGAAGTGTATGTATTTACACTAACCCTAACTGCTATATTTAAAGAATGTTATACGAGTGACGACTGACACATTTAAAACATTTTAATGGTAAAACTAAATCTTCAGTGCAAACTTCTAAATTACTTATAATCTGTCTATAAGTCAATAAGGAACTTACGACTTGTTTAGAGTCGATGTATTTATATGCAACAGTATTGTACCGCTTTTATTTCCCTAACAGCCGACTTTATGTGGAAAAGCCACTAAATTGCTTGGGTTATCACTTGTTTGGAATGTCCTCGGATAAAAGAAAATAAAAAGGAAAAAGTAGGGTTACCCTACAGCTTCATGAAAACAGATTTAAATAATGATTGTATCACTTATAATAATCCCACAAATTCGTTTTGGTCTACTAAAATATGTTTAACTATATGTTAGCGTAGTCAAGGGCGCAAGCTCCGATTTTTAGTGCAACACTGTTGCGACAAGAATCCTTAAAACTCACATTGTTGCCATCATACATTGCAACTACCTGGAAAATGACTATTAAATAAATTCATAAGACGACTCAAGCGCAAGCCGACGCAATAAAAAACAAAACATTTTGCGCTTGAATTTGTGCTTGCGTCGCTACCTTTTCTAGCGAGAGCACGATCTTTGCGTCGTATTGCCTCGCTAGTAAGAACCAGTCTTAAAGCGCATTACAACATAACCATTTTTTTATAATTTGTCAGTAAATAGAGATTAATTGTATAATTATAGTAGGATTGAGAACGTTTGATTTACAATCAGACAATAATCATACAATTAATACGATTCGGTGCTTTATCTTTATTGTTCCAATTTCCATCTTGTTCATTCTTTATGATTCTTGTACTGTGTTAGCTGCTATTGTCTTTGACGGCACTTTATGCAGCCATTCTATTGATGTGCACTTAATTACTAACACTTATAATACAGAACTCTGTGCTAACCGTGCCCCAGTAATGGCAAGTCTTTCATCTGGCCCAGATCCTCTATACGCTCTAGGGAGGGGTGGGGTTCGCACGTTTGCTGGCATAGAGTGCCGAGATTCTTCGGGAATTGATTTACAATCGAATACGGGTGAAGAGTATCGATAACTTGGGAGATCAGTTCGTTGATTAACGTTATCATTCATCGAAACATTATCGTAAGTTGATAATGGTCTTTTGTCTGAAGGGAAGTCCCCGCTATTACTCCCAGTGGACGCTCTTCGTTGTAACGATGGTTCAATACTATCAGTATAAAATACACTTTGCTCTGATGTAACTTTCTTAAATGATGTTAAAATGGGATGTCGACGGATTTGTGCAGCAGCACCCATACTTGACACACGTTCACGTTTATCGCTTATTGGCACGCTACCTCGTTTTAACGAAGCCCCTTTAAAAACGTTCGTAGATCCACTAGTAAACGAATAACGGTTGTTGGCTTTGGGTTTTGGTGCTTCTTCTTTTGTCAAGGTACGTTGGGTAATACTAACTATTTCAGCTTTGTTTCCTCTACGAGGTGGACGAACAGGTTCCCCGCCTTGTTTAATTGTACGAATACGAGCTCCTACTGATTGTCGTGTAGTCTCTAACTGTAGGGTTGGGATGGTATTCAAGTTATCAGCACTGTAAGCTTGTCGAAGGGGTTCTTTATCAAACATTTCTTTATAATCTCCTACATCACTAGATGGACTGGCAATGATCTCATCATTGTAAGTCTTTTCTAGGTTCTCCTGACTGACAAAGAAATATGTCCCTGAGTTAGTTTCTTGAGTTTTAGTTACAGCAGTGTTAAAGCTTTTGTTCCTGTTACTGAAAACGCCCTTGAAGCTCTTTACACTTCCACTGCTGCTACTGTGTGAGATTTCACTTTCTGGACGTCGAGTGTGAGGTTGGTAAGGCTCTCGACTTTCTTGATGAGGTAAAGAAGGTGGAGAAGAACTGCTGTCTTGTGCTGCTTTCAGTTCTAGAGACCGTGGGGGTGGTGGACGGGGTGGTTTGTTTGGTACAGTAGCAGCACGTGCACGAGCTTCTTCCAGTGAAATTAGTTTCGTTGCTGGAGACACAGAGATACTTGCAAGACGCGGACCAAGAGAACCAGGAGCTACAGCATCTACAAAACACCAAAAAAATGAATATCAGCTAAGGGAAGCAAAGGTGGCTAAGCGCCAGAGCGCCAGTCTGTCACCTCTGTGGTCCCCGGACGGGGCATAATATGTGAATTGAGTTTGTTAGAGCGTTCTCTTCCTTACTTAGAGTATTTTTTTGGGGTCCTCTGGTTTTCCTCCCTCAATAAAAACGAATTATCAAGCTGAGAATTCTATGCATAGAATATTAGAATGTAGCGGTAGTGTGCAAGACTACAGTGGAGTGCCTGCAACTAGCTGTACAGCTAAATGCTCTTGCTTTATAAAGAAAACACTTTTAGCAACATAAATAAGTAACCGTGTACTGTTCTAAGAACCACTTACCTGGGTCTAAATTGAGTCCATGATGAGGTCCTCTTTCCTGAAGAGTATTGTACTGTGGGTTGCACACAATAGCAAGCGATGCTGCATTCACATCAAACAGTTCTTCAGTATTTCTTATCAAATACTCCACTAAGATAGCTTGTATATTGATTTCCAATAAGGCAGTGTTCCCGTAGTCCGAGTTACGTGGACTGAGTAGATTTGGTGCCCAAACGATAGCAAGGTTCTTAGCATGCATTCCTGTCTGGCTGGAAAGTGAGGCTAAACGCGATAGGTGACGTAATAAGTACTCCAGAGTGCGGTAGTGGGGTGGAGGCAGTTGTTGGATTACGTGATGTATGGCTATCTTACGCTGGTTATCATCATCTGTAATGTTTATAGCGCTCTACGAGAAATGAATTATATTCAATATCTTACTAGTCTCAGTAGATAGATAGACAGAGACAGACAGACGGACAGACTGACAGAGGGACAGGACAAATAGACGGACAGACATACGGACGCACGGACAGACAGACAGACGCACGGAAAGACAAACAGGCAGGCAGATAGTCTGAAGGCAGATAGACTAGTGTAGTTGACTTACCACAAATTTATCATACAGATGGTGAGTTAGGAGAGGATTGGGCAGCTCTCTGCAGTTCAATAAAATGCATTTCATTAGGAAATATACTATATAGTAGGGAGGAAAACTTGTAGTGGACAAACATATGACCTATGTAAAATTAACAAATAATATCAATTTTCCGTGAAGCCAAAATGTGGAGAAAATAACAAAATACGCCACGAGACGAAGTCGAGTGGGTTCACTGTTGTTCTCACCAGATTTTGACGTCATCTGTACATCTGTTGGAGTCAGACCCACGGAAAATGGAATCTATTTGTTTTATACAATATTTTAATATTAAAACCCGAAACATTACAACCAATCAGATAGCTCGTAAGATGCAACGACGTCATCTATGCGTGTGTACAGTAATTACACACGGTTCTCGACCAATCACAAAGCGCATAGCATACCAATTATTACATAAACAAGCAATAATGACTTACCTGAAGTACATCTTGAGTAAGGCGCTTATACAGTGAACATCGCGAAGATAAAACTCTGAGGTCAGATCTGGAGGTGAGTCATTATCATACGCCAACCTACACATTTCAAGGTCCATATGTTAATTAGTAGAACTAGTTGGCTAATGAGAATATTCCCTCCTACCTTAATTTCTGAATAGTCGACGTTGAGCCAGTCAAACGATATATTCCATCAATTATGCCATGTTCATCAATTACAGATGTACACTCCTCCAAGACCAAAGGTACTACAGTAAAACAACATCAATATAACTGAGAAACGTTGAAAGACAGACTGACTAGAATACGTAACAGTAGTACCTTGTCGGGATGTTTGAGCTAAATGCTCTCCTAAATCACATCCAAACGTACGTTCCCTAGGAATAAAGAGAAAATAGATGAGCTGCTTGCAAACCCTGTGATGTCATAACGACAACTTTACAGACTGGATTTTCCTTACTTTAGAATTCCACTTTGCATAAGACGAGCTCTAGACGGCCTTGACGAAAGAAACAGCCTTAAAAAGCTCATCAGTTTACCACGTTTTTTAGCAACTACAACAAAACATGCTTACAGTAAAAAATGTGAAAATTGTAGCCAGGATTCAATTTTTAATCTCATTGGTTGACCCTGGTTTAGTGTAAAAAACGTTTTTTTTAATGTACGTCTGTGTATGAAAAAATCTAAGCCGGTGTCAACCACTAAAAGTCCAATTTAAGCTACCGGTACGAGGAGAAAAAGAAAATATCGTACACTACGGTTTTCAATCACGAAGTGATAAGTAAAAACAAGAAAATAGGTGAATATTAGACTTACCGGGTTTCATGTGCGCATTTCTGCCTGGGGCAGCTGGAATTGAATGATTATCTGTCATTTCACCGATCACTTCGACACACTGACTTGGAAAAAACCCAACCTGTGCGAGCAATTTTAAAATATTTATGAAACACAATGAAATTTAGTATTCCATTTTTGGGTGCGTCTGTACTCAGTCTAAGGCCATGTTTATATAGCGAAAAGTTGTCTTAGGTACCTGAAACAGCCCTTCCCCCATCCCCCGAGTTTCCCTGGGCGAGCTCTTTTTTCATACATTTCTTTGAAAAATTCAATCTAGCGTTTACACGAAGAATTTAACTCATCTCGGCTGGGCGAGACAACTCACGGGGCGAGATAACTCGTCTCGGCTGGTAGGGTAACCCTGGGAGGCGAGACAACTTTTTCTCGCATAAACACGTAGCTCGCCTTCCCGGAGCGAGACAGCTATGCGCGCGCACGCTAATTTTCCAGCAAAAATGCAGTTGAGCTTACTGTACCCTCGAGAACCAGGTTTTACAAAACTCCATATAAACGCTCTGTAAAATTGTCGGGGGGGGGGGGGGGGGAAGGGCTGTCTCGGGTACCTATAGATGCACAGACGAGACAAGTGGTGAGAACAAAACAGAGCGCGGCGAGACGAAGTCGAGTGGCACGACTGTTGTTCTCACCAGATTTTGATGTCTTCTGTGCATCGATTAGGTTACACGGAAAAACAGGACCTATTGTTTTATATATTATCTATATTGACTGTTTTATATATTATCTATCGAAACTTTTCAACCAACCACAGAGCCCGTACGATTCAATGATGTCATCTGTGCCTATGTACTGTAATCGCACACGGTTCTCGACCAGTTGGAACGCACGTAATATACTATATAACTGAGATAAACTGAGATAAAAGTAAGATGATCAATAAATACCTCGTAACTTCGTTTTCCTCTCCACCAGATACTTTCATCAACTGGGGGCATATCTATTATGGAAATAATATCTCCAACCTATAAAGAACAAGCCATTTTATAACTAGGGATGATACTAGGCGTTAACTAAACACATTTTATCAAATACTTCCAATCTATAAAGAACAAGCCATTTTATAACTAGGGATGATACGAGGCGTTTACTGCACACATTTTATTCATCGGAAGCGCACTTATATAGTCACAATCGTTTACGCACATTTATGTCAGGAAGAATTAATCCAATTAGTTGTAACAATCAATTTTTCTCTGAGAGATCCAAATCTACAAACGATTCATCAAAATATATGGTGTAATCAGGAGTTTTTCAAATGATATGACGTCAAGATTAAGTACGTACAAAAGTTCCCACGCACGACTATTACATCCTAGGAAACACTAAAGTCACGCTGCGATATCTGATATGGCGTGACGAATATGTTTGCGTCACACCAATGACGTAGTAATAAACATACTACAATTATTAATTACATGAAAGAATTCCCTACGTTGTTAATTCCGTTTTAGTGGCTCAATACTTTAAAATGAAATAAATATTTCTCATTATTTTGTCTTAGTTCACAGAAGAAAAAGAAAGCAAGGTATAATCTATTAACCAGAACAATAGACTGCAATGGCTTCAGCTGATTTGTAAAGCGACCACATGGACTGAAAGAATGTTAATTATGTTAATCGTTGTTAACAGACTTCTCATTGAACTACAATTCATTGTAAAAACATACAAATTTATTGAAAAAAAGTCAAGCAACACATAATCAATTCCACCACTTTGAAAGTCTTTATCAAAAAAATATTAGCTAATTATTTCAAACACATTGTCACGATATATTATCAATAAAACACAGCACTATAATCGTGAAATTTTGTTTCAAAGGTAATTTGATGAAACACCGATTTCCGAACTAAAAACTGGTTTTATATAAAAATACTTTAGTAATTTGCTTCTGTTCGATTATATCAAAATCGGCAGGATAATGAAATATTTCCCGTCAAATTCATTGTGTACTATACAAGGAGAGAAATGATACACCGCTCGATTGAGCAAGTGAAATAGTGATTTGAATCATTACAACAACGTAAATCATCATAGAAGAAGGCAAGTGAAGTCTGTTATATATTTCATGATTAGGTAAAAGCAAAACAGTTATAATAATTCAGAGCTGTTGCTCAATTTTGTTATAAAAACACCATAACAAAACACCATTCCGGAAAATTTGGTTCCAAAAATAGTCTTTTTTGTGTCTGGTTGAAAGATATTTAGCACTGCTATTTTACTACACAGTACAGTTTAGTATATTTTAAAATCAGACAATATTCAGTGGAAATAATAATAAACGTACCCCATGACTTTAACATCACCGGAATTCTCTGCTTTCTTCCAGGTGTGCTTGTATGTTTTTAAGATCCAAGTAAAACCTTATTTTAACCACAGTTTCCCGACCACAGTTGAATATTAAAATACTGGCGCACCTCACGGTTGAAATTTCGCTAATATCCCACAGCGAATAACAGAGTAGATTGAGAGGTCAATAGTGAGAACAAAATCAACCAATAGTAACAATCTATTTTGACCGCTTTATAATAACCATTTAAGACCCCTCCTAGCTCACATCCATAGCAACGACAGTGACAGACAGCTATAACACGCTGGTCGAAGAAAATGGCGTCTTAAAAGAAAAGTCAAAAATACCTCCGGAAATAAAACTTCAATAAAAATTAATACATTAAGCCACACAATACCGTCTTATGAAACGTGGAGTTTCCCTCAATACACCGATAACTCCATGCATAAATCACTCCACGAAGTAAAAACGTAACATCAGATTCCTTATGTGATCCCACTTGGAGAACTAGAAAAACTTTAGCATGACAAAAGATTGAATTCTCTGAGGAGGTAAACACTAATGGTTTATTTACAGTGGAACCTCCGCGTTCGACCACCTCCCGTAGGTGAAAACCTCTGTAGTGCGACCACTTTTCAAAAATACTAAAACATTAAATCAGTATAATTGGTGCCTCCCAAAAGCGACCGTTTGATACATAATCCTCGCATAAATGCTGTTTAAAACGGTACTAAGCTGATGAAACGTTCTTACTGCGATAGAATGCACAAGACTTTACAAGGAGAAATTGATGATCGTTAATTATCTGCAGCTATCGTATGACTCTAAATTTATGGCTAGTATACAGACACTACCAGCGTGTAACATAATTATTATGCTAATTCCATTTTTTTCTATTGTCTATTAGTACTATTCGTACAAACTAAAAAGTGCAATCTATTGCATGCCAAGATGGATTAGTACTAACTTCCAGTGATATTTCATCAGCTCCCTGAGAAGTGTATCGTTTGATCACATGTGCAGCAGCAATAGCAGGTACATTGATAGCCGACTCATCAGTCAGTAATAAATGGTTGCCATGGTTATCAAGCTGTCAATAACAACAACAATAAAAATAATCATCATTTATATCATCGTCGTTATCATGATCATATCATCAACAAAACAAACGTAAAAACCGCCACCTGATAAGCTCAATTGGTGGAGCATCGGTCTTTCATGCAGGAGGTTGTGGGTTCAAGCCCCGGCTGGACCAACACTCAGGGTCTTAAAATAACTGAGGAGAAGGTGCTGCCTTAAATTGTAACTACATCTGCAAATGGTTAGACCTTCAGGTCTTCTCGGATAAGGACTTTAAACTGTAGGCCCTGTCTCCCATCCCTTCCTTAACCTGTATATGGGGGACATTAAAGAACCTGTTGAGCTGTTCGTAAGAGTAGGGGATTGTCTTCTGGTTCAACAATCTGGTCTTAAATTCTAATTATTCGCTCATGATTGTAAGCTGCGCTGCTGCCTATGGCGCCTTAAAAATGCAGTCGGTACAAATTCACATTGATCATGTGTAAAGCGCCTTTGATTATATCCACGTAGAATGATTTACAGATGGTTCGTCTAAATAAAATAAATCAAAAGCACAACAAAACATCCATAAAACGTATTCATTGATTAAATTGTAAGTGTTACTGTGTGACGCATACTACCGTGGGCACCCAATAAAATGTCTAGGAAACAGTTTCGTGTGATGAATAGTTTAGATTTTAGCTTTTTGATGACGTCACTTGTAGCAAATCAGAGAATGAGAATCAGCCCCTAGCATGATGACGTTTTTGTCCCCTCTAGCTATATACTAGAATTCTTTTCGAGTAGCTTAAGTTCGGTAATTGGAACTTTTGTGTTTGTATTCTCGAAGGAATATAAAATTTGAATTATACGAAAGGCTCTTGAAAAGGGTTCTGGTATAGAGAGGGAACAAAGACGTCATCATGCTAGGGGCTGATTTGTTTGACAGATACATTGGAACGTGAACTCAGTTGTGACAGATTTTATTCATATTAGTAACAAAAATATCCTGTGTTGCCACACTGACATTGATTGAAGAGAAGATTAAAAGAGTTTTCTGTTCAGATTCTGGAAATTCCCTTGCCAATAGCAACCTTAATCTCTTCACTGCAATAGCCATTGAAGTCCCTAGGATGTACCACATTCTACTTCATTTGAATTTGACTGTTGAAGGCGATGTGAAACCAACGAAATATTTCTAACTGTAATTATTTGCTCTGAGTCCAGGGTTTGAACGTAAAATAAACTAAGTGTAGTTTTGTAGTTTGTAAAAACAATTAATTGGGTGGCCACGGTACAGTGTCACATAAAACTGATGTAATCATACCTCGAACCAGTTTAATACAGGTCCACAATTCATGACATTATCAGCAATTTCTGATAAGCGTGCCAAGTATTTCTGCAGGATTTGTTCTATGTCCTAACAATGATAAATGATTATAATATATAAACAATAAGTAGATGGGCTGATGCACAGACTAAGCAACTGACTAATTGAATGACTGCATCATGTGAAGACTGAAAAGTAAAATATTTCTTGTTACTATACTGACTGACTGACTGACTGACTGACTGATTGACTGACTGACTTCAGGACTGACTGACTGTCTGACTGATTGACTGACTGTCTGATTGACTGATTGACTGACTGACTGACTGACTGACTGACTGACTGACTGACTGTCTGACTGATTGACTGACTGACTGACTGACTGACTGACTGACTGACTGACTGACTGACTGACTGACTGACTGACTGACTGACTGACTGACTGACTGACTGACTGACTGACTGACTGACTGACTGACTGACTAACTGACTGGCTGATTGACTGACTTCATACATTACCTTCAAATGCCCAAAATTGTGAAAATATTAATAGCTTTTGGAATTATAATTGAATTGTTTCTTCCGCGTAAATTGTTCTTATGTCAATTTTTCTTTTGTATCTCTATTTATTCTGTACTTTGCTCTTAGGTTTGTTTGCTTGCTCTATTCTATGTATTAACATTAGTGCGCATTTATTGTTTGCTATGTTTATCCTTATTTTTTTTTCAAGGTCTCTTGTTTCTCCCATTGGTTGATTACTTGTGCACGCGCATAGTTTTTAGTCCTTTGCTTCAATTGTATTTATGCCGTTTGCCCTGAAGATGCACTAGTAATGCAAAAGCTCAAAGAGATTTATTATATGTATTCCTCAAAGGTGTTTTAATAAAGCTATTATTATTATTATTATTATTATTATTATTATTATTATTATTATTGACACCTTTATTGAGTAACAACATGATTGTAAGTTTACAACTTTGCGGGTGTAACCTTGGCTAAGCTGTAATTATCTAGTATGTCCCAGTCCTTATTCCTGATTTCTCAAAACCCGCTACATATACTTATTCATAAACGTAGTACGTATAGAAATGCTTGACAATTTCTGAATTTTGTGACATTATCCACTTCTGACTCTTAAGCAATAAATAATTTGCTTCTTCTTGATTTGCTGTGATGTTTTTAATTATCTCCATTTTTAGGTTATGGTGGTAGTTACTTAGGAAATCGAACACTATGTTCACTTGAATAACTTGATGGTTGGGATACAGCTGTTTGATTCCACTTCGCAGTTCACGGTATTTTTCTTGTTTGTGGGCACTTCTTTCCTTTATCTTGCCAACGGTGCAGACTGTTCCTTCTAATAGCAACCATACTTTCCTTTCCTTTTCATAGATGGCCATGTCTATTTTGTTAGCGTGGTTTTGGGGAGCTTTCGGTAAATGGAATTCTGTATCCCACATAATTTTTGCTCTTTCGTTCTCAACTACTGACAGTGGTAGGCTCTGTTCATACCAGGGTCTAGAATGGTCGTTTTCAAAGCCATAATTATCAAGTAGATAATGATAAAATGGTCTCAGCATTTTATCATGGCGTGATTTGTATAGGCTTTGGGCAATTTTTGAACATCCGCACATGATATGAGTTGTAGATTCTTGGGCTTGTTTGCACATTCTGCATGTTGTATCTTCAAATAGCTGTTGTATTTTCACTTTCTTGTATACCTTGGTCGGTAACAATTGCTGCCTAATGTTGGAATTCACGGTGTAGAGTACATCTGGGATGTTACGCCATTTGTAGTGAATAGTAGCACTGTCCGGTGAAATGTCGTTGTCACTATGTTGTAGTAGTGTCAATGCGCCTAGCCAATTCTGGTTTCCTACCTCTTTCTTCAGGTTGTTTACAACGGCATTGGAGAGGAATGCTGTGAGTAGTTTTGGAGCTGGTTTTTCTACTTCAATTGTTGTGTTTTCATACGTCATAGTTGTTGAAATCTCTCCAAGGTTGAATCTGATGTTCAGCTCATCTGCATACTTTTGTGCATCTTTTAATACTGACTTTAGTTTTTTGGCTATCTTCTGTTCTTCAAACTTTCTAACAAGTTGTAATCTTTTGTCTTGGCTTCTTGTAATGTAGTTGGCTACTTTGATCTTTGTAAGCTTGTACATGATTTCTATTTGTTTGAGGCCTTTTCCTCCCATATTGGATGGTAGATACATGAGCTTAGTAGACTCTTGGGTATGTAGGGCTCCATTTTCCTGTATGATTTTCCTTGCTTCACGGTCCAATTGCTTGAGGTCGTTCACTAACCAGTCAGCGGTCCACATTTGGTATTATAAAATCGGCATGGCGAAGGTGTTTGTTGCCTTGATTTTCCTAGGGATAGAGATATTAGAGGACCATATTACGCTTAGTCGGTTTAGATATTCTTTGCTTGAGTACTCAAATGCCATTTTATCGAGATGGGAAAAATTTTCAAATTTTCCCAGAAATTTGTATTGATCGTTGGCATCTAGCATTGAGATTGAATCTTTTTCGTTAAGAGGAAGATTGTCAGATGGTACTATTTTCCCTCTTTGTACATTTACAGTTGAGCACTTGTCCAATCCCCATTCTAGACCTATGTCTTTGAACATCTCTTCCATCTTTCGTGTTTCAACCATTGCCTTTGTGGACGATTTGTGAAAGGTTTTTAAGTCATCTACATAGAGTAAATGAGTTATTTTGGTATCTGGTAGTTTTGAAAGAACATAGCCTTCATTGCTTCGCAAGTTCCATGCAATCGGGTTTAGGCACATTGTGAATAGCCTAACACAAAAAGAGTCTCCTTGTAGGATCCCTCTGTTTAGTGTGATTGGACCTATGTTGGCTTTTCCATCTTTAGTTTGTACATCTAGGGTTATCTTCCAGTTTTTCATGATGTTCTTAATAAGTGTTGTTATCTTTATTGGTAATCCATAGTGGTAATCCATTATTATTATTATCGTGATTTATTTCAACTTTTGATTTTCTAATGTTTCTTACAGAAATTTGCGGAAACTGACGCTCCTAAGCAAAATTCTTAGAATTTACATGGAGTCAAAAAGTGGCGTTTTCTAGGTACATGAGTAGAAGGCCTTAATCACTTCACAGTTCTGGGATATAATCCACTTTTGGCATTTTCTAATTACTATTTTGGCATTTTTAAGTCCTGCCCTATGAAATTTATTAACTAGATCTTTGTGGTATCCTGCTAGGAAATCAAAAACAACATTTATTTGATGAATGTCATAGTTATTGTAAAGTCTCTTTAGGCTGTTTCTGAGATCTGCATACTTGTCCATTTTCATCTTGTCTCTTTCTTGTATTTGGCCAATGTTACAAACTGTCCCTTCGATGATTAACCACGTCTTTGTCTTCTTGTCCAAAACCATAATGTCCGGCTTGTTTGCACCATCTCTTGGAACAATGTCCAGATGTATGGGGATATCCCAAAGAACTTTGGCTTCGTCGTTTTCCATGTAGCTTTTTGGAAGCGGTTGCTTATGCCACGGTGTAAGGTTGTCATCTGCAGGAAACCCAAAGCATGATAGGATTTCATGATATACAGGTCGCAGCATGCGATCATGCCTTGACTTGTATAGAGTTTGGGCGATGGCTGAACAGCTACACAACAAATGCGGTATTGTTTCTTCGTAGTGGTGACATAATCTACAGCTTAAATCATCTTCTCCGTCTTTCAACTTCTTTCTACGGTATACCTTTGTTGTTACAAGTTGTTGCATAATACTGGTGTGTACACCGTACACAACATCGGGTATGCCTTTCCATATCTTGCTTATTACGTAACTTTCTTTCTCTAGTTCAGGGTCCTCCCATCGGCCAACAAGGTATTGTCCAACCCATGGTTGTTGTTTTACTTCCTCCACTAACAACTTGTCTATTTCCTTCTTGAGTATTGGCTTGATGTATCTCGGTTGGCACTTGGATACCTGTGTAGTTTTGTTACTAGTCACGATAGATGTTGTTTTACTTTCGCAGTCATACTCTAAGTTCAGGTTGAGTTGGCTGGCATATACTTTTGCGTCTTCAGTTCAATATTGATCTCAGTGACTTGCTTTCTTTATACTTTTGGAATGATGAAACTAGCTGGACGTGCGGGTCAGTGCACGTTGTCAAGTAGTGTGCTGTCTTGATCTTAGTAGTTTTGTACAACATCTCTAATTGCTGTAATCCCTTACCTCCTTTGTTGCATGGAAGGTAAAGTACAGGGTTGGACTCTTGTCTGTACTTACATTGGTTCTCGTTCATTATCTGTCGTGTCTTTCTGTCAAGTTCCTGTAGGTGTTGAATGTTCCAATCAGTTGTCCACATGTGGTACAAGAGTACAGGAGTAGCAAATGTGTTTGTGGCTGTAATCTTTCTCGGGATAGATAATGGCGATGACCAGATTACAGATAGCCTTCTAACGTATTCTCTGCCTGATACATTTTGGACTTCCTTCTCGAGCTGGGTGGTATTTTCATATTTTCCAAGAAACTTGTAGTAGTCATCTTCCCCAAGTATGGGTATTTGCTGCCCACTACCTAGTGGGAGTCCTTCACTCGGTTGGTGAGTGCCTCGTTTGATATGCACAGCTGCGCATTTTTCGATTCCCCAGTGAAGGCCGATGTCTTTAAACATGCTTTCCAGGGTACTTGCAACTGTTGCGGCTTTGGTGCTGTTCTTATGGTAGGACTTCAGGTCGTCTACAAACAGACTGTGCGTTATCTTGATGGACTTGTCATGAGTAAATGTGTAGCCTTCTGTGGATCTCAGATACCACGCAACTGGGTTAAGGCAAAGAGTGAACAATGTGACACAGAACGAGTCACCTTGGAGAATTCCGCGGTTGATCTTGATTGGGCCAATGGTTGTTGTTGTTGTTGTTGTTATTATTATTATTATTATTATTATTATTATTATTATTATTATTATTATTATTATTATTATTATTATTATTATTATTATTATTATTATTATTATTATTATTATTATTATTATTATTATTATTATTATTATTATTATTATTATTATTATTATATCCAGCAGTGTTACACATCTTTATGCTAAATCCTAATGGCACAATAGGGCGCTAAGCGTTACCTAGAGGCCATGTAAAATTAACCTAATTTCCTTAATGCTATACCAATATATTAAATAAAATTTGCCTCTTCGAAAGAAAATATCCCTAAAAATTATTGAAAAGAAGCTTAAAAAAATCTTAAGAACTATTATAAATGGTAAATTCCTGAAAAAAGCAAAAATATATATATATATGTCTATATAAAATAATACTGAAAAAACCTACTATAAGTTTCGATTTTATATGTGTTCAAAGTTTGTTCCCTTGAATTGTTGAGGTAAAATTGCGCCACTTATGTATAAGTCTTGAACGTGCGCGCAATGTTCAGAGTCGACGAAATGACAGCTTTCTGCATCTTTTGGAGCACCATCTTTCCTCTGCATCCTAATATTTCATCCATCGTCTTTTGAAGCTCTTATTATTATTATTATTATTATTATTATTATTATTATTATTATTATTATTATTATTATTATTATTATTATTATTATTATTATTATTATTATTATTATTATTATTATTATTATTATTATTATTATTAAGTACTTGGGTGTGTTAGAAGGGGCAGATATCATGCAGAAGGAAATGAAGAAGAAAGTAAGAGATGAGTACTTGAGAAGGGTGAAGCTTGTGGCAAAGTCGAAGTTGTATGGTGGTAATTTGATCAAGGCGATCAATACTTGGGCTGTCAGTGTGGTAAGGTATAGTGCTGGGATTTTGGACTGGAGTGATCGGGAGTTGAAGGAGATGGATGTAAAAACGAGAAAGAGGTTGACAATGTTTGGGGTCTTTCACAAGAAGGGGAGTGTTCCGAGGTTGTACATGAAAAGGAAGCATGGTGGTAGGGGGCTGATCAGTATTGTTGACTGTGTGAGGGCAGAAGAGCTGGGTTTGTTTGGGTATGTTAAAGAGAGTGACGAGTGGATGCTAAAGGTGGTTGGTGAGTCGTTGCAGGTTGGTGAGACAAAGAAGGAGTATAAGAAGAGGGTGCAGAAGGAGAGGAAAGAAAATTTCCTAGAGAAAAGGTTGCATGGAAAATTTATGAGGGATGTGAGCGATGTTGCTGATGAGCGGTCTTGGCAGTGGTTAAGGGCAGGATATTTGGGTAAGGGCACTGAGGGGTTTGTTTTTGCAGCACAGGAGCAAGCTCTGAGGACAAGGTTTTTCCGGGCAACCATTCAGAAAGAGAATGTGGACCCACAGTGTAGGGTTTGTGGGAAGGAGGTGGAGTCTGTTGGCCATTTGGCGAGTGGTTGTAGTGTTTTGGCCCAGAAGCAATATAAGAAGAGACATGATCGGATGGGGTTGAGGGTGTATTGGGAGCTGTGTCGGAAGTATGGAGTGAAATGTGCTGATGTTTGGTATAAGGAGGTTCCAGATGAGGTTAGGATTTCGGATGATGGAGAAGTAGAGATTTGGTGGGACAGGAGCGTCGAGACAACACAGAAGATGGAACATAATCGTCCAGATGTTACTGTGTTGAACCGAGCGGCTCGTAAGTGGACCTTTGTTGATTTCTCGGTGCCTTGGGATCGTAATGTGGTGGTGAAGGAAGAGGAGAAAATTGCTAAATATTCTCCTCTTGCAAAGGAGATACGAAAGTTGCACCGGGTGTCAACAAAGGTGGTTCCGTTGGTTGTTGGTTCTCTAGGGGTCGTGTCTAGTAATCTTGAGGGGTACCTGAAAGATCTAGGTATTCCAGACGTTCTGGGTGGTATGCAGACGTTTGCGGTCATAGGGACCACCCTCATTCTGCAGAGTGTGCTTAGTCTCTAAGCCCCAGGTCTTGGGGTCGAGGCTAAGCAGTATCTTACACCTGTAGTGTGAATAAAACCTCCACTCAGGTTGTCTATCTATAGAAATTCCTTATTATTATTATTATTATTATTATTATTATTATTATGGAATCTTTATTTTCTCCTTTTCATATTCAGTACAAAGCGGGTTTCTCGACCTAAGACATTTGTACTTAACGTCATGTGTACATGTATAATTACTTAACAAATCCGTAAAATGTTTTCACGATTTCAGTGTTCTGTGATTGTATCCACTTTTGACATTTTTGAATCAGGTAGTCTTGCTCTTTTTCATTCGATGTAATTGTTCCAAGTGCTTTTTGTAGTTCTTTGTTGTATCCTCCTAGGAAGTCGAAGACGATGTTAATTTGCGTGACTTCTGTATCTTTATAGATGTTTTTCAATCCTTGACGCAGGTCATTGTATTTTTCTTGTTTATTTGTTGTTTTTTCTTGGATTTTGCCTACTTGACATACTGTTCCTTCTAGTAGGATCCACTTCTTGTTGTCTTTGTCCATCACAGCTACATCTATTTTGTTTGCTCCATTTGCAGGGGCTCTTTCCAGTTGAAATGGGATGTCCCATGTTATTTTTGCTTTTTCGTTCTCCAGTACTGCTGGGGGTGGTTTCTGCTTGTACCAAGGTTTGCTGTTGTCACTTTCTTCAAAACCATATAAGTTGAGTAGTTGATGATAGATTGGTCTGAGCATTTTGTCATGCCTGCTTTTATAAAGACTTTGTGCAATTGTTGGGCATGCGCAAAGTATGTGCGTGGTCGATTCAGTGGATGAGTGACACATTCTACAGCTGGTATCTGAGACTGCTGCTTGCAGCTTACTTTGTTGGTATGTTTTTGTTGGTAAAAGTTGCTGTCTTATGCTTTTGTTTACGCTGTAGACAATGTCAGGTACATTTTTCCAGATCCTGTGGATTTGGTTGGCTTTAGGTGATAATTCTTTATCTTCAAGCTGCCGAGATGATAACGTTCCAAGCCATGTTTGTCTCTTTACTTCACTTGCATATTTTTCGATGGTGGCCTTTCTGAGGAATTCTTTTATTGGTTTAGGGCTTGGTGTAGTGACGTGAAGTGTTTCATTTCTATCATTAGTTAGAGACGTATCCATGTCGTTAAAGATGCATTTGATGTTGTATTCAGCTGCATATCTTTCTGCATCTTTAAATAAAGATTTTCCTTTTTTCTCAATCTTTTTGATTTCGTGTGATTTCACCAGTTGGAGTCTCTTGTCTTTTGAGTTGTTTAGGTAGTTGGCCATTTTTATTTTTGTGTGTTTGTAGGTGTCTTCAACGCTCTTTAGGCCAGTACCTCCCAGTTCCTCAGGTAGGTATAGCAGCTTCGTTGATTCGCTTTTGTGCATGCATACGTTGGATTTCATTATTTGTCTACAAGTTCTGTCTAGATCTTTTAGTGTAGAAATTAACCACTCTATCTTATTATTATTATTATTATTATTATTATTATTATTATTATTATTATTATTATTATTATTATTATTATTATTATTATTATTATTATTATTATTATTATTATTATTATTATTATTTCATGGCGGCTGAGGAGAGCACCACTGAGGAGCTTAAAAGACAAAACCAAGCCTTCAGAAAAGAGAAAACAACATCTAAAATGGAAAGAATTGATGCCTCGCTCACCCCTGATCTCCTAAGATCAGTCGACCAGCTGAGGGGACAAAGGGGCAAGTTCCTGGCTTAATGCAACTCCCCTAGCTGAACAAGGCAGCTCTAAACAAGCAGGAGTTCAGAGATTCCCTTCGATTAAGATATAACCTAGCACTGCCAAACCTACCTAGTCACTGTGTTTGTGGAGACATGTTTTTCTACCTGTCATGCTCTCTCGTGTAAAAGAGAGGCTATGTTTGCACCAAAGGCACGATGGTATTCGCAATCTGTTAGCAACGCTTATTAGCAAGGTGTGCAAGAATGTTTAAATTGAGCCTCATCTTCTGCCTCTAGACAGTGAAAAGGTTCAATCTTAGAAGTACAATTACAAGTTCAGATGCAAGATTAGATATTAAGGTAGGAAGTTTTTGGGAACGTGGAGTCACAGCATTCTTTGATGTTAGAGTCACGCACGTGAACTCCACAAGTAACAAAGGCAAGCCAACGCCTACTATCTTTCAAGGTCAAGAGGATGAGAAGAAACGAAGAAAGTACCAGCAGCAGATTTTGGACGTTGAGATGGGCTCGTTCACACCCCTTGTACTAGGAACCAACGGTGGCATGGGAAAAGAATGCCAATGTTTTTAAAGGACTAGCATTAAAGATTGCTGGAAAAAATGATGAGACCTACGCAACAACAATTACGTGACTGAGAACTTTGATTTCTTTTGAAATTGTTAAATCTGTACATTTAAATGTTAGAGGATCAAAGTCACCTTTTAGAAGAGACAATGACTTTATCGATGACTGTACTTTAAATTTTAGAAATATGTATTGTGCTAGTTAGCCTACTTTTTATTATTATTATTTATTTATTTTTAGCGTATTATATTGTAAATTACACATCATTAACCTTGTTGATATGATTTAGCTTCCATAAGTTTATAAAATAGAGATTTTATAAGTTAAGATATAAAATTATTATTCAATTAGTGCTTTTCATTAGTAAGGATATTATTAAGGATATTATTATTAGTTCAGCATTTTATAATCAATTTACACAGAAGAAACAATTCAATGACTATTCCCACATACAGCAATATCCTAAGCTTTGGAAATAACATATTATACAAGTTAGATCTCATACCTTTCATATATAGTCAAATTTTATCAATAGTTACAATGTAATATATTAATACTTTAATGTGTAGTCATAGTCATTTGATTAGCATCCATTATATACTTTTTCATCTTTTTAACTATTTTAGTATGCAATTGTTCAATTATTTTATTATTGGCTGGCCTTATTATTCATTGATAGTTTACTGCAAAGTAGTTTCAATAATTATAATTATATTAATTATTTAATATATAACCTATATATTTTTCTGCAAGTCAAATTTAATATATAGTTTTTATAATAGTTACATAGTTTAAATAGTATGTTAATAATACAATTTTAACACATGCATTATAATGAGTATGCAAAATGTACTACCTAAGCACTGCATGTGGGTAAACATGTGATTCATGATTAAATGATTAATTGTTTTGATTGATTGATAATGACAGATTGACTGACTGATATGACTCACTGACTAACTGACTTACAGAGTGACACACACTTATTATTTAGACTATTTACTAGGACAGAGGCCGTGGAATGTATGTAAATTAGGCATGATATAAATACATATACAAACATACCATACTATTCATAGACTCATCCAACACTTCTTCTAGATTTGGTAACTGGCTGACTTTACGATCAAAAAGGCATCTGAAAATTAGCAATATATATTGTTTGAGCCTGAAGTGAGCTAACCTTCTTTGCAGACATATTAATGTGTTAAAAAAACAACAAAGGAGGCTAGCAGTGGGAGAGATGTCCTGGACTGGCCTAACCCTAAGGGGATGAGGGGACAAGGGAGACAGCTAGCATTAAGTTAAGGCAGTCCTTGGCTAGAGGACAAGGGGACAACACAGGGATATTTAGGGGATGTCCAGGGAACGAGGGCGTGAAGGTGATTGTCTAAAGGGGACGGGGACAGGACAGGGATATTTAGGGGATGTCCAGGGCACAAGGTGACAGGAGAGACAGCTAGCATTAAGTTAAGGCATTCCTTGGCTAGAGGATAAAGGGACAAGGATGAGGATATTTAGGGGATGTCCAGGGGACAAGGTGATTATCTAAAAGGGATGGGGACAGGACAGGGATATCTAGGGGATGTCCAGGGGACAAGGGAGGACTGTCCAAAGGGGATGGGGACAGTTGAGGCCAGCCTTGGACATGTGTGAGCAGTGTGTGGGCTATAATAATATGACAAGCAAATCTAATTTCCATTTACCAAAAATACAACATGTTGGATTCTGTCTCCCACGACAACCCTCTTTTTGATATTAACCAAAATGCTCTCTGTAATTACTACTGTATGGTTGATGTTGACTAAATTCATATCAGTTCACATTCTTTGGTCACTCCTTGTGTTAGTCTTAATGGGGTGACCTGCCCTTCTCACAAGATTTCATCCAATTGGTGGGCCACCCGAGAATCTAAACAAAAGAAACCTTTGAAAACAGCAGTGACAACAATAGATTCTTTTGTTGTACCAAGCCCATTAGATGACAATCTTACAAGGAGGTGCAGATTATCTGGTCTTAATCTCTATGACTTTTGCCTTTTGCAATTCTATTTGCATGTCTGTAGAGTTAATGTTCATAAGAGTGTAGCATATATAGCAAGATATTAGTCTTTACAACACACGTGGTTGCGAATGTGACCTTTAAAACTCCCAAACATACAATGCTACACATTTCTTTCCTTTAGTTAGTAGCATTGGGGGGGTTACAACTGCCACCAATTGCAATTTACTTTAAGGTGACTCAATAGAAATTCAGGAGGCATTCGGCCTTAACTGACAAACTTTTGGTCACAACTTTTGGCGGCCAATCATTCTCGCGTTTCTATTCCGACGATTTTTGTGAAACTCACTCAGCTTGAAGTTTGATTCATTGTAGTTTGATTCCCTGTGTTTCATCCATTTATACCAACAAAATTTTGATTTAGAGTGGGTCATTTCTAAACAGTGGGGTCAGGTTTTGTTGAAATTACTCCAATTAAAATAGTTCTCTTCAACAAAATCGCTTAAGGCCAATGTGTCGCTAGATAATTGGAGTAAAAGTTCCTAAAAAGCTATTGAAATTGAACACGATCCTAAAAAGTTGTGACCAAAAGTTTGTCAAGGCCGAATGCCTCCTGAATTTCTATTGAGTCACCTTAAAACACTGACACTTTGATGATCCATTGACACAGTAATATGTTGTGTCACACATCTAAAGGACTTTTCACAATGTCAATGTTGAGTTGTATAGTGCAAATTGAACACAGCAATCATTGTTTTCCCCAATACAGATTAGGGAGGGGAGGGGGTTGTGCCATAAAATGCATTTCATAACATATATAATATTGGTGCTTGAAAACATTTAAAATACTGACCTGTGCAATTGTCTGTCGAGTCCAGTAAAATTTTCTACATTCCGTCGGACACTCCAGGATTTTTCCTTACATGATATGCTTACCTAGAAAGGTTTTTGATATAATAATGCACTTGTAAATTAATACATTGTCAGTAATATTATCATCAAATTATTATTATGCAAGTAATAAAATCATCTAGATTTGCTCACCATCAACCCTTCATCTGGTACCTTTCCATGGTCATGGGAACTTGTGAACAGTGAAACCTGAAGAATTTAATTGAGTAAAACTTCACAACCTTGCAAAGTTATAACCAATTGTCTGGGGCAAAATAAAGATCGGACGGGTATAAATTCCACAAATACAATACAATACAATTTTATTTCACAAAGCAAGAGAATAAATATCACACAATTAATAATGCACTATAGAGCTGCACTACGTGTAATAGTTACAGTACATGCAACAAAAGATTTGAAGTACGCACAAAATGCTACCAGTGAGTAGTTGTTTTAAGGTGGCCCGTACCTATTGATTTGTTTGTTGGGCATGAATTTCAATCGCGTCCTTTTACATCAAAACCTTGTTCGATTTCTGAGAAATTTGCAGCCATTTGTCTACAAGCCTTGAAATTTGTACCGGTAATTATTTTTCTGCGAATTAGATCAAGTAATTCGAGATATCAGACGATTTTTAAAAATGGCTTTTTGAGAAAAATTGGTCATAAATCCAAAATTCCAAGGTGAATTTTTTTCCTATTTCGTCAATCAAGTATAAAGGCATAGAGGACTACATACATAGAATAGAATAGAATAGAATAGAACTTTATTAAACGACATTACATTGCAGCTATACCAAAAAACTTCTTGGCAGCTGAATTGCGTAATTAAATATGTTGCAAAAATATATACAATTAAATATTCATAATAATGATAATAATAATAGGTAAAACAGATATACATATATATAATGGAAGGATTGGATGTTCAAATGATGTATAAAATGATGTTCATAGTGATCCTACTTTAGATCGTATTTACCACAGCTTGCTATTATATATGAGTTTTTGTATCTATTGGTCTTACAGACCGGAATAGCGAACTTCCTCTTTTTGCATAAATTAAATCTATTTCTAGTGTTCAGAGGTAACAAGTTATAAAGTTTATCTGATTTGTCTGCAATGATCTTTTCAAAAAAATTCTTGCTGTGCAGTTCTCTTGTGGCACAAAGTGTGTCCAGTCCTGAGAGGTACAGTGCAACGCTGTAGGGCACATCATAGCCATATATGATCTTCAGAGCCTGCTTCTGGATTCTCTCTAAAGAAGAGCTTAAATAATCAGGTAAACTATAATGGAATACCTGGCAGGCGTATAAGAGAACGGACCTGATACATGCTGTATAAAACTTGACTAAGTCTGTAGAACCAACCTTTGATCATTTTAGCTGACGGAGAAAGTAAAGTCTTTTGGCGGCTTTTTTTACAATCTCTGATATATGTGAGTTCCACTTTAGATCTTTTTGCAAAGTTACACCTAGTATTTTCACGGAATCCACTGGTAATATTTCCGTTTCGTTGACAGTTATGTTCTCTCTTTCTGTTGGAGTAAGTGAAAAAGAGATCCTCAGCTCTTTACATTTCTTTGGGTGGATAGTAAACTTGTTGGATGAGGACCAGGTAGAGATTTCATCTAAACATGATTGGGCATTACTGGTTGAACTTTTACCGACGACCTCATAGAGAGTAGTATCATCTACGTACTTGAAAACGCCATTAGCTGATGGAACATGTAAGTCATTTATCATTACTATGAATAACCAGGGACCCAATTTCGTCCCTTGGGGCACTCCTGCTGGAACTTGCTTCTATTCCGATTGGCAATCGTTGGCCAATTTCACTCTTTGTTTTCTTTCTTTCAAAAAGTCGCCTACCCAGTTGATGACAAAAGGGTTGATGTCATAGCTTTGTAATTTGGCCATTAGTAATGTGTGATCGATGAGATCGAAGGTTTTCTTGAAATCAAGTATAAATGCGCGTACGTCATTGCTTTGACCGTCTGTACTCTGAGACCAATTATGGACCATGTTTATAAGAGCATGTGTTGTTGACGATTTAGGTCAACAGATAGTAAGGTGTTGTTTTGAATAAATTAACAAACCTTGAGGGCTTTACCTTGGCAGCTCAAACGTCGACTCGATGAAGTTGCTTACTTTTGAAGCTTACTGAATTATACCTAGTGCAGCAACACAATGACACTTGGCAACAGGTATGTTAACATCTTGTTCTATCCCATACCTAGAAAATTTCACGAAACAATTCGACAGAATTTGTAGAAGTCAAAGTAATACAAATTCGCAACGCTCACCTTGTGGTCACAAAAATTACTCCCCAAGTTTGCTTGAGGATAACATTGGCGTTTAGCTTCTCATCTCTCCACATTTTGTTTACAAGTTACAATAGGTATTTGTCTTTCTTACAGCAGATATAGTTCTCGCTGCTTTTGAAATTTTGTTGAGATTTTGGCGGTAGTTTTGACTACATAATTTTGCGTCGTAACAGGCAGCACAAATTTTGTATCGCAACTTCTAAGGCACTAATTGGCACGATACATGTTGTATGTAGTCCTCTATGCCTTTATACTTGATTGACGAAATAGGAAAAAAATTCACCTTGGAATTTTGGATTTATGACCAATTTTTCTCAAAAAGCCATTTTTAAAAATCGTCTGATATCTCGAATTACTTGATCTAATTTGCAGAAAAATAATTACCGGTACAAATTTCAAGGCTTGTAGACAAATGGCTGCAAATTTCTCAGAAATCGAACAAGGTTTTGATGTAAAAGGACGCAATTGAAATTCATGCCCAACAAACAAATCAATAGGTATGGGCCACCTTAAGACATTTTTGCCATGTAAGGTTTTTCCCTTTGTTTTTCATTTTGTTGATTTTGTATGTGTACTGTACCCCACTAAAATTGTTGCTTTTATACCACAGGTATTTTTTGACACAGCTATGGATACATCTAGTTATATAATGGCCAGGAAATATTTGATGGTTTGATAAAGAGCAATCATTTTTACTAGACTGTCTAACTAATTTGGTTTATTTACCTGTATTGATGTGCCTAAATCAATGTCATCATAATGAAAATGAGGCATGTCTTCAATTCTAGGAAACCTAGACCTGCCATCATACAGTCTGAAAATAGAAATGATAAATAGAATAATATAACTATCACTGACAATAAACTGTGTGATATATACACTGGTTGCTGGGTAATTGTTTCAGATCCTTGTTGCAACCTGGATAAAAAAGCACTTTACAATTGAAGGGTTCCCTGTGAAAACGACCTAAGTGACTTTTTGATGGCTGCATGTCTAATTGCTAATTGATATCATTTTACACCATTGAAAAAAATAAATAAAGTCACTTAGGCTGTTTTCACAGGCAACCCTTCAACCTTACATGGCAAAAATGTCTTAAAACAACTACTCACTGGTAGCATTTTGTGCTATTATTTTATTATTTTATTATAGTTCCATATTATAGATATATCACATAATTTATCGATATTTTTAGATAAATATTATGAATTTCATTTATTGTTTTTTTTATTTTTAAGCTAATATTCAAATAGTATCGTATTTTACGGATATAATTTATTCGAAATAACTAAATGATTAGTTAGAAAAAAGAAAAAATTAGGATTAAATTAGGATTAAGTGTAACATTGTAAAGCGCCATTGAGCTAACGGAAATGGCGCTATATAAATATTTATTATTATTATTATTATTATTATTATTATTCAATTAATAGTAACTAGTAAGAGTAGATATTTGTATGACTGTGAAAACTGCACATTACAGAGCTTCCATTCACAGCTATTAAAATATATTTTTTATTAAGAAGGAACTACCTGGTGTCAATAAAGGTTTATCCATATCCACTTCGTGGTTTAATGGCAGGAATTTCAAATAATTCTTTAAAAATCATGGCACTTTTTACAAGCCAGTTTCACACTTATACAAAATTACAAATTAATCATTCTATGATAATACCATGAATAGCAAATCCAAAATAAGCACCCCATGCTCTCTCTACTGCATTGTTTTAATAAGACCCTCCTGAATACGTATAATTAAATATTTTTGTCCACACCAAAATGATAGCTGTTTACAGTTCATTTTTAGTCTCATCACGCCATGTGAATCCTCCCCACAAACGGTTGCTGACCCGAGCATAACATTCCGTTCCTATTGTATCAGTTGTCCAATCAGGAGATACATCAGCAAACAGTCCATTTTCTGCATTCCAGAAATGAGCTTTGTATCTGTCGACACCGTAATGAGAGCAAAAATTTTACTACCAAAAATAAAGTTTCAAATGTTTCAATACTTAACAATATATACATGGCAGATAAATGTATTTCTCTTGTAATGAACAATTACAATCGTAGAGAGTTGGTAATGGAGAGAGAAATGATTTCCTAAATGGATGAGAGGACTGGGAGCTAGTAATGTGCAAATTAGGATTTATGTAAATTGGGAGTGTTGTATGTAATTGAAATGTACGTGTCAGTTAATTAGGCCATTGTGGTCTGAGCTTTTCACGTTCAGATCAGATCGTGTTATTTTTTCTTAGTATTGTTATCAGGATAAAGGTGTTCTTATAATAAAGAATGAGTTGTGGGCTTTGACCAACCACCGCACACTGTGTGCTGTATTGTTTGATGGGACTCAAGGAAATACTAGGAAGTAAAATTCTCTTCTTTGTATATTTAGTAGATTATATTAATAGTAGATGATATATTTTTATCATATGACAATCAGTGGTATACTGGCGGATAGCAACATCGTAAAATCCATATCAACACTGCTTCCAGTGGCCAGTGGTAATATCAATGATATCTTCACATGTGAAGATATCACTTTTCGACCAATCACAAGCCAACATTTTCCCACTTCTCATGGCTTTCAGTTCAGGACGTGTTGTGTGTTTTCATTGTTTACTTCACTTGTCTAAACTTCGGCTAAATCCCACGAAAATGTGATCAAATTCAAGTTTATCTTTGCTGATTTAACATTAAATGCTTAAGAAAATGGATTTTTGCTTTCACAACTTCGAGGATAATTGAGGAATCGTTTTTTCTGAACTCAAGATATTTTGAAACTCAACTTTTGAGCCAAAAAATAATGCGAAGAGATTGATAATACTAACTTACTTGGACTGCAAGTTTCCAGCTTGACCTTTCACTTATCTAACTTGAAGACTTTGGAAATACACCAAAGATTTGAAATTGAAGTTATTATGGCCATGGTTTGGACTCCAAACAGAAAAAAGGACGATTCATTTGCATAGATCTGCTAGCTGCTTGCATGTTGTTTTGCCAATTCTGTATTTTCAAGAGAAATTCAAGCACGGATTCATAAAAGACGGAGGACTAGGCAATTCAAATGAGATGTTTGCTCAAACTGTAAGTTAAACACTATATTTTATGATTCGCGTGATCGATTAACAGTAATTAAGATTGAACTGTTTTGATTGAAGAAATAGGCAGGTGTTATGCCGGACAAACTCGGCCAGTGAAATGCAATGACTCGCTCCTTTGTCATTGAAGTTGTTCATTTTATGAAATATTGAAGCTTTAACACATTTTATGGCGCTACAGCTCAGTACGTAAGAAGTAGTAGTACGGCTAAAAGCAGTTTTTTTCAGTACAGTCAGGTATAAACTTTCGAGTTCAGTTTACTCCTTATTTGAGCACTTTTTAATGTTTTGAAAAAAATACTCTTCGTGAAAAATTTTCTTTTCACAGTTCTAGCAAATGTTTACTGCAATGTTTGTTGCAAAATAAACGTAAATAAATCTTCAAAAACATTCAAATGTTCAACTGTTGTTGGGTTCTGTTTCGGTCGGTTCGCATTTCATGGTTACTCAGTTATAAAACTAAAAAGAAAAAAATCTGTGTGTTGTACCATATATATTTCTCAACACTTGAAGATAAATTCCATATCTCCGTGCGGCCATGTAATATCCCCTATTTATAATATAGCTCAATTATAACACACGTTCTGATTGGCTGAGAGACCACCAAAATCTATGCTCTATTTCACCGGTAAAGACATGGTTTTCTGACGAATGATTTTACCAAAACGTCTATTTACAAATTTCACTGTAGTTAGGAGACCAAAACTTAGAAATAAACTAGAAAATACTTTCCATCATTCCAGTTATCCTTTAAATTTACAAACTAAGCCTCGTGGTCGGACAATAACAACGTAAATATTCATAGAAAATGACTTGTATGAGCATGAACTTGCAAACGCCAGTATAAATCAACTTTAAGGAACTAGAATTCACAGCATAGTAAATTGTTTTTTCTCCCGGATTAGTTTCGATCAATAAGAGTTATTTTTCATTGAACAAAGTTTTGTTTCTTACTTACAAAGAGAGGCGGAAGATTTCCAAAACTGATTGTCGCCACGAGACAACTTGTGCAATCTCTGTTGTTCAATCATCCTTTGTATGAACCAACTACGCCAGTGTAGAGATGTTTTGACACAAGCTATCGGTGAACAGCCAACAGATAATTCAAATCAACAGCTTCTCGTTCATCAGCAAAATCCTTATCCTGTAAGCCTCTTTCAAACTTCAGCTTTTTCCAACCGAAAACACGGCTTTCAATTTACCACTACCATAGCGAATGCTGCTTGATTCGTTGAAAGCAAGTAAACATTTCCAAATCTTGAAGAACTGTAAGTTATATTTGGCCTTTTTGTCTACTGATTTCCGAGTCATTGTTTCATTATAAAAACAGAAAACTCTCTTTTCAACATATTTTTTGCTGAATTCTTTCGATGAAAGTTGTCAAACCGTTTTGTCAAAAACGCCGCTTTGAGTCACACTGATTAGTCAATAGTACGACAAATGTGATTGGCTTACATTTGCGCAAGTTTTGAGAATTTTAGTTTTGATCAGAAAATAACACAATTTGATCGTTCTTAAAATACCTCTTGCTATATCATAAAAGCAATAGAAGATAGTTTTCTATGACTCTACCAGTGAAATAGAGCACTTGAGATTTGGGAGAAACACTCGAAAAGTTTGAAAAGGACTAGCCTACGGCTCGAGATTTTCCAACATTTCTTGTGTTTCTCCCAACATCACGCGTGCTCTATTTCACCGGTAGAGTCATAGAAATCTATCTTCTATTGCTTAAATAATGTAGTTTTTGAGGGCCACAGAGTTATCAGTGTTTGTCAAACTACTGTCATGTGTTTTACCCTCTGAAAACAAAGCCTATATTATTATTTTTTTTTTTTTCAATGGACGTCAGTTATTTGAATGAAACGATAGTCCGGCTCGTGAGAAAGTGTTGTTAAACTAGCTCTTGTTTATAGTGACTCCAACCTGTTAATCCAATTATACTCTAAAAACCCCTACACAACGGAACACTATATTTAGATCTTTAAATTCTGTCCCAAAGATAGATAAACAAACAAACACATCTCAGTTTTCTTCTCATTCAGTATCTTTATAATAGACAGTTTAATTCTAAAAACATCACATTCCTTCACAAAAGCATGATAATGAAAATACCATCATGGTATAGTGACAGGCTTCCTGAAAATGGAAGCCAGAAGCTAATTCTATGGAAAGGAATGTTCTGCTCGGATCAGCAGCCATTTGTGACCGGAGGATTCGCATGGCGTGATGAGACTAAAAACAGCTGCGAAGGAGACTAATGAATAACTTGATGCTTGTAAATGTATGTATTTCTATGCATTTAGACCCATCCACATGCAAACCCTTCACTGGCATGCAATGGTAAATGCTTTACTGCATGAGCAGCTCAGTTGGTTGAGTGTCAGTGTCTTGTACGGGAGGTCAGGGTTTGATTCCCGGCTGGACCAACAGTCATGATCAGGGTCTTTAAATAATATTGAGGAGAAGGTGCTGCCTTTGTAATTACATCTACAAATAGTTAGACATTCACGTCCTCTTGGATAAGGGCGTTAAACCATAGGCCCCATCTCCATTTATATGGAGACATTCCAGCAATAAGGTTGGCCTGCGGGACTAGCGTTTAAGCTCATCTGTTGTTTTAGGAAATTATATTTCCTTGTTCCTATATGAGCGCAAAGTGCAAGCCATTCGGCAAAAATCTTGCACTAAAGTAGTTCACAATGGTTGCTTTCAGATTCGGATGCTTCACTATTTCTAAGTCACAGGCTCAATTTTCTCGGCACTCAATCTTGGTCTTGAATTTTTGAAAAGGGTTAGAGTCTTGGGCTCGGATTTTCAAACAAGGGTCTTGGATTTACCATTTGCTACCCCTCCAAAATAGAAATAAAATGCCCAGAAAGAGACATATGATAAAATGCTTATTGCCTGAGTTAGGTTGGGGCAGACTCGAAAATATTTGGCTCTAGATCTAAAATTTCATGATCACTCTGTATTTCACCACTGGCCAAATATTTTCCTGTGAGAGATTTGACAGTATCTTACATGTACCTTGTTAGTTTCATGACTGCTCCAGTTTTTTCACTATCAGCATTTAGATCTCCCTATATTAAAGACAAACATTCAGGAAATATAGGTAAATATAACAGTAGATGGTGTTACAACAATTTATTGATATTCCAAACTTCAATCCAACATACACTGATTATTGGTGGCACTGACATAGAATCAAAGTTAATACTTCTACGAAGATTATTCTTGCAACCATCATCGACTGATAACCTCTTCAGTTTTCTGTTTCCCCTAAAAACAACAAATTAATATATATTGTGTTCAAAAAAGCACTTATTAATAATACAAACCAAAAGTAAACATCAAAGTGCAGTGAATTCATCAAAGGTATATTCTTATCATTGTAATCAAATATTATAATCCTTAAAAACACAATACTTCACTAGTATTATTTAATTCAATTTAAATTCACCTGGAATATGTTAAAGATCGTCTAATTTTTCTTGAAAAACCCATCTTAAATTTGGTTTCACAAGGAAAATACTTTTATAGCTCGATAAAAGTCACGCATAACAGATAAGATGTGCTGTTTCATTTTGTTATGTCTTAAACACCATATATGGTGTTTGATATCATCTGGTAAGAATTGGAACAGAATATTTGGTTTTCAAATAATTAAATAGAAACATTGGATATGGTAAGATTTAAAAAGCTAACACTTTAACAAAGTACATGTCTTTGATTATTATTTTGCTGATGAGTATATATATTTAATATTAGAAAATAATCTAGAGTTTAATATATACCTATAATTATGATAATCTGTGAATAAAAATGCTGATGATGTCATAAATTATGACATCTTAATATACCTAATATAATGATCTGTGAATAAAAATGATGATCCTTAAATTTACATAAAATGGTAAAATAATATTCCTGCCTGTTCAATTTGTTTTTGCAAATGTTTTTGATCTAAGGATCGAAAACATTAATTAGGGGAAGGCAATGTTCTTTTATGAGTTACTCATTAACTGGGGCTTGTCTACGGACCAAATTAATTCATAAACGATGTTGTATTTGAACATTCTTCAAAAGGGTAAAATCTCACAGACAGCCACATGATACTGATAAATTTTTTCAGTGGTGAATTGAAATTTTCCTTTATTTACACAGACTAAGGGACCGGTCATTATTTACAGGGGGGGCTGGTGGAAATATGGGGGGGGTCATTATTTTTCATGCACACACTGCATTATTGTTATAAGAGAATCGAATGTATGTGGAAAGGGGGGTGGGGTCATCAAAAATTGTGCATCACATTTCTCATTTCCACCAGCCCCCCTCCCTGTAAATAATGACCGGTCCCTTATAACTAGCTAGCTAGTTCAGCTAAATGTGTCAGATTCTCTGTATTACATGACAATGTGTCAAATATTTATCAAGTTTTCTTTAGCTGTCACACGGTACAATTCACAGTCATTCATATCTTAAACAAACTTTAATAAGTTAGTTTCATAATTTAATCAATGCTGGCTGCTTGTGATTTTTTGAAAGTTAGGTATTCTAAATAGATTTCTAATCAATAAAATTTATGTACTGGTAATATTTCTTAAAACTTGTGTTATTTTATCAAACACTAGACAGTCACTCTGCTTGAAAACATTTTTTAACAGTTTATGTATAAAGCATACAGTACTTAATTAACAGCTCACAGCACTTTTAATTATTACTTTCTGTTAGAAATGGTTTGTTTAATTTACTTTGAAGAGTGGGGAGTGGTTGCTCAATTCTCCTGAGCCAGGGGCTCGTGTTTAAGCTTTCGAAGGTGTGCCTCTACTTCTTCTATCCATCAATGAGTGCTCTTTTTACTGGTATTTAAAGCTAATTAAAGCTACATGGAAAACAAGGATTTAAGGTCACCACTGGAAATTGCTCCTTAACATTATCATCATGATATCCTTGCTCTTTTAGACATGATTATGACGTCATGATGATATCTTACTGGTAGACATTTTTCAATTGTTTGTTACATGTATGTAATGCCAAATGTTCCTATTAAGATATAAAGTTATTTATTCTTAATCAGGTGAATGAATTGTAATCATTTATAAATGGCTTTGGTAAAAATAGAATTAAACTTAACATCATAATAGGAACATTTGGCATAATGCATGTATGGATAATAAATAATTGAAAAATTGTTTCAATTATATAATTTTAAACAGAAAATTATATGTAGATCATAAACGTACATTGCTTGAAATACAATGAATTACATTACATTTCTCAAGAGAATTAATGCATGTCTGATGACAATATTTCTGGTTATATTAGAAAGAAATCATGAATACCAGTTAGAATTATTATATATTGAACATTGTATTGTTAATATTGTGCTATTATGGAAAGTGGAACCATTTTCATCTTGGATAGAGACATATAAAACATAAAATAACTCAACTTACTGAGTGTACTTCTTATCAAGCTGTTTATAGAGAAAAGACAATGATGTTTTTACTCGATTGGCTTTGCCAGGTATGTTTTGTAATAAATGAAAGTGTCTTCCTGTACTGCCCCCTTTTAATACATAACACGATCCCATTGTATAAATTAACCAATAGCAAAGTAAATGGGTGAGTAATTAACCCTCTCTATCTGTTATATAATTCATAAAAATATGAATATGCTTGCATGGTCATGCACGAATTAATACATAAATCTGATATTGAATATCTATTGAAAATGCCATATACATATTGGATTGCCTATGCAGTCCTGAGAATTAAGGTAAGGAAATTTTTGACATCGTGATGATTATGAATAAAGTTACCTTAATATATTTACCAGTCTTTATTTGAGACTCCTTACTATCAGTATAAAATATTCAAATTTCATGGTATGCTTTCCAGAACTTTCTAATTTTTCAAACATTTTACTAATCTAGCACGATCTGTTCTTTACTATAACTACATTAAATGTTCTATAAGGGATAAGAATAGTGTACAAGAAATGCCAGCCATTAAATTGTCACTAATGGCTCAGAACTCTCATCAGTTTGTGCTAAAGAGTTGTATACGAACGTTTGACCTTATGCGACATTTACTTATAACCAATCACTCGAGAGAAATCACTGGAGAGAACTTTTACTTATACAAGCCTTACAAATAGAGGTAATTATTGTAAAAATATAACAAACCAACAATTTGCTGGTACATTAAGTTTACTTAATGGCGAGAACGTCATTTTCATTTTACTGGATGACAGAACAGTAGTCGTTGATGTTGTCGACCATGAAATTATTTTCCAATTTTTAAAGCGCTATTTACAACACTAAACCTAACCAGTGAATACTACACTAGAAACTTTAGTTAATCAATAACTAACAATAATTTTAAAGTAAGAATATTGCCTTTTAAAGACGTTAAAAACAATTTTTCAACTTTACCTTTGTATTGTCGAAGCTTCGGAGGGCGATACGACTGGAAGATTTGTTCCTAAGATACACAAATTAGCATGTTGATATAGCCTTCACGAAGTATTCATAAGTTTGAGATGTCAAAGACTTTCCCAGTGGACGAACAGTCTGACCATAACAATGACTAATCTTCTAGTAAAAGTGCCAAAAAACCCGCTCGTTTTACAAATATTTTACCTGCAGAAAACTCTTCAGGGGTGTACCAGGTGGTCATATTGTTATTCAGACTGCCAAGAATCTTGTTTATGGCATTCTACATACGTTATATACTAAGAAAATGTCATATTCTTTGGCACATACTTTTCGTGTTCATTTGCATCACAATAAATGATTTTGATCCTCCAAGGCGCGCGGTATGGTAGCGTGGGCACTACCGGAAGTGTTTATCCTTGACACCAAACGTTCTGCATTGTAAAAGTAGCTATATGGATGACATATAAAATATAATAGATAGCTGAGGATGAACTTTCAAAGCTATCACTAAATTACATCTCTAAAGGGCTTCGAGCAGACTAGTACGCAGGGCGATGCACTAAGTACTAGCAAATTGTTTTCCGGCTGTTTTGTTACTATTTTGTTTTCTGTCTGGTGCGTTCAAATGCACAGCGAATATAAATGAAGGACGAAAGAATTGCCCTTTAAGTGTTGGTCCATGGATGTATAAACGCTTGTCTAGCGGCAAAGGAGGTTTGCAGGTTTGCAAGAGAGATTACCGCAGAAAATGTTTTACACAAACGCGGTTTGCCCCAGACCAAGGATCTCCTAAACACAAACGTCATTTCCGGTATGACATACCGATGAGGAGCAGTTCTAACGGAGCTTTACCGCCAAAGATCTGCACAGTCTTCAGTCTTTTACACCAATGGGGGCTGTGCAGTTTTTCGTACTTTTACCAATACTTGGTACTTTTGTATTACAATGTATATCTGGTCAAGGCGTAGACGAAATCGATCCACAAGAAAGCCGTTTACCACGGTATCTACGGGATGATGGTATCAAGCGCGTCGCTACACTAAGCCAAAGCAACTTTGAGAAGACCCTAAAACACACTAAACTAGCTGTAGTTTTGTTTTATTTATCGTCTAAAGAACATCCTGAGTCAGAAAAGGCCTGGAAGTCCGATGAACAGATGCTCGAGGTGAGTAAATGTTGAAATAAATTTAAGCTTACAACACTTTCAGCTCGGAAAGGGATCTACTATAACTTAAAGCCTGGTTTCCATATGATCGAAAACGATCGTAAACGATCGAGAACGATCGAGAAAAATGTTTTCGATCGTCCGCGATCATATGGAAACCTAAGTTTTTCGATCGTACGATCGTTTTCGATCGTTTGCGATCACGATCGTAAGCGATCGAAAAATTAGAACGAGGTTCTAATTTTGCGATCCGTCTCGATCCGTTTCGATCGTCTGCGATCATATGGAAACACTTTTTTCGATCGCACGATCGAAATGTATACCATAATACATTATTTTTCCCAAGATCCAATGCTTCCGAAACTGTAATGCCATAGTAACGGATTGCTTGTTTACAAACTATCAGCTGGCATTTGAACTAGGCCAAGATGGAGAACGATCCGAAAGACTTCAAGGACAAACACAAAAAACTGAACGCCTGGAAAAAAGTTGCTGAAGTTTTCGGTATTCTGCAGACGCAAGCCGAAAAAAAAAATGATATCAAAGTTGCAGTTATTTCATAGAAATGTTTGTAAGATTAATTCATAAGTATAATTATTAATTTATATTGCGTGACTCCGCTGAACAAAAACCCGCAGATTTGCCTTGCATGACTTTTTCGATCATATGGAAACGGTCGTTTTTCGATCGTACGCTCCAGTGAGCTACATGATCTTGCGATCGTTCTCGATCGTTTACGATCGTTTTCGATCAAATGGAAACCAGGCTTAAGACTTATGTATTTCTTGCATGCATTAAGGTTACATGGTAGCTTGCAATGACTGAAATATTATCCTAATATATATGAAGTCAAACCTAATGCTGGGACACTATGCTTATTGTTGCAAATCTGACTTAATTAGGCTAGAATATTTCGTTTTTCTTGAAAGCCGTGGGACTGTGGGTAGAGTTAATTTTCAAGTTTTATGGTATTGGGTATCTAACTTACGTGTTGAGGTTTATAGTGTCATATGTTATTAAACTGTCAGTAAAAGTTATTATCAATACCCTAAACTCAAAATGTGAAAAAATAATTTTTTTAATTTTTTTGGACAACTTTACTATCGTTGCTTTCTGAATAATTCCAAAATTAAATGTCCCTCTTTTCTTTTAAAAAACGTCTTAAAAATCCAAGTGGGCAAATTTTTCTTGTCAAATTTCTCATATGTAATACATAAGGTTAAAATTAACTGAGATTTCTTACTTTTGTATTGATAGAAGTTCATTACCTTTCAAACATTTTTCTAATAATATTGTACTAAATAAACCATAAAATAAATGAGTCAATGTTTCCTGTCAAATTGTTCTTAATCACTTCATGTGAATCAAACCAAAATATTGTTATGAACTTGAAATATTTCTGAATTTCATTTCTTTGTAATTTGTTATAACCAATAGATATATAGTATTTTGTCTGCAAGTTAATCATGATAATCACTTTATAATTACAAAGCCAATGTAGACATGTTGTATGCATAATCATGAAAAGACTTTCTGCAAGATTAAGACAACTTGATTTAATTAAATGAACCTTAATTTCAGAATATAAAGGCTCACGTTCACTCAACTGAACTTTTTTCCATTTAAGCTTGCCAATGCATGTGCTATTATATTCTAATTACTTACTTTAATACATGCTAAAAAATTACACAAAGAATGAGACAAAAATATCTCATGTTTCCATTTATCCAATGTTATAATCATTGCAATAAACATTTACAAATTTTGGGCATTATACACATGATCATGTTAACATTCTTATGAACAACTGCAGTTATGATTTGTCATTTGTGTTGAGTATTGTGTGTTTCCAGAAAATTAACCCACACCCCCACCACAGAGGGATTTCATATCCCCTGGAACTTTTTTCTTCCAAACAAACTCTGTAATTTTGTTCTTTCTGTGAACCCCCGACCCCCACCCACCCCCACCCCCCACCCCCTCCCCACCCACCCCTCCTCCCCCTTCCCTCTGGAATTTCCAATTCCCTCTGTGGTGGAGATAATATATGAATATTTTCTGGAACTACACATTAACCAAATGTTACAAAATAATATGCTTTTGTTGGCTATAAGCTCAAACTTACATGAGTAACCATAAAGATTTCCAATGAAAAATGAAAACTTAAGATAACATTTTGACTGTCAAATATATGACTTGATTTTTATAAACAATAAAAGAAAGTGTTTCATTATTATTCTGAATTGTATTATTGTTAAGGAAATTAGCAGTTCTTATAAATTTAATTGTTATGATTGTGGTGTCTTTTCTTTCAAGGTTGTTGGCCGTGTTCTCCAACCACAAGGCGTTACTGTTGGCAAAGTTAATATTGAAAAAGATTATGAGCTTGCCCAAAATGTTGGTAAGGCATTTGATCCACCTAATATCATTTATTACCAAGTAATATTCTCAATCATTTATTTTTATTGTGACTGATTATGTTATATTGATTTTATTGTACATTAGTAGAGTTTTATTCAAAACTTGAAAAATTATCTACAGGATTATGTACTGTTCTAATATTTTTGATAAAAAGACTGATATAATAATTTTTATAGGGATCAAATTTGCTGGCTCAATTGTAATATTCCATCAAGGGAAAAAAGTAGACTATTTAGGTCACAGGTAATATTATTATTAGTTACTCTTTGAGGTTCCTGTCAGTTTAGAGTTGGTGGCTGTCATCACATGCTGTTTTATTGACATTTCATCAGTTAAATGTATAAATGATATTTATTTTGTAGATCTGCTGATATTCTTATTAGTTTTCTTCATAAGGTGAGCTTTAGTCAGAATAATAAAATATGCAATGATTCCTTATTAGTGTGAAACATACTCTTGCACTGTGCCATGAAAACAGTGCTGAAAACATTCAAAATTTGTCATAACCCTGTTGTTTCCAGCTGACCGTGCCATTTTCACAGTCATATGAAATCTACTTATAAAATAATATACAATAATAATAGCATTTGCAGATGTTTTTACACTAAATTTGTTTTTCATAAAAATTCATTTTAGATGTTTGAGCCTCCACTTACTGTAATTGAAACAAAAAAGCAAAGGAAAATGTTTGAAGATATAGACAGCAGTAAAATGGTGGGATTTTTTGAAAAGGGCAGTTCGCGTGAGTAGTTTATATAAAGTCTGATAGCCAACTGTCTGATAAAAATCTGTTCAGGTTAGTCACTAGCTGTGCGGGTTTGGAAAAAAATCTGTGTCCACCTGCAGTGACAAGAACCTATGACCTTGCAGATACCAGTCAAATGCTCTACCACTGAGCTACAGCAAGACTCATGTTGTTATGGTCACTTTACTGGGTTGATATGACACACGACCTGCTCCATAATGATAGGCTCAAAATGTCATGTTCAGTTCAAAACGTAACATATTAATGGTAAATAACAGATAGGAAGATAAGAAGCTAGGAAAACATGACAGATTGTGTAGCTGTGCAGGGGACTCAGAAACAAACTGACATTTTGAGCCTAGCAGTATGCATAGACCCGCACAGCTAGTGACTACTGAACACATTTTCTGTCATTTCTTCCTAGCTGCCTATCTTTCTACCAGTCTTATAAAAGGTTGATAAACAGGTAGCCTGTCTGAAAAAATAAACCCTTGTTTATTCTATCTAATTATGTAACAAGGACACATGTTTTGATCCCCAGTGGTTCTGCTGGTTTTGAAATGATGCTTGTGATTGGCTTGTGATTAAGCCATTTCTTATTGGATATTGTAACACGTACATTACTCTGTATTACAAAATGATTGACTCTGGTAGTTGCATGTGACCTGGACAATTTGCATTTCTTTTAATTTATAACAAACTGTTTAAATTTGCTGTTATTTTCTCCTTTTAGAATTTAATGCCTTTGAAGAAGCAGCAAAGAATTATCAGCCATTGATACCATTTTTTTCTGTATTTGATAAAAAGGTAAATGCAGAGAGTTATAACTAAAGACAATCAGTGTTTTATGGTGCATGAGGCTTTCTTTGTCCCCTCTCTCCAATACCCAGAGCACCAAGCAAGGGTGCTTACATCAAGGTATGATAACCCCACCACTAGGCTATAGAAGACAGGTGAGGAGAGGGGGCTATTGGTCAAGTACTCTAGAGGGCTAAGGAGAGAAAGGGACAGTAACCCACCACTACGGTGAGGAGAGAGGATATTGGTCAAGTGCTCTACAAGGGGAGAAAGGGACAGTAAGCTACCACTAGACTATAGAGGACAGGTGAGGGCCAGGGGTATTGGTCAAGTACTCTAGATGGCTAAGGAGAGAAAGTGATAGTAACCTACTACTAGACTATAGAGGACAGGCGAGGAGAGTCCAAGATATTGGTCAAGTACTCTAGAGGGCTAAGGAGAGAAAGGGACAGTAACCTACCACTAGGGTGAGGAGAGAGGATATTGGTCAAGTTCTCTACAAGGGGAGAAAGGGACAGTAAGCTACCACTAGACTATAGAGGACAGGCGAGGAGAGTCCAAGATATTGGTCAAGTACTCTAGAGAGCAAAGGAGAGAAAGCAATAGTAACCTACCGGTAGTACTAGACTATAGAGGACAGGTGAGAAGGGGGAGGTATTGGTCAAGTACTCTAGATGGCTAAGGAGAGAAAGTAATAGTAACCTACTACTAGACTTTTGAGGACAGGTGAGGAGGGGAGGGGATATTGGTCAAGTACTCTAGAGGGCTAAGGAGAGAAAGCAATAGTAACCTTCAACTTGACTATAGATGACAGGTGAGGGCCGGGGGTATTGGTCAAGTACTCTAGATGGCTAAGGAGAGAAAGGGACAGTAACCTACTACTAGACTATAGAGGACAGACGAGGAGAGTCCAAGATATTGGTCAAGTACTCTAGAGGGCTAAGGAGAGAAAGCAATAGTAACCTAGTACTAGACTATAGAGGACAGGTGAGAAGGGGGAGGTATTGGTCAAGTACTCTAGATGGCTAAGGAGAGAAAGTTATAGTAACCTACACTAGCTATTGAGGACAGGTGAGGAGGAGAGGGATCGATATTGGTCAAGTACTCTAGATGGAGGAGATTTAAACTTGATAAGCCTTCAGTTGTGGTTTCTTTAAATCTCCTCACCATTTTCTTTCACTCTTATCTCGTACCTCTTCTTTTTTTCTTACATTCATATATTATATTCTCTATGTATATACTTAAATATTTATGATCTAAATGTAAATAGAAGTTATATTACTTATCTTTTTTATTATAATGGCAAATAAAAAATGTCAAAATGTCAAATGGCTAAGGAGAGAAAGCAATTATAGTAACCCATGACTTGAGTATAGGACAGGTGAGGAGAGGGGGTAATTGCAGTGGTCAAGTATTCTCACTAGAGGGCTGAGGATTATTGTAATTTTCCCAAACAGAAGTTGCCAAAATAAGGTTGTAACTTAATTAGGTAGCTGTTTTATTTCAGTTAACGAATGGTATATTTTCTGCAGCAAGCCAAACAGCTTAGAATCAAGAAAATAAATGGAATCCATTTTCACAAACCATTTGAAAAACCTATCAGCTATCCATCATCTAAGGTACAATACAAGTGTACAAATGGACTACATATGTGTACACCTATTTCACAAAAAGGTTATCGGAAGACAGACCTAAATGACAGGCAACTAGACTGAAAGGGAGCATGGGTATAGATGCAAAACTTGACTCATTTTTCAGCTTTGGTCATTGTTTTTTCACATCAAGAAACGAAGTTCTGTAATGTATAAGGGTATAGCAAACTAGATGTGGACATCGTGCTGATGTTCTTTGAACAAAACAACAGTAAAGAAATAAATGTGCAAATGGTGCATTATTAAGAAAGCCATATCTACTTGAATTCCCTCAAATTTTGCAGAAGTAGTTTTTTGGTCAAATGAACTTTAAAAACCTGTTCAGGGTAGATGTTTTGGACATTCCACATACAAGTGTGAGATTGCAAAAATAAAGTGTGGATTGTTTGTGTAATTTTGTTGTTTTGATAATCTCTATCCATACTCCCTTTTGGATGAGTCATGTATGCCTGGGGTCTTTGTATGGTCCGACAAAAAGTTTTTGAAATAGTTGTATATACACTAACACTGGACTAGCTAATGAAATGCTGAATACTAAAAGATGATTTTCCTTGTTATAATTTAGACCATAACAGAACACAACATCAAGAATTTTGTGGAGAATAATAAAAAGTAAGCTCATGTTAGATTACTGCCAACTCAGATGAAGCAAATACCTAGTCTTCAACATATTGTAGTTTGCATATTTGTGCATTAGATATATGCATCAACCTTCACTGCCTCTTGAAAAATGCATGTTTTACAGAAAAATTTATTGCCATTAGTAATATAAAGCATGAAGGAAGAGAGTTTGTTTAAAGATTTTGAAGTTAGGAATAATTAACAAATAGAACAGCTTTTCCTGTGCTCCATTCAGTAATACAGCACACAGGAAGTGACGATTGAGCTAGAGCATATGAAAGAAGTGTATAAGGAGAGCACAAGCCATAGCTCTCCACACTGTCTTCTTGAGAGCTCTTGTGCTGTATTACTGAACGGAGCACAGAAAAAGCTATGTTTTATTATGTATTTGCTAGATTGTGAAGTAAATATTCAAGGCGAAAAGTTCAATTTACCTTTTGAAAAGGTGTGCTTGATTGGGTTTGCACTGCTGATATCAGAACTGCTCCATTCTCTTATACAGCACACTTTTCAGCCTGGAGTGTGCATATTGAGAAGGCTAAATAATAAATAAGAATATTTGAGCCATAGAGAATGATCATCAGATGGTACATCTTTTAACGTACAGTGTGCAAGCATTAACACGAAAGTCTAGGTTGACCTTGCCTTAGTCTGATTCAGTGGTAGAAAAACTTTTCAGCAATACCGATATTAATATTTGTCCTTCTTCAGTGTTGCATTACCATTTGCAAGCTTCAAGTTTATTTATCAGTGCAAAATAATCATCAAAAAGCTCAGTCTAAATTTGTAATTTTTAGAGAAATTCTTGCAAAAATAAGGTTGGAGGACATTCATGCAATCTGGGTAAGCCTTTGTTTAAACTTGTCAAAAGAAATTTTCACCTAACCCTGCACTGGTCATGCAATATTACACTGGTTTTTTTTTAACAGTCAGCACGAGTTACAGGTTTTCTTGTCACTGCTTTTGTGAGACCAAAAACTGAAGGTAAAGCAACTTCTGTACTTTAAAAGTATGTTTTCAACTGCATGAAAGATGCATAGTTGATCATTTGTCATCTCCAGATGGAGCCAAATTCTTTTCCTTGGTCAAAAGTTTAGCAAGAAATTTCAAGAACCATGAAAACCTCACTTTTGTGTGGGTGGACCCTGAGCCATTTCCAATGGTAAGTCACAGTGTGGTCATTTATGCCAGCAAAGTTAATAGAGTGGAATGGTTAGGAAACCCATTGTTCTATCTTTTTGTTCACTTTTTCCAACTGTGACCGTGCACAAAACAAAAGCATTGCTGCATATATCAGCCAATCAGCCAATGAAAACGTTTGGGTCAGGTCAGTCAAGCATAATAAATGAAGGTAAAACAAAAGATTGTGCACGGTCAAGGCCTCACTCAACATCCATGTTTGCTTCTTTGTCAGTCCTTTTGATGTTTGCCGAGTTTCCAAACCATTCCACTCTATTAACTTTGATGCCAGCAAAAATAAGACGCGTTCTGAGCTGTCCGATAAGCCCGTCTTAACCTGGTCCATTCACATGAAGGCGAGTTGCTCCTGGTAGCAGGGATAACTCTTTTGTTTTGTGTCCCCCAGGGAAAAGAAAACAAATGAGTTATCCCGGTCACAAGGGACAACACACCTTTATACATGTAAACGGGCCCTTATGATCCATTCACACCAACACGTTTAACACGTTTAAAAGTGGTTTAGCTAAACAAGGTTAAAAATTAGTTGCTCATACTGTGCGAACCCTACATTTAATCAAGGTAAAAATCTATTTGAAATCTTAAAATATTTTTTCATGGTTGTTTGAAATTTGTCTTCTCAAGATGACTGGAAAACGTAAACCTGGTTTAGTTAAACTAGTTTAGTTGGTGTGAGTGCGGCATCTTAAAGTGTCGTTTCTATAAATGTGCTCAATGGCACTAACTATACAATAGCACTATTTAAAATTGTTTAGTACAATGTATGATGTACGGCGGGGATAGATTTAGGTGAGGGGTGCGCACCTCCTGCTGAGATGACTTTGAGTTCTATTTTCTCAATTTTTTCCAAAATATCCTCTCGGCAGTTTCCAATGATGGTGCATCCCCTCCTGAAGATGCTGCACCCCCTCCCGAAGATAATCCTGGATCCGCCCCTGCACGATTAAAGTATTTTGAGTTTTCGTGTGGATTTTGATAACAATTACTAAAGTAATTATTACTTTTTAATTGCTTCTTCTCAGATGCGTGAGTATTGGCAGAAATCGTACAAAATAGACGTTAGTAAACCTTCACTTGGCGTTGTGGACCCTAAAATGGTTAGATTAATAGCATTATAATACACTATACATACATTATATCGTTAATTGTACTCTGTAGAGTACCTATTAAGTCGCTATGGCAACGATAGTGTATTATAAATAAAAAATCGCACGATCTTCTCGTACAATTCAGAATTAATAGTTACTCGTAATGTTTTGAAAACTCTCAAATAGGACTCGCCTAAAGGCTCGTCCTATTTTGAGAACTTTCAAAACATTACTCGTACCTATTAATTCCGAATTGTACTCAAGATCGTGCGATTTCCTATACAAATGGAATGAACGCACTTCAATACAAATAGAATGATCAAATAATTTGTTTTCCAGAATCGTAGTTCATGGTTAAAAGTGAAAGGCAAAGAACCCAAGTTAAAACACATGACACAGTGGATTCACAATGTACTGCAAAATAAAGTAGAATTTCTTACTGCTAATGATGAATCACAACAACAACAACAACAATCATCATCAATCAATAAACATGAATTATAAATTTTAAATCAATTTTTTAGATAATTATCAATTTCACACCTTGATGTATTTTTTGCAAATTCAAAATACTCTAGTAAGTCTTCATAAAGCGAGTTACAAATGAAGAGGTGCCCATGATAATGACTTGCTGTGCAGGTGATGACGTTTTACCATAAATGTAGGAAAATAATATCATTTTAGACCATCTAAGCCAGTCTCAAACAAAAGAAATGGAAAAAGTCTCTCAAACCATTTTCATCGGTACTCATTGAATTTGAGCCTGGCTTGAGTTGCTAGGACTGTGGCTAAATGTAATTTAGAAAGTTAAAATCGAGATCGTTGCGGATTTCCTCAAGTGTGTTATCTAATCTATTTCTTTACTTGCCTCCACTTTTTATTATCTTTAAATAGAATAGCTACGTAATACAACTCTTTTATATGACTTGGATCCAGCCATGATGTGCCAAATATTTATAAGTAAAGATTAAATCATCATTTGCCTAGCGTTTCACAAAGCGTTCGTATGTACTTACACACTTGTAAATTGGCGTACCTAAGTTACGTATAGGCTGTTTCACACAAGTGTCCGTAAAGGCGCTGTTACACGCTGAAACTTGCCTCAATCGTCGTTGCGAGACGAGTTTCACAACACATTGCACCGTGTAACATGGTCATAGACGTGGTCATTTAGCTGAAACTTTCCCCGAGTCGGTTACACGAGGTGGTTTCACGAAAAGTAGAACTACTTCAGGACTACTCCGCGAACAAGTTTCAGGACAAAATTTCAGCGTGTAACACCTCGTGTGTAACAGCCCCTTAAGCTGTAGTCATGTATGCGTAGGTTTTTCACGCTTCAACCGCACCCGTTTTTCTATTTTTCTCGTTCAATTTCGAAGAAGAAAATTGAAAAAAGTGTTTTTTTAAGGTGGCCCGCGGGTATCTGTTTTGGCGCGGAATCACCCATTTCTGAACCTCGCTGTATGGCGTGAAATTATCCGATGGCTCTCAAATTTCAGATTTAAAACCCCTAAGGATCTATGTTTTCAGTTATAAAGACTGTAATTTGGAAATGCTAAGCGATTAGCCGTTATGCATTTGTAAAGACAAGGCGAACTTTGAGTTTCGGATAAGATTTAGGAAAAAATTAAAGAGCTTTACACTTGATTTTACATTTACGAACTCGTTACATATACTAGTTTTATGTGGCAAGAGACCAAAGTATTCGTGACCTTAGAAATTTTTTCTTGTGTAGCGCGAAACGTCTTCAATTTTTCTAAATTTCTTAGGTCACGAATACTTTGGTCTCTTGCCAAATACCTGAAAATGCAAAAGTTAGGACTCGTTTTAGCGATATTCTTGTACAAACTTAGGCGAAAAGTGATTGCACTGATACATTCGAAAAAAGCCAATAAAATGCACGTGCAGTGCAACTAAAAATATATATTTGGCAATGTCAGCAACGGAACATGTCAAAATACGAGTGACTATGGCTACCCCAAAAGTACTGTAGGTTCCAGGTTACATACAGGATTTACGAGTTCTTGCAAGTTCACTTCGTGAAACGTTTGTAAGATATAATGACTTACGAACGATTTTATGAGCGTTTGTAACTTTTAAGCGCTTTGTAAAACGCTAAATTAGGAACTTGTATGACCAATTCATAGTATGGCATGAGAACCCTTACCACGCTTTAACGTCGATAACTCGTGACAGTAATTCAACTTGAAGTCGACGATGCGCCCACTTTACTCCCCTCTTTCCATCAGAGCTCCGTTTTAAGGGTATTTAAAGCTACACAGAAAGGAAAGAAAGGATGGTCACGTGACCGGAAATTGATTTAATCAGAAATTTGCAAATGGGCTGGCGAAGTTTTGGCTTTTCAAAAACATTTTCAATTAGAACTATTAAGCTAGTCAGGTTAAACAAGAATCAGTCCGGAATGGTCGACTTTTTCTTATTTCAAGGAAGATAATGAACAAAGTTTTGTTCAATACCTTGGTCACGTGACCTATTTTGTAAAATATTTTGCCAGGAAAATGAGAAAGTCATCTATTCCGGACAGAAACCTGCTTAGTGGCTCCTAAGAAACACGTTTATAAAGAAAAAAAATTTTATTAAAGTAAAACCCATTGGCCCATTTGAATTTATCGATTTTTACGTTTCTGAGGTCACGTGACCACTCAAAAATGTAATTATCATACTTGAAATACGGAGAGCCCTAAGATACACCTAGGTGTCAAATCTCACTTTTCTAGGTAAAATTTTAACAGAGTTATGCCAGAAATTGCAATTATGGAAAAAGCCAAGCCTTAACACCCTTGAGAAGTCGAACAAGGATGTGAGATCTGGGGATCGAACTGGGGACCTCTTGCACCCTAACCCGTTGCTAGGGAAACTTCATGTTCTTGTAAATCGGCTAATATTTGGATTCAAGCAGTGATACTTATGAGGTAATCAACAATCACAAATCTCTTGAGTTTGATGACGATAAAATTCGTATCTCCGCGCGCCCATGTAATATCCTCTATATCTTCACATGTGAAGATATCACTTTTTCGAAACAGAGAATATAAAAAGATAATTCATCGATGATTATATATTAATTTTTTTAATAAACTATAACTTAGTCACATGAGAAGCTTGCCTATCTAACCGTCGCATTTCTCGCTATCTTGCAATTGTTTGTTTTTAATCAGCTGATAAAAGTTCTTCAATCTAATTAGACTAGCTTCAAACGACATGCAAACATTGCCCTTCGTGTGCTCTCTTCATGTGTCATTCAACTGAGAAAACTAAGGTTCACGAGAACGGATACGACGTCTATTGGGCAATACAGTAATACCTCTATTACGTTATTGAGGACCTCGCCTAGTGTCCGCTTAATAAAGACTTTATTTACAGAGGGTAAAACACATAATAGTGAAAAACACTAACAAACCTGTGGCCCTCTAAATCTAAATTAAAAGCTAATTACAAACTATAAAACTATAAAAATGACTATATAAAAATCTAAAATACAAAATACAAGTGTCTGATCTAGGTGCTGTTAGTCCTGCCCCTGCGAGGACTAAAACTACTCAAAACTAAGTCTAAAAAAATTAAAATATTAAGGATCAAAATGAAATATTGAACGTTGCTCATCAAAAATGCTCATCCACATTTTACTTTTAAATGACTTAAGTGATGATTAATAGAGGTTTGTTCACGGAATATCGGTTAATAACTTTTAATTATTCCCAGGAAATAGTCATCAAAATACTTTCTGAATCAAATATTACAGACAACTTTTAGAACCAACGAAAATTACATGTGTCCCGGCTTAGAACGTTCGATCGATAGATATGTTTATTAAAATAAGACTTTGCAGCGGAAACCTGAATTGCGTGTATACAAAAAAGGATGTAATAAACAGATAAATATCATTAAAAGCGCAATATTGCAAAAGTTATATAAAATTTATGTACATGTAATCTATGTATATGAGACATTATATCTGTGAGTCTGTTGGAAAATGCAGTTGATAATTACGTGTCAGGATTCGTTATAAACACCAACTGAATACGGTATAAAGGTGTTCTTAAATCTACAAGCGCTAGGGCCCCTTTCTCAAAAGACCCGATAACTTAACCCGTTAACCTAAACAAATCGAATAAGTTAACGGATCCGCAAAGTTATCGGGTCTTTTGAGAAACGGGCCCCTAGTCCTTGTTGTAGGGGGAACGAGTCCGTCGAAGGCTATATCGTGGGGTGTGTCTTACTGGTAGAAAATGTCCAAGATTGTGATTGGGTGTTGTAATAATGTCATTAAATAGTTTATCACATGCTTCTAAACGCTTAGATTCCACTGAGGTCCAAACTGTCCGCGTAATCGGCGTTAGGGTAGATGATTTAACCCGTTCTATGGCATCAGATATGCCCGCGCTTGCATGCTGGGGCGCGCTTACTCAATTCCAATCCAAGTTGGCGGCCATAAATCTCTTAACTATTGTAGAAAAATCAAAACAATACAGATTTCATCTGAACACATTGTTTAGGTTGAAAAACGACAAAAATCAGGAAAAATGTTCTCCGATACCGATAGGTATCCTCAATTAGTTTACATTTTTTGTAAGCTAGAGTTTTAATTTTTTTTAAATTCCGAGCATTTTCAATTAATTCTACACAATTTACTATATTTCATTTCTCTGGGTGGTTGGTTGGTTCACTAGAGTTTTAATTGACACATAAATAAAGTTATTCTTATTCTTATTTTCCTCGAATTGAAACTTTCAATTCGAGGATAATAAGAATAAGAGTAAGAATAAGAATAACTTTATTTGTGTCAATTAAAACTCTAACTTACAAAAAATGTAAACTAATTGAGGATACCTATCGGTATCGGAGAACATTTCCCCCTGATTTTTGTCGTTTTTCCAAATTTCAATGTTTATGGCGCAGTATTTATTTATTGTTTAAATTGAGTTATTGCCAACATCCATAACCTGTTAAAAAAATCATACTTCCTTCTTCAGTTACTAATTTTATGCCAGAGATAAAACAATTCACAGTTTGTTTTCACTAATTTTTCGCTGTGCTTATTTCATGCTTTATCTATCGTTAATGCGTGTGTTTTCTTCTAGTATGCCGTATTTTGTTTAAATTCTGTTTAACTTCTTCAGTCTGTTGCTTCAGACAATAGACTTTGGTTAAGGATTAAAAATCATTTATTATTGTCCTATTGAATTTACACAAAATATTATTTTGAGTATGCACTAATGACATTGTGACTAAACGTAAACTAAATCTCTGAATACTCTTAGCGCTTGATCTAAATCTCATTTTGATTTTCAATCCATGATTTTTTGACTAAAAATTGGCACTCGTTATCAAATCACAAGATCCTTCAGTAGGGAGTGCTGCAGTAAAACGGCCCAAAGTCGTCTCAGAAGGGGTGAACACCCACCCCTAAATCCGCTCCAGAATCAACCGTTGTTGAGGAGATTCGACATGCATGATTGATTGAATCAACTATCAGTACTCAAATATGTAGTAAGGGCCTATATAACACTATCAAATATAATAAGGGCCTATAACTAACAGAGTCATTTAAGATTTTCATTTTGGTTTTTAGCTTCCTCTAAAATTTCATCTGCTCCTTCAGAAATTAATGCTTGAGCAAGTTTCTCGCCCAGTTTTTCCCCTTCATGTACGGCATCATAGATGTGAGCAGGAATCAGAATTGATGACATGCCTAACAAAGGTTCTTTGCCTTTAAGTGCTTCATTGACTGGTGGGATATCTGTGATTATAGTTTGATTGACACATTGCTTTCCATCAAGGCTTAAAACTGCACCAGTTAATGACAGCTAATGAGATATAAATACAATTATATTAGGCCCTGTGAAGGTATCTGTTTCGTAGTAGAGTGCTAGCACTAGTTATTAGTGGCTAAATGGCTGTTAGAGCGATCGCACTTAGAGTGGCTTTCATAGAGTGATTTTCTTCGGACTGTGAAACAATTACTAATAGTCAGTGTTTAATAGTGTCTAATAGTTGTATTGCAACAAAAGAAAACAATGGGTGCAGAGTCTAATAGTATCTATTAGCTTAGTAACTATTTCACAGTCCGGTGAAAATCACTCTAAACCCGTGAAATAGATACTAAACTAATACACATTCGTAGACCCTAATTCAATTGTTTTCTTTTGTTCTTATTAAAATACTTAATCCGTGAAAGAGGTATTAGTCTAACAGACATTAGTAGACACTATTTCCATTGTTTTCTTTTGTTTTGATTAGACTGTTAGACACTGACTATTAGATTTTGTGGATTAAGTGCCATCACTCTAAGTGCAATCACTCAATTTAGTAACTGTTAGTATCTAGAGTGATCGCACTTGAATTTATAATTTGAGCTTAATTAATTGCACTTGTCCCATACTTCCCTAGGTCATCTACATGTGGACATCAGACTTAGAAATTCTCTCCCCAGCCCTAAAATAATGTACATGTATGTAGTGAATTCTAGCAAAAAATCTTTTGATATGTATGACTGTCAGATTCGAACCACAGAGACCTTCCGCGTACCTATAACCGCCTTTAGTTACAATGCTACTTAGTTAACTGACATGAACCTATCAACGACAAAAAAAAACATTTTGTCTATTGTGACGAAGTTTGTTAACATCACTGTGTATAGACTTGAAAAGGTAAAGGTAAAGGTCTCTATTTAACGTCGGTAGTTCCTTTAGCCAGAGGCTAGTCTTCCAGGAGGCCGACGGTGCGCTCATTTTACTCCCCTCTTTCCATTAGTGCTCCGTTTTAAGGGCATTTAAAGCTATTTAAAACTACACGGAATGGAAAAAAGTCGAAACAAGGATGCGAGGTCACTGGGAATCGAACTCGGGACCTCTTGTACCAAAGGCCGCGAACTAACCAACTGTGCCATCCTTGCTCCTTTAACGGCAAGAAAAACAGTTTTCTTGATTTTCGTGTGTCAATTCAATAACAATGATCACATCGTTGACAGCCTTTGGGATTGTTTCTTTTTTTGTATATGTGAAAACCTAAACCAGTAATATGACAGTTGGATACCTTGAAAATACCATCGAAAAGTATTAACTGGGAATAATATTTATCAGATAAATGATATATACCTTGTTGTCTTTAAAGTCTGTGTAGACCCCTACAGGTACACTACATCCTCCTTGCTGGTGACAAAAATAACACTGGCATCATTATCAAAAATTGATATTTTTTTAATGTAACAAATATAAATCAGTTTTCACATGAGTGGGAAACACCATAGCATGACCATGTCAGGGCTGTACAAAAAGTCCTGCCATAACCATACAATGCGGTGACCATGCTGTTTTCCCTGTCATACCAAATCTGCTCTAATGTATTATAATGACATGCAAAATTCTAGAGCATAACCAAAAGATGGAGACTCTGCAAGTGCCATAAATAAAATACTACAGCTGCCAAATTCTAGAAGTAATGTTTAAAGTCCTTACAATGAGGACTTAAAACCCTGTCAAGTCCGAATTGTCAGAGTTGGAGGCCTTTCAACAACTTCAGATCCTCATTAATCTTAACTAGGAAGTAATCTTTGTCCAGATAGTTACCTGTATATTACAATATATACGATGTTTTATGTTTTTTATGTTTTACTGTTTTATTTGCACACAAAAATTACAATCTACTTATATTAACAAGAAAATACAAAATGAAAATATATATACAAAATAATGGAGGTTATAAGAACAGGATACTGAAGAAAATCAGAGAAGGTGCCGGTGGACTGGAGTAACTATAGGTTTGGAGCCAGTCCACCAATAGAAATGGTGGGGATGCTCGTCGTCATACCTTTTAGGGATCAAAATCAGTGATCTTGTACCTTTTAGGTAGTAGCTTTTAATAGTTTTTCTATGCATTTAATCCTTACCAAGGTTTTCAGAAATGCTCTTTCTGCAGCACAACATAATGTAGTCTCAAAGTCAAAAAGTTCTGCAATTAATGCCACAGTCTTGTGATCTGCTATGTTCACCTCCACAGCTAGTGCACCCTAGGAAATAAGAATTATCTACATTTCTAGCTATGCTAAAAATATACAATTTAACGTATTATGTTATACACGGCACCCCTAGGCTCAGGTGCTAACCGAAACTTGAGCAAAATTCTTTCCATTCTTTTGTACCTGTGGCAAGCAGTCTTTGGGATACATTGTCTTCAAATGCTCAAAATTAAGAGAATATTAATAGCTTTAGAAATATCATAAATAAGTTAGATCTCATACTTTTCATGTTGTTAGATTTTATCAATTGTTATACCTTTAACGTACAGTCAAGGTCATTGACCGAATCGAAAAATGGCGTCCAATTTGAATAACTATTGTTCTGGACTGACTAGCCTCGTGTTCACGTGGAAACACAAAAGCATTTTCACATGAATGAGAGGCTAGTCAGTACAAAACAATAGTTATTCAAATTTGCCGCCATATCTCGATTTGGTGTATTAGCATCCATTATATGCTTTTTCAATCTTTTTATTATTTTCCTTAGTTTGTTTACTATTTGAATGTTAAATTATTTTTAATTATTCTTTGCTTGCTTCTTCCTTTTTTCACTAATAGTTAAGGTGTTTACCAGTAGTATTTTGGTGATCGATTTTGATAAAACTTCCAATTTTATTTTTGAAAATTGGTCAACTCACATTTGTCTGATCAAAATGATTTTCACACAAGGTACTAAGGAGGGATTGAAGATTTGATTGATGCCAATTTTTTGTCCATGACGCGTTGCTATGGCAACGAAAAACAAAGATCATTGAATTCAGTTTTCCTAAAATATCTCCCATTTTTGATGAGCTCTAGAAAAATGGATATATAGGTGTTAAACTTCACTTTCTTGCACAGTTAACCAACTCAAAATCAGAAAGTTTTATCAGACAGATTTTGAATAAATCCCAAAAAACTTAACAAAAACATTAAATTTGGTAACTCGAAATTAAAGAACGAGAAAAACATTTCAACTTTTCGCAAAATAACTTTTAATTGATGTCAAAAGTTGCCAAAAGTCTTTGTTTATTGGTCCTGTGAGCGGCTTTGATGTAAGTTGTTCCTTTGAAAGCACTAAAAAAGTGGAAACTGGTTGACCAATCAAACAAAAGCACAGTTGACAAGAAAAATTCTCTCTCCTCATTCAAAGGAACAACTTACATCAAAGCTGCTCACAGGACAAATAAGCAAAGACTTTTGAAAAGTTATTTTGCGAAAGTTGGAATTTTTTTCTTGTTCTTTAATTTTGAGTCACCAAATTTAATAGTTTTGATAAGTCTTTCACGATGTATTCAAAATCCCTCCCATCTGATAAAACTTTCTGATTTTGAGTTGGTTAACTGTGCAAGAAAGTGAAGTTTAACGCCTATATAGCCATTTTTCTAGAGCTCATCGAAAACAGGAGATATTTTAGGAAAACTGAATTCAATGATCTTTGTTTTTCGTTGCCATAGCAACATGTCATGGAAAAAAATTGGCATTAATCAAGTCTTCAATCCCTCCTTAGTATCCTGTACTGAAAATCATTTTGATCAGACAAATATAAGTTGACCAATTTTCAAAAATAAAATTGGAACTTTTGTCAAAATCGATCACCAAAATACTACTGGTAAACACCTTAAGGACTGAAGGGGACGTAAGGGTTTGCAGTTTTGTGTTATTAGAGACCTTAAGATTGACATTTATGGCAAACTACTAGCGACAAACGGCAAAAATTGACTTTAATTTTGATTTTATATTTTACTCTAATCCTTAAATCAATCCAATAAGCAAATAAAGAACAAATAGCTTAGTAACAGAAAATACAAATATCTTCACTTAAATGTACAAACGGCTGGGGACAGATGGCTAAAGGTTGCTGTTAGACGGTTGCCATTTGCCCTAAATATCAATCTTAAGGTCTCTAATTTTGATGCGGTTTTGCGGTTGTTATTTTAACCTGCAGTTTTTTGACTTCCTGATTTTGTACGCAGTTTGCAGTTTTGGGAATTTTGAAGATTTCTGTTCCATTTTTTTCTCAGTTTTGTTTGCAGTTTTGCAGTTTCCATACCCCCTTATGACCCCCTCTTTACTCCTTTGGTAGTTATGCTATTATAACTTTTATAATTATAGCATGTATGCATGATACCAAAAATGCTCCTATTAAAGCACTATGTGGTAAAATCAATGATTGATTATGCAGATATGACCTTAACGTTGTCAATGGGTGGACCTCTATATGTACGCAGGAGGTATAATAGCACTCTAGCTTTCCTCCCTTGCACTAGCTCTCACAATGTAGCAAAAGATGATAAAGTTTATAGAATGTCTACTAAATATAATTTTTATATAATATAATAAATAAAATAAAAACACTTTTAGATAATGTGCTAGCCTTGGGGAAGAGGAAGTAATCAGAAAGAGATGATTTTTTACTCAGATTAGATGTGCTTGTAAGTTTATGTGTTGTGAGTGCTTACCTGGCCAACCGCATACAAACAATCATCTTTCAAAAGAACCTACAACAAAGTAAACATTTAGGTAACGGTCCTGGGCCCAGTTGTTCGAAAGTGGATTAGCCTTAACCTAGGATTAACTCCAAATGTTTTTATTAGAGTTAACCCCGGATTAGCGCTAATCGGCTTTCGAACAACCAGGCCCTGGGACACAGGTCTAGGATCATCACCATCAACGCGAGCATCAAATCTTATAGTCATAATATACTCAAAAAAATTAAAATACTCTCTTCTTGGACGAGAGAAATCCAATTAAACTGTTAATTTTACTCTGTGGAGTACCAATTAAATTGCTATGACAACAAAACTGCCACTTCACTTTTTGAAGGACAAAATTTGTCTTTGTTTTTTTTCTCAGTGCAAACTAGTTACTCTCAGTGCTATTTATCAGGCTAAAATTTCAAAAGACAAGTAAATAGCAATTTGTCACAACAATGATGGACATAATGGAAAACAAGAGCTCTAAAGAGAAAAACTATTTCAAATTGACGTTGTGCTGCAAAACTATGCAAAGGAGATCAATGAGCTTTTATCATGTAATTCCAAAAGTCACAGTGCAGAAATATAATTACCATAGCTGGAAAGAGCACATCAAAATTAGTAAAACTTTGAAGTTTGAACGATGAGATGCCTACCAGCAAAGGTTTTCTTACAAATTCACACTTTTCAAAAATTCATATTCTCGCAAATTTTGGATTTAATTCCTTCAAACTTCACTGCCTTGCTAATTTTAACATGCTCTTTCCAGCTATGGTAATTGTTTTTCTGTTTTACGAATTTAAAAATACCTGATAAAAGCTCATTAACAGCTTTGCTTCACAGACACTATTAATGGTAATTAATTTTATTGGTCCAAGACACTGATAAATCAAGCTCAAGTTTTCAATTTTTGACAGGCATTTGAAAGACCATGTACCGGTATGATGTTTAACGATCAGTGTAAATTTGATTGTAAATTTTCTTTTGAATGAACTCAACGAAATTCTTTGCAGCATTTTTGCTTTTTCTTATACAGGACTGTAAACAAATTTGTAAATTTACTGTTACTTGAACTCTTGTAATTTACATCACTTTGAGAATGGCATTCACTTATGCTGAAACGTCTTCTCTAAAAATTGAAAACATTGTAACTTAAGTAATTCTTCTGTTCATGCCCTCATCAAAAAACTGACATTTGCAGGTAATTCTGTCAGTGGGCAAAAAATTAAAAAAATATAATTTGCATAGAAAAGAAGAGACTGTATTTCAGATGGTAATTCACTTTAAATACAAATAAATGTAACTTTTTGTGTTTTCAACATTCCTTAATTTGTTCTTTGAAATTGTCTACTTGTTCATGTCCGTTCTTTGTACTTTTTGAAATGAAAACATATAGGAATTTTATATGGCACAGACATTCATCTTTCCTTGACAAAAGATTGTGGAGTGTATTATATATAAGAAACCACACAATCTTCTTGTACAATTTATTTGTATTAATAGTTATTATAAATTTATTTGTATTAATAGGGGAGCAAGGGTGGCCAAGTGGTTAGATCGCTTGCCTCTCACTGCTGTGGTCCCTGGTTCGATTCCCGGACGGGGCACTTCATGTGAGTTGAGTTTGTTAGTTCGTTCTCTCCCTTGCTTCGAGGGTTTTTCTCCGGGTCCTCCGGTTTTCCTCCGTCCATCAAAAACGAACTGGTGAGTCGAGTGATTATTTGCAAAATATTTAAGGTAGAGGTAGTGAGTGTGAGAGTATCTTTAGTGTCCCCCAATTAGTGCACAAGCGCTATAAGACTAGGACACTTAAATAAACAGTTATTTATTTTTATTTTATTTTTTAGTTACCTGTACTTGTAATTTTGAAAAAAAAATCTGAAATTGGACTTAATCATCTAATTTTGAGGAGTTCCAAAACAGCACTCATATACCAATAATAATTATGAATTACACTCAAGATTGTGTGATTTTCTATACTAATTAGAAGGGAATGGAAAGAAAGGGTCACACCTTAACTATTCCAGTATGGTTATTGCAAAGCCACAGATTAATCAATATTAGCAATAATCACAGTCAGATCAGAGCACGTACCTTTCCATGGGTCTTTATATTAATCTTTTTATGATCATGTACACTATCTAGTCATTTTCTCCGAGGCTTATTTATTTGTTTATGACCATATACAGTACCTGGTCAGTTTCTCCAGGGGTCTTTTATCTGTTTAAATATGATCAGTAAATATGATCATGTACCTGGTCAGTTCTATCTTGCCAATTCAGTCTATCCAAACCAGCTTGGGCAAGAATAAGGGCATCGTATTGACCACTTTCATCCAGCTTTTTTAACCTTGTATTTAAGTTGCCTCTCTTTTAAAGCAACAAGTCAAGGAATTCACTATCCATTGGAATAATATTGTGCACGATAAGAGTTAAATTTGGGTTTGAAACTGACCTAAAAAGTAATTTTTTTTGACAAATTATCATTAGAAAGCTGACAGTATAAAGATCAACCAGACCTTGATTTCTTTGCCAGATTATACACTCAGTACAACATTGATGCCGAAAAGAACTATCATCCCACAAACGTAAAATAGCATTCATCTTAGTTGTTGGTAATCATGAACAATCTGCACCGTACTGTAAGTGGTCAGTAAGGTAACGGTAAGTGGTCAGTAAGTGGTTGATAAGTGGTCGGTAAGGTAATGGTAAGTGGTCGGTAAGTGGTCGAGTAAGTGGGCAGTAAGGTAACGATAGGTGGTCGGTAAGATAATGGTAAGGTAACGGTAGAATGTGGTCAGTAAGGTAACGGTAAGGTAACGGTACAATGACGGTAAGGTAACGGTAAGATGACATAAAGTAATGGTAAGGTAATATTATCATAAAGGAAGGAAATAATATGGTAGAGAAATAAAATAGCATTGGAAGCACCAAGGTTTGACTTTTATGAATGTGGTGGCTCTTAAAAGAAGAGCCATTTGATTTCATTGTTTCGATCTACAATAACCAGCACCAATGTCTCGAAGTATGGCAGGTAGTAGATTCATGTGGACATTCGTATCTTCCATTGAAAATTCGTCGAGGTATTCTCAAACTCTGTTATAACGGGTGCCACTCATTCTCTTGAACTTTTGCTCCACTGTACTCCAAAGTCCTTGCATGGTTAGATACTTCAACTAAGTGTAATTTAGAAGAATATTTCTAAGTTATAAGTTAGGATACAGAATACAGTTTCAAAGTAACTCGTACTTCTTCTTGTCCGCTCTGGAAAAGCGAAAAGTGCCCTTTGTAGTGTAAACAAACCGAACCCAGTCGAAATCAGTAACTTGACAAAAACACAATTTTGTTGTTGAATATACTGCCAAATTTGAAATAAAATATACAGAAGCTGATGTGGTCGGTATTAGGTAACGGCAAGGTAACGGTAAGGTGACAGTAAGGTTATGGTAAGGTAACGGTAAGTGGTCGACGAATAGAGTTACCGACCACTTACTGTACGGTGCAGATTGTTCACGATTACCTCCCAAATGACAGTCCAATTAAACTCATTAAGGATTAGCTGAGTTATGAAATGACTGGGGAAATAGCACAATAATGGTATGGTTCTGGCAGGAATTGTTAATATAAACTTTAAGGCACTGACACAGACATGGTACCGTGCACTAAGTTTCCCACTCATACAAAAACTTTTCTGGCTAGTAAGTATAATTATGTACATGACTCCTCATTTAGGATACAACATCTTGGAATTTTAAGTGAGGGTACTTCCTAGTTAACTGTGCAATTCTTCGAAGAGAACTTGTGCCTATAACACTGTACAGGAGATAAATAAATATTAAATGGTCATATGATACACTGGTTAAAAATACATGTCTGCCATGATAACTCAATATACCTTCCATCTGGTAGCTTTTCAATGGTTAAACCTTTGTGCTTGGAATGAAGAACTAGTGCATCATAGGGGCTTTCTCTCCTGGACATTAATTAGACTACGATTATTATATTACATAACACAAAACCCATGATGAAACAATCATATTACAGCACAAAATATAACCAGCTATAGGACGTCAAAAAGATTTTGAGTATAGGCAGTTCTGCATGGCATGGCAATGGTTCATGACAAAAGCACTCATATTAGTTTGGTTTTTGTTGTTAATCAGCCTTTTTTTCACTTTTCCTATTGACTACTTCAGCCAGTGTAAACCTCAAAGTAGGTGGTAATATCACTGGTCCCTGGTGCTTTTCACAACCTTGTATTTGCATGCTTTGAGCTTAGCAATCATCCAATCAGCATCCGAGAATCTCATCTTATGTCTTTCTAAGTGCTATTTGGAGGATATAGTGACACAAAAAATGGTCACATTTTTCACTTTTTGATTCTAATCAATAGTTTACAAAGTACAGTTTACAATACAGTTACAATACAGTACACACAGTTTAAAATACAGTTGCTCAAACCTGTAGATTGCACCAATGGCCATACTTGGTGGTAAGAAAGTAGGAAGGTCTTTTAGAGAGTGAACAATAAAATTAACACTGTTGAAAAATAATATATAAGTGAATGAATAAATAAGTGAATGAATGAATAAATGAATGAACCTAAACTACTGAAGTACATGAAGAAAGACCCACTTTCTTTGAGGTTACCATGATTATATTGATATCAGGTGCTTCCCTCATCAAATACAATATAATTTCTATCATACTTCATTATATTATTTTGTATTTTGTATTAATACAGATTGATTTCTAAGAATAAATAATAACCTTCCATTTGCAAGAGCTGATTCCAGTTCTTTGGTAAAAAGATTAGACTCTCCAATCTAAGAATTAAATATTCACTTTATGTTAGTAAATAGTGAATCATATCTCTATAGCTTTCTAAGGTTAACTAACCTGTGCTAGAGGTTTATCAAGAACTTGATCACCAATAGTTTTCATGGAAACTGCAATTTGTTAAAAAATACCCATTCATAATAAGCCAATCAGTTTTTAGAACCACAGGGATGCTTGTTGTTAAGGAAGATGTGGTTGTTTATTTGTAGTGGGTATTGACAAGATAAAGTACCAACACATCAGAGTAAATCTTACCCAATTCCAGTTTCAAGTCTTGATGCCTTTCTTTAATTATATCAACAATAGATTTAGTCTGGACCATTGCTAACTGTAAAAAAGGGAAATAGGAAAAAAGTAATAAACTCTCAAAGGAATGACAAACACATAGATCACCTGCTGACATTCGATTTTTCAAAAACACAATGGCTTTCAAGATGGCAGACAAACCTCATTTGAAATTTAGTTATATATATTTAGCCATGAATTATTGGTGGCTAATGCAACTCTCTGGACCACATGTAGATGTGAATTAGTACAAAATTTTGGCACCTGATAATAAATTATCATTTATTATCTGACAATTTGAGGACAAATCTAACTTAGTTACTGTTTTGGCTCCAGTTGCACAAAGCTTGGATAAGTTATCCAGGAACTATGTAATGGATGGTGATTTATCCCTAACAACGTAGCATTTATTCAGACTTTGTATATACAGCCAGGGAGTTCCCTCCCCATAAACATAAGTGCAAACAACAAAATGAACTGAGTTAGTGTCAGTTACTTACTAACAATCAAGACTTTCTCCATACAACATCATAATGCATGTACTGGTTGCTAATGCTGCGCTTATTTGCTTATCTGGATTATGGCCACAAAACGTTAATGATAAATATACTGCTAATGTTGCTAGTGTGGGCCAGGCAAATATATATCATATATATACTTGACAATTAAGTCACGACTGTCATTGCCATCAAAGGATATTTTTAATTTCTTTCTTTCCTTTTGGATTTATTCACTCACAAATTAACTTATGTAAAAATTTAATTTGTTACTTTATGCATCTCAAATGGGCAGCAAGTTGTTTTAATTGAAATATGTCTTTTCATTTCCAAGAAGAGATGTCTGCTTGAAAGTGAAAAGACATTTGGAACAGCTTGTTGTTTATTTGAGATGCATTAGCCATAAAACAAAAGAATACATTAGGATTACTAACTACAAATTGTTTCCCCAGAGCCTTGTCTTGAATTCTTTATGCGTGATCACTCAGCCAGAATATCAAAAGTAGGCTATTGAGACTCATGTGAAATGTGAAAGAATATTTTTCTAATAAAAAATATTTTTAATGATTTTCCATATCGTCCTCTCTTTCCAGCTTAAGTTCTTTTACTGAGAATAAGATTCAAGATTCTTTATTTGTACGTACCACACTGTATATATATGTATATAGGAAAAGGAATAAATATAGGGTATAACAAATTGATAGTACAGGTTAATTATCTTAAATAACTCAGGTTATCTGAAATAATTACTTAGCATTAATCAAGTCAGATAACCAAATATGGAATTTGAAGAATTCAGTCTGCCATGAGAGTGAGCTAGGCAGTAGTACATCACTCATACCTGCCTAATCACAGAAATTTAGTTCACCTCCCTGTGACATTGTTTTGCCTATGATTAACATCAGTCAACTCTCATCTTATGGACACTCCAGTGGAACGGATACCACACTACTACGGAAAGAAGCTATCAAATACCCGACATAGAAATAGAAATGTATGTACGAGAGTGCATTGGAAAATATCTGGAAAAATAAATATGTCTTAAAGCCAGTTCAAGTCACGTTTTGAGTTGTGTACAGAAGCGGAATATTTGTCTGCTTCGCCAGCAAGCCAAACTCATTTGAACTGATGGAAGTATTGGTCTTGAAGAGGCTTAAATTTTACCTTGGTTTAGACTCACATGAAGCTGCTATAATGCAATGACTGTATTTTAGACTAGGTGCAAAACTGAAAAAGTCGATCACAAAAAGTGCAGAAGGTATTTTAGGGTAGAAACTGGTAACATAACCATTCTAAACTAATTTTTTCATGCTGAATCTGAATATGACAGTTACCAAGACGTAGTCTGAAACCTTATACCTGTAAATGACGTATTTTGTGAATTGCTACAGTTATGCATTTCATACTAACGGCTTTTTCATGTAATTCCAAAAGTTCCCAAACTTAAAAACAGTGACCAGAGCTGGAAAGAGCACATCAAAATCAGTAAAACTGTAAAGTTTGAAGGATATATTTAAGTTGAAAAATCGAAATTTGTTGGTATGTCTTGCATAACAACAAGTGTTTTCATACAAAATGTTGTTTTTTGAAAATTCTAGAAATTTTAGGGGATGATCCTGTGCCATGTAGACACCCCCTTAGTGAAAACAAAGATGGTACAACTGTATACAAGAAGATATTCTTTAGGGTCACTTGAATCACACACCGCATAAGCATAAGCATAAGCAAAGGGTGGTAATTTATTGCAAAGGGTGGGTAGGGTGGGTGGGGTGGGTGGGGTGGGTGGGTGTGGGTTGGAGCTTAGTGTTTTTAGTTTTAGTAAAGTCACAGCTTTCATGTAAATAAGTGTTCCACTTTTGAAATTCTGTGAATATTAAAGTTTGTCATTATTATTACTATTATTATACATACGCAGACTCAATAGCTTACTGCTCATTATAAGTTTATACTATGAGAAAGCAGCATTCTTTCGTGAGTTTTGCTTTTCTGCTCGCAGCATTTCACTTTCTATTAGAAACGGGATAGTTTAAAAAGTTTTCATGGTGGACTTCTCCCATTCGCCAGCCCTCCTAGCCATAAATAATGACTACTAAATGTCCTAATGAAACTTGATATCTTTATAGATAAAATAAAAAATAACGTTTTGGCATGATATGACTTGGGATAACTTTTGGGACCTCATCCGGACCATATTTCTGATTTCAAGTGGCAACCATGAAATAATGGTCAAGTAGTTCACTCACCGAGCTATTTCGAGTTCCAACGTTGATTGTGGTACCAGCATTGTGTTGAGCTGACATATTTATCAGTTATGGCCTAGAAACTCAAACAGTTCATAGACACCCTAGATAAGCTGGCAAATACCGCATCAGATTAGATTGCAGATTTCCAGAGGACTCTTGGGCGGATGAAAATAAACGGGTCAGTTAAAAGCTCTAATGAAGCGGAGCGGTGATTGGTTTTGAAAAACAATGGTCTTTTGAAAATGGCGAATGAAAACAGTTGCTCTTTTTATCTTTTTGAGCTTCTTAGAAAATTTGTGCGGAGGACTGGAGGCGAAAAGCTTTTGTACATCAGAGTGAGGCTGAAGACCGGCCTCCGCCATCTTTGATTTCCACGTTTATTTGAAGAGGCATTTTTATCTCTTTTTCTTCAAATTTACATGAATATGGCCGCACTAAGTAGGACCTCACAGGTTTTCCAGCGAAGCTCAATTACTGTTTGGAGTACTGCAAGAAAGAATATTTGTACAAGTTATGCTGTTATGGCTAAATTGGATAAGAATGCAGACCCCATTCAACGGCTCTTTCTGGACAAGTTGCAGACTTACAAGCAGAAGAGTAAAGATACTGGAAAACTAGTCGATGTTACACCTGAAATGGAAGCCAACACGGAGAGAGAGATTGCCCAGATTAAAAAGAGATATGGAGGTGGAAATCTAGAGGAGTTCCCAAAGTTTAATTTTGAGGACAAATGATAAACTTGGACCTGCATGTGAACTGTACATTTCGCAACAACTGGCTATTTCCATAACTTTGATGAGTGTGACAAGGACTAGGATGTGGATTCAGTGGTTTCAGATGAAATACTAATTTCTTTAGTGACAATCATCTGTATTTGTAATGCGTAGAATTTGGCTTAAAATTTTATAATTCTTGATTTCACGTCGTGATGTTTTATCTCATACCTGATATTAAATATATTCAATTGTGAAGCTATTTGGTTTTTAGCTATCATGACCAGAGCAGTTTTCATGTAGCAGTGTCCAGATATTCATAAAAGCATTCATAATTCCTGCCATGAAATTTTTCATGTAACTGCACAATGGTTTAATACACTAGTACAAAGCTCAAAACTGTGACCACTGTTAATGCATTTGCATACTTTTGTCTTGTCATCCTCCAATTAGTGTTAAGAAAAGAAATAAGATAAGAAAATGCTCAAGTGGAAGTACACATACCACTTATTAGATATTTTCTTGTGTATTATGGGCTGATATTTTACGAGTCACATATAGATTTTGCCAAGCCTTTAGGCAAGGCAAAATGTAAGTGACAAGTAAAATGTCAGCCTGTAATACACAAGAAAATATCTAATAAAGGATTTATTATACAATTGCTTTTTCCCTTTGCTTTTAACAGTATTTTTATTATCGAAACAGTCCTTTTTTGAAAATCAGCGCGCGGGGAAAAGAAACTGGTCGGAAGCCTTGATGTCATACAGGGCTGAATAGGCAAACCAGATTTCTAGAGGGTATTACCATCTCGTATTGGCCCTCAAATGATGCCTTATATGGTAAATTTGTCACAATTGTATAATATAAGTACATTATTGCTTGTCATACTTTTTGAGCTTTGTGTAATGCTTCAAGTCCAGGCTTTGTTTGTTCAGAGGCCCCAGTATGATGGAGAAAGAGGAGACCCTGGGCGTGTCATATCTACAAATAGCCCATTTTGTACACAATATCATGGTACCATTACTAAGGACACAGCTGTAGCTAAGGGGCACATTTCTTGAAAGACCTTATCGCCTGCAAACTATATTCTGGTATTAAAAGTTTCCAGGTCTTTTTCCAAGCAGCGATGGTTCTATAAAATATTCTGTTACTGTGCTATTCATTTGAGAGTGGTGTGACTAGAGTTTCATTGATAAGTTATGTTAAATGTTTCTCAAATTGATGTCAAAATGTTATGTCAAGGTGAATCGAGAGATTTTGAAGGAAATGCATGTGCATATTTATTTAAATTTAATGGTAAAAAATCCCTAGACTGATTCCATAAGTCGGTCCCAGTTCGCTCTCTGAAAAAAAAAAATCGTCAGAGAGCGAACTGGGACCGACTTATGGAATCAGTCTAAAAAATCCCATGGATTCACTTAACATACTAATTTTACTTGACAACCAATAGTCCGCTTCACAGTTCCTTGTGCCATCTTGAAAGGTAGCCATGCCTTTGCATCGAAGTGAGACAAACGGTGAGCTTGCAACGATAAAAACCTGTGAATCATTGTCCTAGGTGTTAAAAAAGGTCTGTATCATTGCACGCTCACCATTTGTATCGCTTCAATGCAAAGGCATGGCTACCTTTCAAGATGGCGCAGGGAACTGGGAAGGGGACTGTTTTAAAACTTGCAAACTTAGAAGTCTTAGAACTCATTGCACCACACTCAACCAAACTGTGCAGTAACTTTTCCATGAATTAAAAAGAAGTGCAGTGTACATTACACAGCAACATATCCCCCGACTTGAAATGCTTTCCATTGTGTGGAATTGTGTGTGCATTTTTCTAAACCTCCAATAAAGATGTTGAACTAATCAGACCCCTCAACCAGAAACACTGGAACAGATGGTAGGTAGATGTTGGAGACCCATTTTCAATGATTTTGGGTGAAGGAAAGAAATTCTATCATCTGGGACGCAATGCACTCAATAAGTACTCTTTTTCCAATGGTAACTTTCAAAAATGTCCAGATTTTCTCAATCTAAGTCTAGAAACAAATACCAATGTTGTCACCGACAGCACTTATGATTAGAGTCGTTATGCAATGATCAGTTCAGCCCAGTCACCTACATTAAAGAACTGAAAACCTTTGTATTCTGCATTGCATCCTTGGGCAATTCTTTTCTTTTGACAGTGCTACTTGAATGAAATCAGTCACAATATTATTGGAAGTAATTATTCCAAGTGGAAATAATCTAAAGGATATATAGAATTACTTCCTAGAATTTCGAATTTCATTGAAGTGTCCCTCGAAGGCATAAAACCAATTTTTTTGATTTTTGGAAAGTAAAAAGTTTAAGGTGGCTCGACCCAATTTCACCAGTGCGCAGGTAGTCGAATTGAAGTGGCTATTAATTGTGTTACAGAATTAAGTTCACCAAACTTTTTACGCACACCTACTACAAATGGACCTAATTTTATAATGATACTAGTTTGGTTGAAATCGGAGCTTTTTTAACATCGAAATTGTTATACACTAAATTTGAAATTTTGCCAGTTTTCTCAAAATCCAGACCTCGACGAGCAAAACGATTTATGAGACTTTGTAAATCAAATGTTTGTCTATAATGTGAGAGCGTTTAAAGAAATTCTATTAAGCCGATTTTGAGTAAAAACGGAGCAATTATTTAACATTGAAGAAATTTAAAACCGTGGGTGCTCTACTAAATTAATTTTATAACAATAATTTTCCAAAGAAAAGTTGCAATATTTTTGGTTCTAAATAATACCAAGACATGGTTCTTTATTTTGTAATATGTCATCGTATTTGCTATTTTTGATCGCCGTTATTGAGATGACTGTACGTAAAGCACTAAATTGCTGCGTTTATCTCGGAATTTCGACATCCACGTTAATAATGTTGTTTCTTGAAAACTAGTAGATCAATTTTTTTTTATTTCTCAATATTGAATATTCAATCCTTTACCAGTAAGGTGTGTAAATTACAAAGGTATTGAAGTTTTTTAAGACCATTAAATAATTTTTTAAACATTGCCATATGTGCATCTCTATTCTCCGAGTTGTTGCTGGTGTTTGATTATGCATGCCTGTCGCTTTGGCGCCTCGTGCAAAAAATGCAAATATACATGGAAAGTCACGCCAGTGATATCCAGAGTAACGCTGTATGTAGCAGTTCCTTACTAAATTTCTAGAACTATGGTATTTCCTTGTGCAAAAAGAAATCGGAGAAGTGAAATATTGCTGGAAAACATATTAAGGCTAAAAAGGCGAAGGAAAGTAGTTCACCAGTCCAGGTAACTTGGAAGACTTAATAGTTCCATGTATTTGCATTTTTTGCACGAGGCGCCAAAGCAACACGCATGCAGGCATGCATATCATAAAGCCTGAATCAAACACCGGCAACAACTCAGAGAATCGAGATGTACATATGGCAATGTTTAAAAAATTATTTAATGGTCTCAAAAACCTTCAATGCCTTTGTAATTTACACACCTTACTGGTAAAGGATTGAATATTCAATGTTGAGAAATAAAAAAAAATTGATCTACTAGTTTTCAAGAAATTAAATGCATATCATAAAGCCTGAATCAAACACCGGCAACAACTCAGAGAATCGAGATGCACATATGGCAATGTTTAAAAAATTATTTAATGGTCTCAAAAACCTTCAATGCCTTTGTAATTTACACACCTTACTGGTAAAGGATTGAATATTCAATGTTGAGAAATAAAAAAAAATTGATCTACTAGTTTTCAAGAAACAACATTATTAACGTGGATGTCGAAATTCCGAGATAAATGCAGCAATTTAGTGCTTTACGTACAGTCATCTCAACGGCGATCAAAAATAGCAAATACGATGACATATTACAAAATAAAGAACCATGTCTTGGTATTATTTAGAACCAAAAATATTGCAACTTTTCTTTGGAAAATTATTGTTATAAAATTAATTTAGTAGAGCACCCACGGTTTTAAATTTCTTCAATGTTAAATAATTGCTCCGTTTTTACTCAAAATCGGCTTAATAGAATTTCTTTAAACGCTCTCACATTATAGACAAACATTTGATTTACAAAGTCTCATAAATCGTTTTGCTCGTCGAGGTCTGGATTTTGAGAAAACTGGCAAAATTTCAAATTTAGTGTATAACAATTTCGATGTTAAAAAAGCTCCGATTTCAACCAAACTAGTATCATTATAAAATTAGGTCCATTTGTAGTAGGTGTGCGTAAAAAGTTTGGTGAACTTAATTCTGTAACACAATTAATAGCCACTTCAATTCGACTACCCACGCACTGGCGAAATTGGGTCGAGCCACCTTAATCAAAGACAAGTTCCTCACAATAGATGTCAGAATTTTTTTAATATTCTAACACAGTAACAGTGTAGTAGCACATCCCTAAAGTCATCATTGGAAATGGACCATTTATTGTCTGTATTGTTGCTTGTCTGTAGTCAAGACAAGGTACAGTTGTAGGGCCACAAAACCAATGCATCCAGTAAAAGCTGCTTTCAAAACCAGCAAAGCCCATGAATGAACACCAAGTGTATGACTGAGGATTCTGTAGGAAAAAAATATTGAAAACATTTAAGAGAAAATAAATCTAAGAATGTTAAGAGAGAGAAAATAATCCTTACTCAATAATCAATGGTTTGTAGCATCCAAGGGCAAGAAATACAATGACTACAGGTAAAAATGTCCTGTGAAGATCAGTCCTACTCCATAACCATACAAGTGTAGCTGTAGCAATATGATGGCCCTTCAAGAAACAAATTCTTACATGTCAATGAAACACATGGTTCTCCATGGTGATGCAAAATATGACACAGCTTGCATTATGTTCTCACTTGAAGAAGTAGCAATGCAAGCACAAATTCAAGTGCAAAAGAAGGGAATGTTTTTTGTTATTGTTGTTGTTTTTATGCTTGTGTTGATTGTCTTCCATTGTTGCTAGGGAGAAGCAGGCTATATACAGTAACTGTTGATGTAATGTATCAGGGGTGCCTGAAAAGGAAACTTTTCATATTCAGGATTTATTGAAATGTTAATTACAGTCTGGTCATGTAACTGGCTATCTTACAAACACAGGAACCAAGGTTTTGGTATTAAGCCTTTTTGGCACAGCAATTATTCTAGGTATGGTATCTCTATAAGGACAACAAATTTGCTGTTCACGCAATTATAAAATTTTACACAAGCCATACAAAAAATGATGGGCCCACCCCTACCCAGAATTAATGGTGCTGTGCCATGAAAAGGTTACCATGTAAAATCACAAATTACTGTTTCTATAATCATGTTGGAGGTGAAGCTTACCAAGCTGATATTAGCATCAAAGCTCATTTGCATATACTTCCAATCAAATTCCATCCCTCGAGCTCCCACCCATAGAGGAAGAAGTCTTGTCATGGCAAGTTCAGCAGTTGACCATCCTTAAAAGTAATATATAAAAAGCAATCAAAGGAAAATTTGAGCTACTACTAAAATTCTTAGTCATTTCTCTGGAATACTAAAAACAAGAATTAGCAACAAACACAATACAGGAAAAGGATCAGTAAGAAAATCCATTTGAACTTGTGTGCTTTGCATCATCAGTTCCTATAAATTTCTTTTTCCTACTTGGGAGAGGGTAGAGAGGTTTGCATACAAATCAACTAATATAATTTTAGCACTCTCACCTAAACCAGCAACAAGAACCTTTAAGTCTCCTTTACCAGCAATTTTAGTCATGACCAAATACAAACCAAACAAATCTGCCAGGTCCACAGTTGAGCGTAAAAATTCCTGATAACCCACCATGAGTAAATTAGGTAAACAATGATTAGAACAAGAATGGAAATAATTACCAGTAACATACACATCTCTTTATTGTGATATAAAACATGCTGCAAGTTGAATAAGAAATGGAATGCAAGTCTAAAGGCCCAGTAGTACAAGCAACAAAATCGTGCAACTTGTTGTGCAACATTGTTACATTGCAAGTTGCAGAGCAAATGTTGCTCGTATTACCACCCCACATGCAACAAATTTTCTTTGTTGCAGAAAGTACACAGTGCTTCTACTTCGTCCAACAAAGAAAATTTGATTAGACTAACTGAAAATGCCCTGCATTACCTGAGGGTGACCCAGAAACATCAATGTCTCAAGAAGAAAGAAGACAAAAGCTGGAAAATTACTTAAAAAACTCATTAATAATTCATAAGGCAAACACAATGAAAATCGCCACCGTGACGAGTGTCTTTATATCTGATAAAGATTCAGCCTAATTTACATCAACTTTAACCTCGATTTTCTCCAAGATAAATGAAGATATTTTTGAATTTCTTTTAGAGAACAACTCTAATATGTGTTGGAGTTTTTTAAGCCGTATAAAGAACTCGAGATCGTGTTTTATCGGTATAAAGATCCTCGCCTACGGCTCGGATCTTTATATCCGATAAAACACTCTCTCTCGTTCTTTATACTATACATAGAAGATTTCGATAGCCAAGGTATGAATGAATTCTGAGATCTATATTAATTTATATTAATTTATTTATATCATATACTATGAGTGAAAAAACTATCATGCAAGCACTTGGCACAAACAAATTGAAGGTGGTTTTGAATTGTCTGTCCTCTTATTAAAAAACTAATTAATAATTCATAAGGCAAACACAATGAAAATTGCAACCGTAACGAGTGTTTTATATCTCATAAAGATTCGTCCTAATTTACATCAACTTTAACCTCGATTTTCTCTAAGATAAATAAAGATATTTTTGATTTTCTCGCCTGCGGCTCGGATCTTTATATCCGATAAAACACTCTCTCTCATTCTTTATCCTATACTTATCAAACTCATTAATAATTCATTAGAAAACACAATGGAAATCACTACCGTAACGTAGATCTTTATATCGGATAAAGATTTTGTTCATTTGCATAAACTTTAACTTGGATTTTCTAAGCCAAAAGTAGTCAAACTCGGAAAATTCTGGTCCAATATGATAATTGACAACTAGACGTTTGATAAGTAATATAAAGAACTCGAGAGCGTGTTATATCGGGTCTAAAGATCCTCGCCTTCGGCTCGGATCTTTATCCACCGATATAACACGCTCTCTCGTTCTTTATACATTACTTAACACACTCTTCACGTCATAAAATGTTCAAAACACAAGTGGAATCACAAGCATAGCAAGTGATTTTACTGCAAAGTTTTGAACATAATTTTTATGACATCAAGAGGGTGTCAATAAGAGGGCAGACAACTTAAAATCATCTTAAATTCATTTTTGACAACAATTATTTGAAATGAATGTTAAAAAATCCTTATCAAATGGGGCAACAGAACGATTGTGCACGCCAAAACTCATCAGCAGTGTGCCTGTCCTCTTATTGACACACTCCAATTGACTAATCAGATTGCAAGATTAGTATCAAGTGTTGTAAAATTAAAAATATCGTACAACACTTGAGGTTGAAAAAAAATTCAAACACAATGAAAGTTGACCCCCCCCCCCCCCCCCAACAAATACCAAAATGGTCCATCCCTTATTAAAGAGTAAGATAGGGGCTTACGCAGGCTAGTAAACCATGACATTTGCTTACTTTATCACATAATAATTCAGTATATTCATTCCACAGAAGGTGCTCATCTAACATGACTCCTAAGTAACAAAAATTTGATACCCTTTCAATGTTCTTTCCATAGAGGTGAATCTCAATGTTTATGTTCTACTTTAACAATTAAATTATAAATAATGTATCTTTATAATCATTAAGGCCTGCAATTATATTCTAGCATAAACCTACTACTTAACTTACCCCTATATAATCCATAGTGTCAGCAGATACTTCAGATGTAGGAAAAAAAGTTGCTAATACTAACATCTGAAGAAAAGTAAGCTTATAAGTTAATAATACAAGCCTTTCGCCATAGTTGTGACTATTATTCACTTACTTTACATAACTGAGTGACTAAGTAAGCACCTCCTGCTTTAACACATTGCCAAAAAGCGCTGTATTCTGAGCTACAAACGAAATACAGACAATTATCAATTGTTACCGTCTGGAGTCATGGTCGTTTGAGTTGACCTACAAACTACAGACAGATTTCTCGAAAGAACATTGCCACTTACAGGCCAGAACATTTGTATACAATTAAATAAGGAAAATAAGCTAAAGCAAGGCAGTTTCCAAAGTGAAATAGAGTCATATTTTACAGCAGTTGTACGTTTAGTTTCTAAAGATGCATTTGAACACAAGTACAGCTGAACAGGGACGTTATTCGTAAGGTACAACCTTCATAAGGTACTCTTTTCGGCCTCAGACCACAAATTTCCACAAATCACAAGTTTCAAGATAAAATGTTTGTTACATGTAAAGTACATTTGTCTTATATAATTTTATTTCATTTTGGGTAACTTTTTACAAATTTAATTATGTCTGGGTAAATGTTAATAAGCTTTAAAAATTCAGAAGGTACTTTATTGAAATAGTACGTTTTTGTACCGCGGGCTCAAGATCTCACGGAGCGCGCTTTTCAAAACATCGTTAATCTTCGATTGCTTTATTTGTGATTTCATCGTTTTAAACTAAAATGCCTCGAGTAAAGAGAAATCGAGCTAATCAGACCAACCGAAAACGCCCTGCATTACCTGAGGGTGACCCAGAAACATCAATGTCTCAAGAAGAAAGAAGACAAAAGCTGGAAAATTACTTAGAAGATTTCGATAGCCAAGGTATGTCTATTCTTTCTTCCCCTGAATTAATAGCTTAAGTTATAATGCATTATTGATAACTACGTTACCGTTGTATTTTTGCTAGTGACATCAAGGATTGAGCAGATGAGGTCCCAAGCAAAGTCAACTATTTCTTCGTTAAAAGCTGCTTATCATTTAGAAATCATGAAGATACCTTCGGTAAATGTTTTAACATAAGCTTAAACTTAACGACGTTCGCGGGCAATTGAATTTGTGATGTCATTTTAATGAAATTTCGCATACTGATACTTTATGATATACACTTTGAACAAACGAGATAAAAAAGAGGGGGGTACCGTATTCGTTTTCGAGATATCGAGCCGTAAAATTTCCCCGCCATCTTGAATACCGAGAGGAGACTGGGTCTACTAAAATCTTTTTCATCCTTTTTTCTGGAGTTTTTCAATCTGAATGATTTTTTTCCTCATTCAAATCCCTTGTTTTAATTTTTTCTTCTTATAAAAGTAAGTTCCATTTGAAAAGATCGAAATTTGATAATTACCGGAAAAAATATTTTTAGGCCGCTGTTGCAGTGATATATGTACCCCCGTGATATATGTATCCCCGCACATATATCACTAGTGATATGTGTATCCCCCTGTGGGGGTACACAAAACGCTGAAGCTTGGTGTCCAGCTGGCTCTCACAGTACTTCACAAAAACAGTGATAAACAACATGGAGATGGCGGAGAACGTACAGTTCTTATTAATTGATCTGATTAAGTATCAAAGCATTTTGACAAGTTTTTTATTGAAGTTTTGCTCAGCGATTTACGATCACATTTGGCTCAGGGATCAGAATTTTACCTTGGGATTGGGATAACAGTCTTAGGGAAATGGGATCGCGGCCTGTTTTTCAGGGATCAGCTCTTATCTGCTGTCTGCCTGGATGATGAATTATGATATACTGCAAATTTTCTGCCAATCGAGCAGCTCACGCTTCGCGCATTGTTAAAAAATAGCGAGCAAGCTTATTGCACAACAAAAAATTATCGTTCAAGAGTTAAAACAACAATAGATATCGCGCAACTAAAATTGAAGAAAATAAACCTCGTTACTAGTCTGTATAAGGGGATACACGTATCACTAGTGATATGTGTATCCCTATGCAGGGATACACAAAACACTGAAGTAGAAGAAAAATCACTAGCTAGACAGATTGAAAACACTAAACCGAGAAAACTAAACGATAAAAAAGAGCTAGATTATCCATATGCCACGTCGGGCGATGACAATGGAATACTGGTATCACTGTCTACCCCACGATGCACGATGTTAACTGCGAGTATATTTCCCGATTTAAATCACTTTTACATTTTAATTTTTAAATTTTAAGTCTTTATACTACCAATTTCAGTACGGAAGATTGCTAATCATATGCATACATCCACCAAGCAAAAACAGTACTTATAAACGAGCCGTTAAAAACCTACACATTAATTTCAAAATGAAGGGGGAGGGGGGAGGGGGATACAGATATCACTAGCCGCCATCTTGGAGGGGATACACATATCACTAGTGATATGTGTGCGGGGATACATATATCACGGGGGTACAGATATCACTGCGACACCGCCATCTTGGATTTATTGAGGTAGCACGCGCTAGCGTGCGCAGCAAAAGTGCCCGTGAACAATGCCCGTGAACGTCCTTAAGCTTAATACCGTCTTTCTTGTATACTTGAGCTATAAACTCTTCACTCTATTGTTGACTGTATTTTTGTAATATGTATAAGTTATTTGTTTTGTGTGGGATTAAAATAAAAACATTTAAACGTTTGAACAGGATGTTAGAAAGATGAAGCTCAGAGACTTTTATGGTAAGTTCCTATAAAGGCCTCGCAAAAAGAACATTTTCTGCAATATATATCGCGCACAAAACAGTGTTGCGCACCGTGTCCATCCTTGCAATTGTTGTGAATATTTGCAGGTTTAGGATCAAGTTGTACTCTCTCTGAAACTTTTTCTGCAGTATTGTGTGTGACTAATCAGAATTCAAAATCTAAATGTCAATCATTAAATATTAGCCCAAAGATGAATAAGAGATTTGACCAATTACAATTCAGTTACTAGTTTCTAATTGCTGGGTTTCAGTCATTGCCTTGAGAGTGAAAAAATGTAAAGACGTAGCAGCCATGTTGGATGAATAAACAACAGTTACTGCAAACAATAATAAGAAATCTTTTGTTGAAGTTCATCCAGGATGGAAGTGACATCACATGTATACCCAGATTAGACTAAGGCCTCGTTCAGACAAGAATGCAAATTCATGCAAGTTTTGACTTGCAACTTGTGTCCTGGTTTGAGCACCTCTCCACACACATCGAAAATCATTCAAGGAAAATTGGCTAGCTGAAGGACGAGGAGAAAATCAATTTTGTTTTTGTTTGAATTATAAGTAGGAGAGGAAATGTATGAAAAAATATGAAGCATTATATTAGCTTGCAATCAAATTTGAGCACACTCAAACTGCTCGCAAGTCAATGCAAGTCAATGCAAGTTGGTGTTCAAACGAAGATGCAAGTCAAAACTTGCATCAACTTGCATTCTTCTTTGAACAGGGCCTAAATCACTATTTTTGCTTATATTTCACTAGCCCTTGGAGGATGCATTGATGCAATAGCACTGGAAGGGGTAAATATTGACACTCTACATGTAACTGACCAAGTGGTGAGAGCACCAGTCCATCACCTCTGTGGTCGGCATCAAATTAATGTTAAGAATTGAATTTGTTATTCTGTTGTCTCCCTTGCTTATGTAGTGTTAAAAAGGAGAGAAAAACGCAAACAAACAAACTAGTGAGCTGAGAGTTGTATGGATAGTCCAATAAGTCTATGTGCATCAAGCTCAAAACTTTTTGTCTTGTTACAAATTACCAAGCTTTATTCACAAAGCCCAACTTGTCTTGATTCCTTCATTTGTGTCAAGTGAAGTACATCTTAGTAGTAGCTATTTAAAAATGAAAATATAACATGTCCTCAAAAGGATATAATAGCACATAGCAGTTTAGATAATACATTGCCAGATGAAAGTGTTGACTACCATCTACTATCAAGTACTGTTCCAAAAAAAACCCAGTCATTATCTATAAAATAATAAATTTACTAATAATCAAGTACTGTTCCAAAAAAAACCCCAGTCATTATTTATAGACAAAAGCCAATTTAGCAATCGCGAATCTTCTATTGGGCCGTCTTTCATCTCACACTCACTGCCTCTACATTGAATATTTTGTATACAATGCTCGCCTTGCATCATTGTTGATTTTTGCTGACTTCTGGGATGAAAAACCGGAAAACCCGGAGAAAAAACCCTCAAGGCATGGAAGAGAACAACACATCAAACAAACTCAACTCACATATCATCCAGCATCTGAGCCAGGACTTGAACACTGGACCACAGCGGTGAGAGGCGAATGGCTTAATTATGCCGCTCATGCCACCTGTCTGTTCAGAAGTAAATGACTGTGTAAATCAAGTGCCATTTTGAACTTTTGTAGGTTTCAAAGGCTGTAACTGGAATATCAAATGCTGTTTTTCAATACGCACCAAACAAGTAGGTTTTTGAGATATAATAACTATTGGTCACTGCTAACTGGAGTACTATGAGGTCTGAAATAGAAGCTCTTTAGAAGTTATGTACAAACTGTAGTTATGGCTGACAAAAGTGCACCTCCCCTCTCAGTCTGGTGCAGCTCCATTTTATGGGTATTTGCATGGATGAGGAAGAAGTTGAAACAAGTGTGAGAGGTCATTAGGAATCAAACTTGGGACACAAAAGGCTGTGCACTAACAAACAAATGCACACTTGCTCCAATTTTTTTCTGTAGTGTTGTCAAAGATTTAAGAGAAGCAGGGTATTAGTGTTCCCCGAAGTAGCAACAATGTACTATTATAAGGAAATTTAGTACGTATAATAGGGCATTATAAGTACAATTAATACCAAATTAATACCATTATCATTGAAGTCGAACTGTGAAGCTCTTAAGTCTCATTTGGAAACTTACATTCAGATGGATGTTGATCAAATCACTTGACTGATTGCGATTTCCAAGAAAAAATGCCTCAAATTTATAATAAAAGTTAATTTTTTTTAAGTTTATATAATTCAAGGCATTTTTTCTTGAGAATCGCTATTTGTATTGGTTGAGTAATTTGATTGACCTCCGTGTGAATGCTAGTTTTCAATCAAGACTTTGACCTTCACAGATTGCACTTCAGTGATAACAGTAGTAACTGTTACCCTCATTAAATATAAGTGTTTAATATTATAAACTCGTTGGTAGTGATGAGGTTGGGTCATAGTAACTATGGTAACTAATACATCTTGTAGAGTGTAGCTATAATTTGCACCACACATTATGTTTAAAGTACCAGGTTGCCTTTAGAAGACAAGACTAATGCTAAACCCCTGCAAACACCGTCCACTACCAGGAAAAGAGGCAGAGGTCAACAGAAAACAGCTGTATGTACATTGAACTGAACAATAACTGATTTCATTGTGATAACTGCTATCCTATTGGCTCAGTTGGCTGGTTGAGAGTAATGTGTGAGGATGGGATTTTGATTCCCTTGCCAGATAATGTGGAAGAAATGTCATAATTATGACAACTTAATTTTTTTTCTTTTTGTTTAAGGTGACAGAGCTACCATCAACTGGAAGAAATTTGAGGTCTACAAGAAAGGTACAATCTATATTGGTCTAAATTGTCATCAACTATAATCTTGGACAAAACTCTTCGAGAGAGTACTTTTTAGCTACAAGAAGTTATGTTCTAGTGATAAGTACTGAAGTAATATTATCTAAGCCTGCCAATTCAGGCCCTCACAATATTCTCATAGAGTGACCATTATTATATAATTAATTGGGCTCTATAAGTACTATTTAAAAAATGAGTGTGCAGTGTTTTATCAAGTATAGAAACCTGAGGTGAAACCCAGGGTTTTTCATACTTGAAAAAACACATGCTGCAATAAGGGTACTTGAAAGGATGAAAAATACATTGAAATTGGAAATGACGTGAAACTTAGTAAAACCTATCTGTACAACTCCCAATAATCACCAAAAGCAACATTTTTCTTTGCATTCAAACAAGACGAATAGAAAGTGTCAAGTATTTTAGCATTTAAGTTGTGAGTAAATGACATCATTTACTCAACCCTATTGTTCTTTTAGACTTTATATCGAAATTTTATAATGAGCTTGAAATGCAGATTTTTGGGCAGAGGGTAGCTGGTTTAATCCAACCACGTTCATGACTTCAGATAGAAATAATCAGTTTCCAGTTTTCATTGATTTTCATCCAAGTGGGCTTACAAAAAATTCCAACCTAAAGTTCATGTTTAAATTATAGAAAAAATAAGAAATTTATGTATTTTTTCAAGAGAAAATCCAGGTTAAATTTTATGTAAATGAGGATAAATCTTTATCAGATGTAAAGATACTCGTCATGGTAATGATTTCCATTGTGTTATCCATATGAATTATTATTGAGTTTTGACTAATACCTCAACAACTAATATGATTTACACATAAAAAAACTATTATTCAAGACCATTGATCATTTTTTTACCAGAGAAAAAATGTTGCTTCATCTCCATCTTGCAAATCCCAAACAAAGCAACAAAAGATTGAAGATTCATCAGCAATGCCTCCTCCAACAACAATTGGGAGAAGCACAAGGTAATGAACAAAACTACTTGAATAATTTTTGTGAGGTCAGAATTAAATGTGTATAAGTAAATATATTGGCGTGGCTCAATCAGAATTCCAGACCCATTCTATAAATATATCTTCATGCAGTTATAACTTTTTAATCATGCCATGGTGGACTATCAGACTTGAAGGAAGTTGAAGCTATTTTTGGGCACTAATACAATTCTCTGGACAAAAATGGTAAGGATACTCATGACTAGTAAGAACAAATAGTATGGCCTGTTCAGGAGATTTCCACAGGAACCCAACAACAAACACACTAGGTGACAGGAATTCTAGTAAAGACGTCTTTCCAACAATAGAATATTAATAGAATTTTCGATAACCTAGTAAGTTTTCTGTCCCTGGCCCTTACATGTAGGAACTGGCCAATCAAATCAACCATATTGTGTATCATCAAAATTACTTGAGAATTTGGGTTTAATATTAGAATTAATGATAATTAATATTAATAGAAAAGAGACTGAAAATTCCATGGGAATTTATTTGTGGAGTCAGGCATATCTGCATTCTTGCTTTTGAAACGTACACAAAAAATTTACCAATATTTTTGCATAATTATTAAGAGTTTGTAAATTGTTTTCAGAAAAGTCAGCAAAACCATAATAAATAGGTTTATAATGGCATCCAAAGTGTTCCTTAATAATTAATTAATTATTGAGAATGCCTGTAAATTCTAGTGACCTTTCTGGCATACCATGTACTTTCAAACCAACAAACATTGTCTTCAAAATCATTGACTTAATGAGTTCTTAGTAAAGGCACAAAACTGATTACCAACCGCAGACCAAAATTTAAACATTATTTTAATGTCAAAGAGTATTGATTCAGAAGCAATTTAGACAGTCTCCAAGTCTGATACTAAGTCCATCATCCAAATATTAAAAAAGTTATGACCAAAGTTTTATTTCAGACAAATGCATCAGTCTGGAGTTATGACAAAGGCACTTTAAGCTTTCTCTTAATTCTTTGTTAGGAAAAATGCATCAAGAGTTAATAATCAATTCATCACTCCAGCTTGTCAGATGCGTAGCATTCCTCAGACACCATTTGTAACTCCAAAATTTGATCCAAGGTGAACAATAAATTATTTTATTATAATACAATTCTCAAAAGAATGCACTAATATGCACAAGAATGCAAAAAATATGAGACCGTATTAGGTTATTAACATTTGAATGGCTTCCTGGTGCAAAGATGCATGCTAATCAATGTCAAACGTGGCAATAAAAAAACGACATCATTTGTTTTGATTTTTGCAGAATTGTATAAATATGTTCTTGGTCGATTAACCAGGGAATACAGCTGTGAATTAATTTTTACTTGTCACTTGCATTGCATGGTTTGTTGACCAATAATCTATATATACTCAATATTGTAACTGACAGAGGCTGACAGTTCATATCTGAGATATCATTGAAATAAAAAATCACTGCTGCATGATTTCCCGCAAAAGTACTACAATTTTTTAAATACGTGTGTGTGCATGCCAAACCTGAAGAAAAGTAATAATTACACTACTAAATATTTAATGGAGTTTCTAGTCTCCTTAGGAGAGGTTTCATTGTCAGTCCAAAAAATATTAGGAGTCAGAGTACAACTAATATGATTTACACATAAAAAATTTCAGTTTGCCATTGAATCCTTCATTCTTGAGAGATCCAAAAGTTGGAGAAAGGTAAATATACCTATGACTGCATACCTACAAAATATATAGTCATGCATACCTGTACAACTAAGACTGCATACCTACAAAAATAGTCTGTACTACATGCATACCTGTACAACTAAGACTGCATACCTACAAAAATAGTCTGTACTACATGCATACCTGTACAACTAAGACTGCATACCTACAAATTAAAATAGTTTGTACAGCTATACATACATACTTGTACATGTATGACTATGTACCTACAAAAAAAATCCATGTTTTAATGCCCTTGATATGCAAAGATAGCAGGTTGTTGTATTACTATACTGTTATTGTTGAAGTGCGACCTTTGAAGCTGAAAGTCTCGTTTGGAAACTTACATTCAGACGGACATCAATCAAATCACTCAAGTGATACAAATTGTGATTCTCAGGAAAAAATGCCTCCAATTTATGATAAAAGTTATTATACATTTAAGGCGCTGTTACACGATGCAATTTTTCTTGCAACTTGCAATGCAATGCTGACAAAAGCAGAACATTGCAAGTTGCTGGCAAGATGTCAGACGCTCGCAATTCTCTTTGCAACTCGCAACGCAACTCTTTCTTGACCTTCAAAAAACCAGATATATCCGTGGTCACTACGTTCTGATTGGTCATTTTCGACAGGGATTGCATTGCAGGTTGCTGGAGTCGTTCAACTTTTTCTGCAACTTGCAACGTTGCATTGCAAGTTGCAGGGAAGGGTGTTACACGCACAATCTCTTCTGCAACTTGCGACGCAACGGCATTGCATTGCAAGTTGCAAGAAAAATTGCATCATGTAACAGCGCCTTTAAAGTTTATATTTATCTGTTAAACTTTCCTTACAATTTTGAGGTATTTTTTCTTGAGAATCGTTATTTGTATCAGTCATGTGATTTGATTGACATCTGTGTGTATGTTAGTTTCGAATTGAGACTTTGACCTTCACAGCTCGTATTTCAACGATAACGGTAGTAAATGTTGAAGAAAAGCAAGGGTGGCTGAGTAGTGAGATGGTAGTCATCATCATTATATATTTTCAGGATTATGTCTATGTGTGGATCCCCTTTGGCTAACATTGCCACACCTGTTCACACTGTGCATGTTAGTGTACCAATAGGAGATGGAAAGGTATATATATGACAATGGATAATTTACTGTTATCTAAGTGGGTCAAGACATAAATTGTCTGTATTTTCCCCTTCAGTCTCTTCAATTTACTACTGATAATCATTTGAGTCCATCCCAAGCTCCACAATTGAATGATCAAGCAAGAAAAAATTTGGAACTCTTACAGGTAATATTAATCGAGAAGCTGATACAGTAATGATTTGAATAAGTGCCCCCTCCCCTCTGTCTCTTGAGACTGATAGTACTACATGTACCATATGTAACTAGGATTAAATGATTCTGTGACAATAAAAGTTGCCTTTAATACTGTATTGTTGCAAAATAGACATTCAGGTACATGTGACTATGTTTTACCCTAAATTAAATGAGACTAAATGTAAGTTATTTAGGCAAGGTTAAAATTGAGACAATGCTGGCCAGCTGTCTCCTGGGTAGCTGCAGTGTGTGTGGGGGGGGGGGGACCCCCAAGATCTGCAAGGGCTTTTTATACACACCTGATCAGACACTTGCCCTGCTGATCATAGTGGATCAAATCATTGCTGGTTACCATTATAAGCAGATCATAGCAGATCTTTTAAAAACTTTTATTAATCTCTGTTTCATATGTTAGAAAGGTTTATATTCTCTAACGATAAAATTAAAGCATCCCCTCTCTACTCTTGAGAGTTAAATAAGCACCCCATTCAAATCATTACAGTACTTCCTATGTTCTTGCTTGCTGTCCCCTGCATTAGCACAAAGATACACATATAAAGAGTAATAGCACCAAATGACCAAAATATAATGATAGGAAATTCTAGTTGTGACTGGACATATATATCAGTTCATCATAGACAGGTGTTCGTGAAGGGTGAAGGTGGGAGGGTGGTAAGGTTGCCTTGTAAGCCCAGACCTTTACTAAAATCAGTTCCAACAATTGAAATCTTGTATACTAGGAATCAAAATGAAGGTTCTACATATACATTGGAGTCCTTACAGAGTACAATCAGTCTTGCTTTGCGTAATCCTTTTCTCCAATGAGTTCACTTAAACCCTAACCCTAAAACGAGAATTACCAAAAAAGCTTAATATTTACCACGTTTTTATTCATTTTTAAAGGAGCAGTTATCACGTCTTTTGAAAGACCCTTCCAAGAAATGATTTAAAGCTCAAGCTTACATTTTTCCATTGTTACTTTATCTTTTAAAACTTACACAATTAAGTCATGTTGTTGTGACCCTTAGGCCTGGTTTTCACTGCGATGCCAGCATAAGCACAAGCACAAGGATCAAAAATTTTCCCTTTTCTTGTGCTTGTGCTTGGTGCTTGTGTCCATGTCTGCTCAATGAAAATGGAGCATTATGCAGCGTGGACTTGGGCTTGGGTCACTAGTTAAAACCAGACCTAACTAGGGATAAGGTCAAAATAATACTCCACAGGTTTTGATTAGTTTTGATTGTAATAGGTCCCTTGTAGGTTTCATTGAAATCTAATATTGAAACGCAACACTTAGTAATTAGTTGTGCACATCTGGAAATGAAAACTTCAGAATTTCACTTTCTAAGCCGCAATCCCCCCCCCCCCCAAAAAAAAAATTGTCTAGTAAGACAATAATGTCTCATCCCTCTCAACACTCGACTATCTTTATAGTCCAGGAAAATGGTGCAGAATTTATGTAGAATTGTGCAAATTTGTTGTAACAAGCATGAAATTTGGTAATTCTGGAGTAATTCTGGAGGTGGAGCCATGCCCAGAAATCAATTACTTACATATCGATATTTTGGATTTAATTATCTCAGAAACAAAGATAAAGAGCATCTAATGTTAATACAAAAAGGTGTAGTGAAGGATAGTGATAAGGTAGAGTATGCTGGGTAATTTTTGATTGAGAGCAACGCCCCCTAAATGCTACTTGGAGAACTATAGCTATGGAATACATTATACATGAAATTGGTACAAAAGGTTTTCCTTTTGGTGTGTCCACATGAAATCTTGCACAATGATAAAGGCTTGGGCCCAAAGTAATCCTAGATATGAAGCAATGCCTAAAAACATTTTTTTCCAGTTTTATAGTAATGGAATATATCATTATATAAAGTCAGCAAGATATACCTTTAGTTTCAGTATATAACCATAATAGTGAAAGCAGTAATAAAATAAATGCATTCAAGATATGATTAGCATAGAGCTACGCCGTATAAAAGTACTTACAGATTAATAGTTGCAGTCTCTTTCTGCCGCCACTTCGTTTAAGTAATCGACTTTTTTATATGAATTGATAGACATTATACCATAAGTAAAATTCTATAAGTACTCTGTTAGGGCCAGCTTTATGCTTATTGTATTTTGAATGATATTTCCTTGCTTATAAATTAAAGGTATATTATGCTCGAATTATTAATGATATATTCCATTGCTATAAAACTGGAAGTTCTTGTTTTTAGGCGTGGCTCCATATCTAGGATTACTTTGGGACTAAGCCTTTATCATTATGCAAGATTTCATATGGACACCCCGAGAGGAAAATCTTTTGTTTCAATTAACATATATAATGTATTCCATATCTATAGTTCTCCAAGTAGCATTCAGAGGGCGTGGCTCTCAATGAAAAATCACTCAGCGTACTCTACCTTATCACTATCCTTAATTGCACCCTTTTGCATTAACATTAGATACTGTTTATCTTTGTTTCTGATATAATTAATTCCAAGAATATCGATATGTAAGTAATTGATTTCTGGGCGTGGCTCCACCTCGAGAATTACTCAGGTCATTAACCTCTATCGGTATGCCAAATTTCATGCTCGTTACACAAATTTGCACAATTCTGCACCAATTTACTGTACTATTAGGATAAAATAGTGACTTATAAACTGACGTCTCAAAAATTACTAGTAGAAAATAACTGCAAAATTCAACTGTATATAGATCAAAAACTGGATAAAAGAAAACCGTACACCAAATCCAATGTTAGTTGATTGTCCGTCGGCCAAACTAGGACATTTGGGTTCTTTTTTGGTTTTGCAAGACACGATAAAACAAAAGCCAAAAACAAAGATCTTTGAACAAAAAAACAATGGCCTACAATACAAAGAACTGTAACTCTGAATACAGTACATACTGCATTACCAAGAAACAACACCCAACATTGACTATCAAACTGTTAGTTAACTGGGACGAACTGTCACTCAATGCCTGTTAAAGTCTCGGTGAACTGTTTGTTGGTCGGCGAAGTGTCAATCGATAATGGATTTGATGTCAGTTTATTGTACATTTGTTCAAAATTGTAATACAGCTGTAATAAATGTAGCGAGTGCTAAACGCCACCTACCAACTTTCACTAACCAAACAATGAAAGAAAAGGCATTTTGAAGTCTTACACTTTTTGACTGGTCTGAAGTCCACTACATAAACCTTATGTTAATTAATAAGTCAGCCTGTGTATATTTTTTTAACGTTTCGCATTCCTAAGAAAACGTATTTCAGCAATTTGAGATGATTCTAATCTGACAACAATTCAAATATTTAGTCCTTGGAATAGAGGGATTTCACGGTAGACATGTTTGTGGTTAAAATAATAGTGATTTTCTCCCAAGAGAAATAAAATCTTTTTTGTACAAAAACTTTCTATTGTACTTGCCCACAAACATGGATGCCATGAAATCCTCTATAGATAGGCTATATATTTGTGCTAAAGATAGGCTATATCTTATGCTAAAGGCATAATTGATGGACGCCGTGCAATACTGATAAGCTACTATTAGTCAGTGGTTTATGGTTTTGATGATTTGCAACTATCTCAGCTGGACATATCTAGTCTATTTGAATATTTATTTTGCATTAGTGTTGTTATGAAAACCAAATAGATTAACCTGAAATCTAAATTAAAACTTCACTGCGGGCACTTGGGTTGTGAACATTACTCCTTAATAGATTTTTTTTTCAGGGGGAAAGTTACAATTCCTATTTTCTTTAAATTATTTTTTACGATCCTACTACAATGACTTCATTGCTAAATTTCCTGACAGATTTAGTCCTTGTTTTTCATTTTGGATAGTCAAACTTTACTCCAGGCTCCAAATTAGTGGTCGGCCTTTTTCACGATGAGTTCGTCATTTTGTTTTTAAGTATTTTCAATAATGCGATCTGTGATGGCTGGGAACTAGTCGGTCCGTTTCATCATTCCAAAACGGAACATTTGATATTGGGAAACTGTGGATTTAACAATCAAAATAAGTAAGCAATTTTTCGGCGTTCTTGTCTTTCTTCCTTTTTGTCGGCGATGGCCACGAGATTTATCGTTGTGGTGATGTTGAAATCAATATGTATTTTCCGACTGAGTGATTATATGATGGCTAAGCCTCGAGCCTCTTTAATGTTATTTACTGTATATTTTGTGATCACAATCACACGCGGAACTGCAGAGTTAAAACCAAGGTCTACACCGTTATATGAAGTTCATGAATGTTAAAAATAGAACGCTGCATTTGGATTTAGGCTATTTTATTAAAGAAACTAGAAAATAATTTAATGGAATACTTGTGTAAAACCTCCGAAGTACAATCATGAATCAAACAAAAAACGCAAACACACTCAGTTGAAAGTTGCTTAGAAAGATGGATTAGTGTAGTCTGTCTGTCTGTCTGTCTGTCTGTCTTTCTTGAGTTAAATTTGTTCCTATTAATTTTCTTTCAGTTCGTTATTTCTCCGTAGATTGATTGTTTTCAACTATATTTCGGTAATGAGGTGGAGACTATTTAGGTCAACTCATAAAATATATTTCTTTTTTGTTCGAATGTAGTAATTTTCTTGTCCCAGTGAACCTGCGGTGGCTTATGGCTACAAGGTATGCTGTTTATGTATATTACAAAAGGCTGCCAACTTTCTTGACATTAATTGCAAGAAAACTCGAGTACAATTAAAGTAAAACACTTCAAGGATCTCCTTATTATCAACGATTTTTTTGCAGCCATTAAAAAACCTTGTTAAAAGAAAAAAGTATGAATTTAAAAAGATTTGTTGCTTGAGATATTTTGGGAAATTTGCGGAAAATCTTCCGTGTGAACATGAACAATATACAAATTTCAAGAAAAGGCTGTTGAAATATAATAATGTATTGTACTTCGCCATCCTGTTTTGCCATTTCCTCTCAATAACTGAGAGATATAACCGGATGTTTTTGGTGAACAGAAGGACAACTAGACAAGTTGAACAAAGAGGTTAAATTCTGTTTAGCCAGAAAATACTTGATGATGTGAACGCAATCCGTCAAGGCTTACAGCCACCGACGAGCTACTGAATAGTTATTTTGGTCAAGTTTGGATGATATTTACTCATGATAAATGCTGATATTGATCGTTAGTGTCTGATTAACATCAAGTCAAATGGTAATGGAACATCAAACAATACGTTTCAGTTCAGTCTACTGCCTTGACGGGGAAGGGGGGGGGGGGGGTATACTCAACCGAGTTTTACAGAGGGAGTCTATCCCCTTACCCTTTTCTATTTAAATTAAAAGTCCTCCTTTTACTGACCATACTATACCTTTCAAAACCTAAACTGGGGTTGTTTTTCAACGCTTAACCCAAAACCTATAAACTAACAATAAAATTAGTTTCGTGTATTCTGACCTCTTTTGTGTTAGTGGAAATTCCCCGTACACTCCATCCTAGGTTGTCTCTATGTACTGGGTAATAAACACGCTGGAAGGTGTACAGCACAAGAAAAGCAAGCTTAGGAACACGAAGCGTAGCATAACACTTTAATTTTTGTTCGTATTGTTAACATAACCTATACATCATTGACAGCTGTATGCGTTAGTCTTCAAAAAGCGAAGTGCTTGAGGAGCAGGCTGTGATCATTAACCAAACTCGATCTTTAATAAAACTTAACAACCAATTTATCCCTGATACTGATATAGTTTGCATGTAATAAATAAAAACTGCGCCTAACTGACAAAGAACAGCTAAATTATCTAATTTTTTGAAGGCTTTCGGAGAGGAAGACTTCTATTTAGCACGATTAGGATAATATATTCTTACAGTTTGACAAACAATTTTCCAGCGCTGAAACGGGCTTATTAATAATAGATAAGATCTTTTGTGGGAGATTTTCTCGCAGTTTTTCAACATCGGCAGCCGTATTAATTACATAAGGATCATAAGCCAACGAAAAGTTTCAAACAATTAGAAACACTGACCATCGTGTAACGAGGAAACTTTTCTTTATGTTCAGCCCCAGGAATTTGCATTTAAATTGTGATCAATGAAGCTGACAGCGAAATAGAAATTAAATTTTTTAATGTCTTTGAATGGTTTTCTACAATTTAACAGTTTTCGGTAAGCAAATGAGAATTCTTTGATTGTTAAATATGCCATACTATATCTATATACAAAACCAAGCAAAGAAAGCGCTGGCCATGCAAGATGTGACATAATCAAAGACACGAACTTTTGAAGTACCAGAGGTTTTTTTTGTCATGAAACTAATGTTTTATTTTGTATGCTGCTTTTTGTTTTAACTAGTAGTTTAGTTTTCTTTAGTGTTATCTTTTAAAGGGCTTGAAGGTCCCGATGATAGCTCAATAAACTGCGTAGCTGTTTGACTGTTTGTAGCTGGTACAAGTGTCTCATCTCGCGAATGACTCTGACGAGTCATTCCACCTCGCTTCCTTGATTCATGAGATCTCCATAATGGAAGTCTCGCTTTTGCTGCTCTTATCAAGGTCACCCTTATTTCTTTGTGAAGAAGGCAAAATATACAGGGATTGACAGCCGAGCTGGTATACTGTAAAGGTAGAGTTACCAAAAACACAACCGGTGGTATGGACGTGTAACCGATTTTAATACCAGTTAAAAGAACGGTCATTTGTGGCAACCAACAAATTAAATAGGCACCAGCAATAATAGTTATGCGCTTGGCAGCCCGATAGTTGACTCTAAACACTTCTATTGATGTAGAACGACCGCAACTTGATGTAGATGGATCTGCACTTGCTCTAACCTTGAAAATGCGCTGAGCTTGTTTTGCGGCGATACGATAGATTAAGATATTAGTAACAACCATGATGAAAGCAGGCAGGCAAAAATGTAAAACTGTACTAAAAATGAGATAGCTTTTGTCCAATGGTCGATTACAAAGGCCATCAGCTACAACTGTGTGTCCAGCAGACCAACCCATTTGAGGCAGTAGTCCCACAATCAGTGCGTATGACCATATACCTGCGATGACTCCAACAGCACTCCGGGTTGTTAGAAACAGCTCATAACGAAATGGGTACACAATCGCAAAAAATCTTTCCAAACTAACAGCACATAAATTCAGAGCTACTGCAGTTATTGCGATGATGTTAATATCACTAACGAACTCACAAGCAGCAACAGAATGGTAATACAGTGTTTTGAGTAGTTGTCCTTGGTTCACTGGTATCACAATAGTTGCTATCAAACTATCTGCAAGTCCCATGCTTAATATGAAGAAATTGCAATTGCTTCGTAGTTTAACGTTCAAAAACATGGCAAACACTACTAATGCGTAGCCAATAAGACAGAATATTATAATAACAACTTCGTAAATGCTGACGATTGTAACAAGTTCATCGGGAAACAACGAAACGCGAGTAGCGTTGTTGGTTTTCATTGGTAAAGGTGAATTTTGTGTTGTAATAGAAGCCATGCTGTGATCAATTTAGGTTCATTTTCTTGTTCCACTTCATAAACTGCTGTTCTTTTAAGAGAAGGATCAACTCATATCTTATCTTGATGGCAGCAAGGTTGATGTTCGTGTACAGTTTGTGCCTCGGTACTCTACCTGTTTATTTAACGGCTCCTTTGGTGATATGAAAAACAACCTCGATAGTGAATGACTCTTTTCAATTGATAGGAAATTGTATTCGAAATTTGATGACAAAAATGCCCAATTGATTCGTGATGTGTGTCGCTAATGTATTCTGTTGACATCAGCTGCCTTAGTAAGAGTGTGGATTCGCCAAATCGCTACTTCAATTTGAACCAAACTATTTGCATATAACTAGGCGATCGTTCTCCTTGATAAACGCCCATTGGTCAAGCTACACTAACCCTTTTCCGTTATTTAATCCACTTCCTAATTAAAAAATCAATGGGAAATTCAGAGCAATAAGATGATGCAAATAAAATACAACAGATTGGATTATTCGATCGGAAATCATATAATACCCCTGAAAAATGTCGACAAGTTTTTGTTATAGGTACAGATAGCAAACAATAAGGGTAAATCAATGTTATTTTTCGTATACTTGATGACTAGCCCGTGCACGTGTGAGTAGTGGCCGTCGTGAAGACTAACTTCATGATTTTATGGTTAAACGAAATAAAGGATTCTTAACACATTTTAAAATGCATTTCAATTCTATCAGTCTATGGCGTTTAAATGATGGGTCACTGATGAACAGGGAAAACTAAACTAATCATGACGTCGAGCTTTTTTTAGGCCCGCCATTTATTCAGACTTTCTTTTTGTCGACCATACATCATTACTCATCTAAACTTTCTTTTATCATTCATTCATATCGGTTATTTATTAGGACTTTCTTTGATTATTCATTATGGCATTTTTCTATCGGTTGCTTTTTTCTATCGGTTAGTTATTTCAAACTTTCTTTGATCGTCTCAGACTTTCTATTGGTCATGCATTCAGCCTTTCTTTGATCGTTCATTCTAACATTCTTTCTATATACAGGGTACCCTGGGCTTCAGGGTTTCTTTATTCGCCTTTTTTAGTGAGTCAGGCGCCGAAGGCGCCGCGAGAAGCGCCGAAAGAAAACAACTGGGCGCACGCGTTAACCGCTTAAAGCGTCGAACCAATTAATAAGAATATACAACCTTCAAAATCTGAACGTAGCTTTGTGATTGGTTATAACATTGTCGAGCGATTTGATTGGGTGATTTGTTGAAACAGGTTTTGTAACATCTGGCACAGGGGGACCGGCTTTTGAGTCCTTTCATACGATAAAATAATAGAGTAAATGTACTACAAAGCTGTTTTGGTTTCGTATAAAAACTAACATTAAGTTAGTAAATTAACAAATCATCTGTGCATCGATTAGAGTACAGACGCACGGAAAAATGGAATCTATCTGTTTTATATAATATTTATCGAAACATCCCAACCAATCAGAGCGCGCGCAAGATTCGATGACGCCATCTATGTGTGTGTACTCTAATCACACATGGTTGTTCGACCAATCAGAGCGCGCGTAATATGCCAATTATTATATAAAGTTTACTCACGTAGCTGGACGTACTGGTATTGGATTAGGGACTTGTCAGAAATTAGCAGGGGGAGGGGGAGTACGTGGGAATTTTGAATTTAGGGTTGGAAATGAGGTGACCCATCCAAGCAACGGGAATGAAATTTCCTTTCCCTCCCCTTGGGCCTAGCATAAAATACCATGGCCTTTCCCTCTTGTATAAATGATATATCTAGTTCTTGCAATACCTTTTATCTCTTTAGGAAATAGCCGCCATCCCCAACTATAAATCAGGGAATGTTGGATATAACCCAAATTGGATATGCAATTATCCAGAACAACGCACGGATCTAGGAGGGGAGGGGATGGTGAAACGAATGATTGAAATGTAGTGGTGTATGTGTTAGATATAATTTTATCCGTATATGGGTACATGGAGGAGTAAAAAATATAATGGAAAGGAGAAAAAATTGAGGTAGAAACCGTGGACTTAAATTGACGATATATACCATAGGATTGAAAGGGTAAAATGGAGGTTTACTGTGAGCCCACGTAGCGAATACATGACATTCCTAGCTCGGGGGAGTGAGGGGGAGGAGACCGTAAATCGCCGGTACTGCTCTGTACTATCTGTATGATGATGAAAACCCACGCGTTTCGTAACTTTATAACGCTAAAAGTCTTGCCCTACGCGTGACCTGGCGACGTATGAGCTCAAGCATAAATTTGAACGACCCTCCCTTTTAAGCAGCCCATTTTTTTTTCTTGACCCTTCCTTTTTAGGGTCTCAAAAAGTTATGCTCCCCCCCGTTTTGAAAGAACGAAAGAAATGGTTGATTTGTAGCTCAGACACAGAATAGACTTAGCTCTTAAGAACGCCTATCGCGAGTTGCTCGGCAAAACTTTTACAATAGAAAAGTACGTCACGTACAACCTTTTTTTGGTTGACTGACTTGAGAATGACAAAGTTTTTTCCGCAAAAATATAATGGTCCATTGAGTAAGTATTGCAAGAGTTTTAAAAGTGGTGTAACTTATCACAGGAATATCGACATCATTCAGTGATATGATAAAACAACTGTATTGAAAGCATATAAATTCTATTTATACTAATGCCTCGATCCATTGGTACCAAAAATTAGTGGGGTGAAGGTTCCCATCTCGACGTCAAGGATTCTTTGTTGGTATTTTCTTTTCTTTTCCTTCTCCTGTTCTTTGAAAATCGTTGAGGTGGTCTTGTTCTCGTTGCTCTTGGAGTTCACATGCGATACTCTTACAATCGAAAAATGCAGTACTCCCCGTTCCAAAACGATCCAGCTTTGATGTCAGAGCTTGCATCCTGACTTGTGCTGGTGGATTTGAGATTAATTTGCTCATCATTCAGTCGAATCAGCTGTGGCTCTGTTTGAACATTATGGCACACCTTGCTTAATAATGTAGTCAGGAGATCCCCCTTTTTACATGATAGGGCGTGGCTTACCGAAAAGGTAGCCCCACAAGCGCAGGTACTTGGTAGACCTGATAAGGGTATATTATAACGTAGACACAGAGAGTCTCTGAATTCTTGTTTATTCAAAACAAGTCCCTGTTCTTCAATCGGTATCGCATTGAGCCATGAGCTTGCTCCCTTGTCCCTTGCTTGAATTACTTGACGAAGTATGTCAGGTCGTAATGCTTTATCGATTTGATCCATTTTCAATTTAGAGGTTTCGGCTTTTAGTGCTTGCTGTTGTTTTTTCACTTCTTCCGTAGTCGTAGACATCGTTGTACTTTGCGTTACAATAGCCTCTGTGTGTGAAGCTGTTATTAAAACTGATGCCGCATATTGCTGTGGAGCCTCTTCTTTTAGTGCAGGCAAGCCTAAGCCTCCTTTAGCCGGGGATAAGGTTAAAAGCCTACACAGCTCTTCAGGTAATGGTTCCGTTTGATCAAAAAGCGTTGGGAGAAACATTTCATTTATCACTTCATCAATAGGATCAATATAGTCCTCAAAAAATTCAATTGTTCGCATAAAGTATGTGAACTTGGACTTGTATCCCTTTGTAAATGCAATATAGGCTGATTGTGGCTGACTCTTTGCGATCTCAACAAGAGTTTCAAGTTCTTCTTTCCACTTGGAGATCTTTTCATTGCAAAATTGATCTTTATAATTCTTTGATCCAATGACGGCCCCAAGATGGCGTTAACCTTCGGTTGTGACGTTAACCTCTTCTCCAAATACCTGTTTCGCTTTGGAAGCCAGAGCTTCTGACTTCGCGATCAATTAACCAACTCTTGCCTCCATTGAAAAAATATTCATACTTCTTTCCTTCCCTTTCCAGGTGTTTATACCAACTAAACAACGATGAGATTTGCCCCGCTGCGCCGGGCGGAGTCATCAGCTAGGCACACTTGCTTAACATTTGATATAGCATTTCTCAAAGTCTGGATTATGATAGATGCATGTGTTGGCTGAATACCAAGGCATAGCTAATGGGTCACCTATGGTTGTACTTTCTTGAGATAAAATCTCAAAAGTGAAGGGACGCTTTACCTAGCTACACTACTGAAAACATTTGGTCGACATCGCTCTTTTGTATGATTATAGATGGAAGTTCAGTTTTCTTGTGACAAATTAAACGTTTGAAAATAAACAGCTAAACGACCGAGAGACCGTGCATGAACCGAACTTCCGCCATAAAACGCTAGCGCATTTCACTTCTCTATCAAGAAACCGATGACAAGAAAAAAGGTCAATTATAACCTTTAAAAACAGTATTAGTCAAATTTTGAAACAAACATTTTAAATTCAGTTTTCATCGCGAAAAGTGGGCCGGGGAGGGGGAGGGGGAAGGGGGCTATAGTGCGTTCTCTACTTTCTTCCTCGCTCATCATCCAGCTTGAAATGACTCCGTTGATATCTCCCTTCTCGTGTATAAGCAACGAAGCCAGCGTGGAGCGTGAAACATCCGGAAAAGCACCGCATAGGTGGTCGAGTTTATCTTCTTCAAGAACGTATCGCTTAGTAGATGGAGCAGGAAGGTCCGGCATAACGAGAAATGGTTCCCGCTCTTTTTCCTTTCCTTTCCCTTTTTCGGGACTCAGCACTGACTGGTGTAACTGCAGGGCGGTTTTCATCACTTGAAGGGGATTCATGTCTGGCACGGCGCTGCTAATGTCTTTTGAAAATTCGTTGACTTGAGCGTAGAGGTCTCTGTGCTTTTCGAGTCGCCTTTTCTTTTGTTCTACAGAAAGCAAATAAACACTAAGCAAAAAGTATACAAACCATCAAAAATGCGTACCCTGACGCTTACCCATTTTTGTGGCTACAGCCTCGAAGAGGCGAAGCCACTTAGTCATCGGGTTGTAAGTAAGAGTGTGCGTAACTCCACAGGAAGCCCAATAATGAACTTCGGAACCAATCATTGATCGACTTTAAACGAGTAGACAATGATCGATAACGATAAACAAAGGACACTTTGAAATAAAATAATTTCGATTCAGTGTTAAAGTAAACCGAAACGAAAATATTTTTTAAAAGCGAACTACCGCCTGAGTCTGTCAAGAAAAAAAAATAACAAAAAAAGGCGTGTTGAGTTTAATGACCGAATGAATGCCATGCGCCCGACAGCCTAGTTCGTGAAGATTCTCTTCCGTCAATCGACTAATTACTTGCGTGAGGCAAAAATTTGCTGTGGAAATTCTTACAATCAAGAATTATAACAAGTACAAATTTATCTTTAAAAGAGTTACATTAAAAATTGCCAAAGAAATAATTTATTTGACGTTTTTCCGTAAATTACGCCACGTGCAGCAATGAAAATGCTGCTTTATTTCAAACCTAAGGCCTAGGGCAAACGTCGAATCTAAGTCGCGTCGAATACATTTAAAATAGGTGCGACAAAGAGTCGACTTCATTCCAGCGTGGTAGCAAACGTCGCACCTGTGTCGAACCGCTGTCGCATTATCCGACTTGGCAAGTCGAACCCATGCTAGAGTCGAATCAATTAATTTGAGTCGAATTTATGTAATTGCAGCAAACGTCGCACCATTCATGCGCCTATTTCAAAATAAATAGGTTCGACGAATTAAATTCGACTAAGATTCGACGTTTGCACTGGGCCTTAGATATCCTTTTGGTAGCATATCGTTAAATGAGATAAGCACTGGTGTTTTGGCTCAATTTTCTATCTATGTAAAGGAATATCTCGATATACTTGATTTATGTCCCAATCGTCTGTTTGTTTACTAAATTAGAAGTGACTCAACCGATTGTGTTTCGAACACTTTTATGTCGGGCGGGGAGTAATTAGTTGTTTAGCGAGTGGCTGTGAATATTTAATTACATTTCTTCTACGTTACGAAAAAATATTTTTGGCATTTGTTTGACAGCTACACTTTCATGTTTCTGGAGTTACAGCAAATTGACAATAAAAATTTATATACAAAAAAGCAACCTTACTAGTCATCTAAGGCTCAGTAGTTTGATGTTATAAGAAATTACAGTAAATAGCCAGTATTTCAACACTGTATCTCATTAACTTACTAACGCTTTTATTTTGGCTATCCCATAAGCAGATAAGGCTGTAGCCACATTCGCTTAATAAGCGCCTATTTTTTTATCAGTTACACTCATGTTTTTGGTGACAACTTTCGAGGACAAATCTACTTCTGCGTCTTCTGCGACATCTAAAACTGTTTGAGCTAACATGCTCGTTGATGCTGATTGATTCGCTGAGCGTTTTTGCTCCTTGTCTTTATTATGAGCACAACAGCGCTCACAAGAACAACGTTGATAAGGACAATTTTTTTGTGGTTTTTAAGTAACACAACCTTTCCATGCAGGCGGCATTTGACGCAAGTTCGCTTGGTCCTTTCCTCCATGGTTCAGCAAAGTAATCAAGTGCCAAGAAAAAGACGTGCTTCCTAAAGCTTGGAATGCACATTCGCACGTGCATGCATTCTAGCAGTACAGAATGATAGAAAAAATTATGATGTTAATGATTATAATCAATTTCGCTGTGTCAAAATCTTTTATGCTTTTAAATATTTTTTGCTATTGATCTTTATTATTATTAAAACTTGTGTTCGTTTGAAAGTTTAAATTCCGCGCGGCTCTGACTATACTACATTTCATTGAATATGCAAATTACCATTCAGAGGCACTAGTGCACGTCTTAGATTCCAGGTTAAGAGTGAAATTTCAGTTGACGTTTTCTAATTTGAAGACTTGTAGTCTACGTCGTTTAAAGTGCCCCTAACCCCAAAATTGAAATTTTGATAATCGTTTCTTCATTAATGGAAAAGCCTTATGGTTAAATATTTCAGGATAAAATCATCTCCTTTCTGAGAATTAAGCATTTGAAATCTGAAAATGCAAATGAGATGACGTAGAAAAAGGACTACTTAAATATACAAAACCACTAGAGATGAATTTTATACCATTTTTTGATTTGCAAAACATATTCATTGCTAAAGTACAAAGTTTGGTGAATGTTTTTGCCACCCAACTCAAACACACTTGTTTCAAATTGGAGACAAAATCATGCAAATTCCTTTTTTTACGTCACCTCATTTGCATTTTCCGACTTCAAATGCTTAATGCTCCGAAAGGAGATGATTTTATCCGGAGATATTTCACCATTAAACATTTCCATTCATGAAGAAACGATTCTCAGAATTTCAATTTAGGGGTTAGGGGCACTTTAAGACTGTTCCAGTATGTGGAGACAAAATTGTAATGGAGGTCCGTATTGTCTCGGTTACGCATATCCATCACAGAAAAGGGTGGTCATTTTGGTTGAATACGTGAATACCCAATCCATCGCAGTCACTGCGCGAAGATGTAAAGTTTCATATAATTGTGTGAGTAACTTGGTTGAACTGTTCCAGCAAAAGGCAACGCTGACGGCACAAACCGCGGGAAATACAAGACCCAAGTCTATACCAGTATTTATTGAGATGTATATTCAAGCGATAGTCATCATGTACCTAACCATGTACATCAGAGAGATATAACAGATGGTAGCTGACGACTTCAACCTTGCACCGAACCTTGTAACCTCCTGCTCTTTTATCTCAAAGCTTCTTTCCAGACTTGAAATCACCAGGAAAAAATGTAGCAGAGTTGCTATTGAAAGATTTTCACCTTACATCCAACAAAGACGCCAAGATTTCATCAACTGGCGCAGAACCGTCGACCCACGTTTATTAGGGACCTTACGCAACCACGACGCTAACGTGGACGACGACGGCATAAAACAATGCCTTTAATTACAAAATACAAGAAATGCACGTGCAAATGTGTAGAACTGCAAAGATATCGACCGTACTCTTCAAAACTACAACTAGCCTAATTGACATTTAGTGAGTGCTGCCTAATATTGTTTTTCGTTATACAATAAACCGATTGTAAGGTTGTTCGCTTCAGAAATCGAAGCGCGAAATGAAATGCATGATTACTACAGAATATGCAAAAAATATTTCCAAAGAACCGGAATGTATTTTCTTTACAAATACCTCATTTTACATGGGACTACCATTAGCTTTTACAAACTATTACGTGACGCCGGATTGCTGTCATCTTGTCTTTCACGCCGTTGTATGCCCTTTGCCCTCTATTTGAAACTAAATCTTGATAAACATTAGATCTGTCGTGAAGATGCGAAAAGCACGAGGTGATGCAAGGCAATTTAAAGGCACCAGATGGACTATTTAAGCTATTATTTACCATAATTATTACTTCGAAAGATAGTATAAGAAATTGTAATACAATGAATTGAATATAATAACATATGGCAGCGTTTTCAAAGCATTACATGAAGTAATCAGTTGACACTCAACGACGAGAAGACGCACATGATGCAATTACAAGTGATTTGAAATTTGAAGATAAACTTAAATTGCCGACAATAGGAAAAGAACCTATTAATGAATATACAACACCATTTCTGGCAACTATGGCTTTTCCAACATTATTTCCCGATGGAAAAGGTGATCCAACTAATCCTACTATAAAGATAGATGTCCCTTTGACTGGAAGAATACAACATCTCTAAAAACGCAACAGAAGAACGAATTTAATACTTGCAAGAAAACCACAATCACATAACTTACTGAATGCCAGTAAGACGCTGAGCTGAGAGAACGGTGTTGAAGTTGCGAAATTTATAGTAAACACCCGAAAAGCATGGTGGGTCAAGTGGCTCGGTGTATTCTGGGACAGCTAGAACAAAGAAATCTATTGTTCTGACTGTCGTCAAACTGCATGGTGGGTCAAGTTTGGTTGCATTGTGGGTATTCAAATCTCGATTTTTTCTGCCTACATATGCATATTGACTGTATTAGATTCGCTGCCTTGCTTCGCTCGCTTCACGCTCGCTCCGCTGCGGCAGCAATTAGATTCGCTGCCTTGCTTCGCTCGCTTCACGCTCGCTCCGCTGCGGCAGCAATAAATAAATTTGAAAATTTGAAATTTGAATTTTAGGATTTGAAACGAGACGCTAATAATAGAGAGTTTCCGGTAATCGTAACTGCCAGTAGCTTGATAGCAGATTACATAAACGGAATTTATGCAACTAATTAGTTGCTTAAATTCTGTTATATATATATATATATAAGATTGATATAATATTTATTAATATGATATTCTGTTATATAACCAAGTAATCAGTTGCATAAATTCTGTTAAGTACAGAATTTTTTTGCATATAATATTTTGTTTAATTTTCCACATTTTTGATTTCTTGTTATGGGGAAATTATTATCAAAATTTGAAGTACTTTTTCAATGCTAAATGTTAAGAATTAATTCGTGATTACATTCATGTTACTATCGTTTCATTTTAAGTGTTTTTCCCTTTTTTCTTTTTGCCATCCGAGCATTTTTGTTGGTGTGGAAAGTCATGTCCAGGTAAACTATTACTAATTGAAAATTTTAGCTTTAGAAAACTGTTGTCCTTTTCCAGTTTCCCATTTGGCGTATGGACGTGACAGTTGTCATGCTCTGTGGTCGGTTTGCACTTCAAACGGAAAGAATTTGGCAAAAAACTGCATGTAATATCATTGTGAACAGGAAACTGCGTATTGCATAACTTTGACTTTGAGATGAACTCAGTTTGGGTCCGGCTATTTCGCGGGCTGCGGGTTGCGGGCCAAAATTGCGTTGTTAATTGGATAAATTAGGGGATCACAACGGGATCACAACAGGATCACCACATATCGAGTGTCATCTTATCAAAAAAGCAATCTAGATCTGTCCGGAATATTTCATCCAGTGCATCCGTACACGAGCAATCTGTTGTCTGTTATATTTTGGGTTTAAATATTTTAGTTTGTGTGGCCCTAAACACCCCCTTCATACGTTACACATTGCTGATTTTCAGTGACAGCTTTACAAAATAACACCAGTAAGTTGGCACATTGACTTTATTTTGGTCACTGGTTCATTTAAATAACATTTTTCTTGCAACCCGCAAATTTTGGCCCGCAACCCGCACATTAGTCTAACTCCGAAAATTTAACCGGTCAAGCTGTTCACAATATGGTAAGACTTCGATACCAGTCAATATATCGACCGTGCCAGCTAAAAATTCGTTCTCAATATCATTTTGCAAGTTGAATATTTGCTCGGTTAGTGCATAACAAAATGACTAAATTAACGTGCCAATTTTGTTTTGATCGGTACTCAAAAATTTGACCAGTTTAGTCTGAACTATACAGGACAACCCCGATTAATATTAATCCGCGGATTATAATAATGATGGATTATAATAGGATTATTATAATCCAGTAATGGATTATTATAATCCAGTAATGGATTAAGAAACGGCAACTGAAAAAATCTGAGGGATTAGGTTATTATCAAGATTAATATTAATCCTCACTAATACTTGATCTGGTGCTTATTGACTTTTTGTGTCATCACATGCAACATAAATAGAACTATAAATCAATCACGATGCAACACGTGAACATCTGTAAAGCTGGCCATAAATTGATGGCAGAGTTACAAGTAAGCGACTGGAACGAAAACCTAGCAAATAAGCGAGCAATCTGAGATAAAGATAAACGTAAGAAACAAGTTTTGTTTGCAATGCTTTCTTCTTCATTAGTTTCATAATATTACATTTAAAATTCGTATTATTGTACTATTGGTGTTACGATATAAAAGAGTGCTATTGAATAAATATGAGACTCATTATTAAGGGAGATATGGACATCAAATAATTGTCAGAAAATACTTTTGAATTACTTATTTCTGAATGCTCTTCCCCAGATTGCCTTGACCTTTGCAACTGACTCGGTAAACTCCTAAATAAACATAGTAAAGCTGCAGGAGGGAGTCAAATCGTCTATATATATCATCGCTATCGTCTATTACAACATCACGGCTCCCTTCAATCGATTCAATCATGATCGCACTTCAATGTTGGCCTTGTGTTTGATGTTCGCCATTTGCTGTTAAAGGACCTTTCTACGATCGATATTACTCCGAAGCATTATATTTTGCAGTTTCAGATCAGTCATTTAACAGTGCTATTGATCTGCCAGATTATAATAAGATTAATATTTATCATACTTGCGGTTAATATTAATCAGATTAATATAAATCCTACCCAAGATTGATATTAATCCTAATGGATTAAAAAACGGCTAACCCTATTACTGGATAATAATAATCCATTACTGGATAACAATAATCCATTACTGGATTATAATAATCCTTGATATTAATATTAATCTGATTAATATCTATCCGGGTTGTCCTGACTATACGTGAGAAACTCTAGTCAAATCTTTCATTTCTATCATTTACAATTAATTACGCACATGTGAGATGCAAAAACACGTTATAATTCTCTGCTACGCTGGCAAAACTAACAATAACGACTAGCTAGCTTGCTGGGATGCATCCATACCTTTGGGAATCCAAAGACAATGAAGCGGTAGCCATGTTTGATGACCAAACAATAGACGCTAATGAGAAATCTTTTGTTGAAGGTCAACCAAGATGGCTGCCGTGACGTCACATGCACCCCAAGAATAGGAGTGCAGAAGGTCTCGGGTTCGAATCTCGGTCATTTATCAAAGACTTTTTTCCCATCAAAAATCGCTACTTAGTATATTTCTAAGAAAATTTCCAAGTCTTGGTGTCCACACATAAATCATCTAAGGAAGTATGGGACGACATTATAAAATCAAGTGATGTATCTAGATAAACCCCGGGAATTATAAATTCAAGTGATTTATACAGATACATCCCGAAGAAGCTCTATATAAAACCTTGAATATATAATTAACGTGAATTTAGTGATATAAAGTCCTATGAATCATATAATAATTAATGGTGCGTCCCTAAACGAGAGTTTTTCCGGATGTGACGCAGGCGCTAGTCATTTGTCATGTGTATAATTTACATTTCCGACGCTTGTATATAAAATCTTATATGGAATAGGCTCGGGATCGTAATATTTTTGTGAAATAAAAATAATGGGACTTTGGGACCTTTTAATTTGTCATTTTTTATAAAATAGATATAACACGCGCGCTGATTGGCTGGAAACCATGTTTATATCAGACTGACAGATACACGGCTCGCACAAAAACGTTGAAAAAATATATTTTAAAAAAGAAAGGAAGAGAAAGTTTGCTTTTCTCTTGCTCTACATCTTCCATCGGGTTTATATCACAGTACAGAGACATGCGAGCACGTTTTATATTGCTTATATAAATACAGAGCCCAGCTAAAAAGCACTTATAGTGATGCAGTCCGTCTGTCTAAATATTGTAATCATTATCATTTATTATTATTACCCGCCTGGAGAGCCACGTGTAACTGAGCGTGGTGACAAGTTGTTTCTGCTGCTGCTTTTGCCGTTGTTTCCAAATGCCCGGTGATGAGATGTCAGTAGCCACAACCGAAAACGACAAAAAATTACCCCATCGTTGGGACAAAGTTGTCAAATTGAACAGCTCACAATTGATCCATTATGCTAGCTGTGCATGTAAAACATAAAAAAAGGTCTGGATGGGGTTAACTGACAACTAAAAAATGGCCAAATTTCTAGCAGACAACTGAAAAATATGGCATAAAATTTAACTTAAAACAGACTTTTGTATTGGCTTTGTAACCTAACTATTTAAGGTGTTTACCAGTAGTATTTTGGTGATCGATTTTGACAAAACTTCCAATTTTAATTTTATTTTTGAAAATTGGTCAATTGTGTGATCAAAATGATTTTCACACACGATACTAAAGAGGGATTGAAGACTTGATTGATGCCAATTTTTTTTCCGTGACACGTTGCTGTGGCAACGAAAAACAAAGATCATTGGTGTTAAACTTCACTTTCTTGCACAGTAAACCAACTCAAAATCAGAAAGTTTTATCAGAGGGATTTTGAATAAATCGCGAAAGACTTATCAAAACTATTAAATTTGGTGACCCTCAATTAAAGAACGATAAAAAAATCCAACTTTTAAGGCGTGGGTTTGACCTTGCTTGACCTTGGAACGTTTTTGTTCTGCTATATAAGATATAACAATGCAAAACTTATTTCACTTGGCACAATGTTACATAATAACTAGTTGAGTAACCTTAACTTAGTGTTTTGGATGTAGAGTAGTCACGTGACCAATTACGAGGAAACTTCGTTTTTCTTGAATCCGCAATTCAATTTCACTTAAAAAACAGAAATAACACCTCTAATACATAAAGAGGGTTTAGTCCTAAATAGTTTTGTGTAGACATCTGGACTTTTAACAATTGGCTGGGAGATATTAAGCAAAGTATTATTTTGAGTTTTGGTCACGTGACCTGTTTTGCTAAAAATCGCTTTAATGAAAATCGATAGTCATGTTCTCTAATCAAAATGGAATACACTCACTTAAAAGAACTACGTTTCAAGCACTTGCGTTTTCTTTTCGCCAATACTCGAGTGCGGAAAAGTTTTCAAACATTTTGTTACGATAAACGACTTATCTGGTCACGTGACCGCTGAAATCACAAACTTAGCACTTAAGGCTCATTGTTTTATGAATATCTAACGTTGTGACGAATATCATTTATTTCTGATTTAAAATTCGTGCTACAGCACAAAAAACATATTTCGCCTGATTTAGCCACTGGCCCAGGTCTTAACTACCTTGAGTTTCGCAAAATAACTTTTATCACAAGTTGCTAAAATTAAGTCTTTGCTTACTTGTCCTGTGAGCGGCTTTGATGCAAGTTATTCCTTTGAAGAGATAGAACTTTTCTCGTCAACTGTGCTTTTGTGTGAATGGTCGACCAGTTTCCACTTTTTTAGCGCTTACGACTTACAAAGCTGCTCACAAGACCAATAAACATATTTTTCGTATACATTAGGAATTGTTTTCGGCCTTCAAAATTTTACTGAAGGGAAATTTCAGAGAATTAATTCTTAGTCGAAATTCTCAGACTTTCGATATCTGGCAATACAAGCTCGTTTCTTAATTTTGTACCGTAATTCCTATAGGCTTAACAAAAGTACAGTACTTACCGTACTGCAATGCCCTCTTCTTCACCAACTCAACACGTAAGTCACATCTGTTCAATCGAGTATATCTATTAACAAATTAAAGTTTAGTCAGACTAGGGTTTTCCGATTTACAGGCTTAAAGGCCGATTTGGCACTAATAGTGCCAGCAATAGAAATAGAATACAGTAAATGTATACTAATAGCAGGTAGGATGATTCGCCTGTTATGATGTAAACACCCCCTTAAGCAGACTCGCTCCACTCATCGCAGAAAGAACTCGCAGCGATCATTTTTATTCGCCTATGAACAATAGATTTTATTTCTAATGGGTACTCCTTAGCTCGCTGCGAGTGCCGAGGTATAAAGCTACATTGATTGGCCGATCACACTCAAGTACTCGGGTTGGCTTAAGCTTCACCCAGTGTACGGGAAACGGCAGAGGGCAGACTTTATTCGCGTTTGTCGTTGGCGTTTTGAACGCGAAGATAAGTCATTTCACATTTGTCGTAAACATGAAAAGCTCCAAACGCACATCAGCAGCTGCGAAGAAAAGGAGGCCGCGTAATCGTCTCTGCCGTCTGCCGTTTCCTGCGTACGTGAAGATTAATCTCTGAAATGTTTAATTCAGCTTGATGACTCATCTGAATCAGCCAATACATACATTACAAGCAAAGCAGAATCCTTTTCCTAGACCTCATCTCTAAATTATGCTATCCGAGCGATCACGTATACGCACTGCAGGCTCGAAAGCAGGGCGCTTAGCTTGGAGGTACCTCCAAGCGCCCTGCTCGAAAGCGTCGTTTTGCCACTATATGGACTGACGGCCCACAGAACAGTTGTTATTTCTAGTTATTTGCTAGTAAGGGCTAGATAAGTTTGTTAGCTAATTTTGATGAAAAGATTATTGACCAAAATTTGTTTTGCCTTTCGACGGTTTTGAATTATATGGAAACGCATTGCTACGACAAGTCCTTCTCTCCCCAGAGCCTGTTTACAGGCTATCCGTCCACACTAACACAGCCTATTTCTTTTGTCTAAAATAAGAAAATTCTGTTTCAGTGTGGAAAAGAAAAATGATAAAAAAATGTCAAATGTATATTCGGAGTGCTGGAATCTAACGAAGAAGTGCAGCCGGGGTTTTCTGATACGTGGTGTAAGCACGCAATATTGCACACACTATACATATACTAATTAGTAATTATAAGTGGCACTATTAGTGCCAAAGCCCGTAAATCGGACAACTCTACTTTGACTTTAATTCGTATTTCTTAAACTAAACAAAAATTTTGTGCTATATTGTTGCACACACTACCCCAAAAGTTTATAATTTTGACTTATCGTGGATTGAACTTCAAAATGCAGCGACCAAATTGCTGTACGAGATATTGAAATATGTTTTAAGCTTTGAGTTAGAATACACATCGCTTGATTAGGATGGTTAAATAAGCTAGAATACCATGCCAAGTACTCTTTAGAACTCTAGCTGCATAGCGAGAAGATTAACACTTCTAACGAGCGAGAATTTTAGCTCAAGACGGATATTAGTTCAACTTTTGTAACTAATTTGCTGTTCGTTTTCTAATAGTTCCTGTGTAATTTTACTTACCTGGATTTCTTTGACTCTTTTTGTTGGGCCAATGTGGCTTCGTCGTTATCTCCGAGTCTTTCTCTAGTTCTTTGCATCCTCCAACTTTCTACACTGAGTGAACTGCGCTTATGAAGCTTCTTGCTGCACGGCCATATTTATGTGATTTCAACGAATGGTTAAAATTCCAGTGAGAAATATTTACAATAAACGACTGATAGAGTGCACGCACTTAATCCGTGTAACATAGATAGTACAAAAGAGTGCTAAATTATGGTAATTCCTTTGTTTCCTATTGTCTAATCAACACTATTTAGTAGTAATTAGTAGTGTTTGTTTCACGGATTAAGTGCATGCACTCTTTGCTAAATAGCGATCGAATCCACATGATTTTGGTATTTCTAATCCCTGAATGATAAATTATAACACTTGTGCTTGCATGCTATTTTCGGAAAGCGTGCACAATTAAAACGATAGTAACAAAGATTGGATTTATTTATAGTGTATTTGTAATGGCGTCAGACCATGGTTCTTCCAATCAAGGCTACGGTAGATCGATATAGTTGTTTTATTAGAATATTTTATAGTAATTTGGAAAAAAGGAATCATTGACCGAAGGGAGAGGGAGGGGTTATACGTACTTGGTTCCGTGCAAAACTGCAAACACATTCCACACAAACTGTCAGTTCATTATCACTTAGGCCTACAACGGCGTGCAGAACCTGTTGAGACACTGTCCCAATTTTGGCCTTAATTAGCCAACCCTGTTTTATGCTCCCCCTCCCCCCTCTCTCAATGTTGAGTAGGCCGGGGAGATTCCTGCTAGGCCCAACACTTGACCCAACCAACATTGAGTCGGGGGGAGGGGGTTTCAGAATATATGGCCGTTCCACGACTTACATGATGGGTATAATATCAAAGAACATCAATTTTAGGGCACAATGTCTCAACTATTCTGCACGCCGTTGTAGTTCAAACGTCGCATCTCACATGTGCTGAATTCAATGCAAATGAGATGATAATGAGAAGAAACAAAAGATTTGACTAATTTGCAATGAGTTTCGTACATGTGAGATGCGACTTTTGAACTAGGCCTTATTGTTTTACGATTCCAGAATTCCAAATAGTAGACGTTTTTGCTTTACCGCCATTTTCGAATTTGTGTGTGGAATGTGAATTTCTTTGTTTAAAATATCACGTACGCGTATCATGTAAGTTTGTCTTAAAATATAATAGCCACTGATAACAAAGACTATACTAGGTATAAGTATCGCGGGCCCACGAATCCCTGACGGTTGAAATCTGAGCCTAACTCAAGTATGTTAAGACCTGGGTTGAAGCCAAAACCTTCAAAATACACTTATTTTTGTTATGAGCAAACGTCTTGATAAAAATTTACCAAACTTCGTCTATGAACAGATATCCATCTAATGATCAACCTTAAGTTGGGCGAAGTAGGGCGAAGCTTATAAATAAATAAAAATAAATAAATTAAGTGATGATTTGTAAGTTTCACTGGTCACGTGACCAGAAGTGGAGAAAAGTAGTTTTTCTAAAATGGGGATACGAGTTTTATTAACGAGATAAAAATTATGCTTTTAAAATCATTGCCATATGGCACCTCAACATCCTACGTTTAGATATCCTATGTTTATGATAGGTAGTAAAGGAGATATTTGGAAAATATAAATGAGTACCAACTGGTCACGTGACCTGTTTTGACGAATAACTGCTTCAAGAGAGTTGAAGGTAAAAATGTCTAAACGCCCAATTATTGAGAAGTGGCATTAAAATCTATTTCATGCCACAGCTTTCAGGTACAGATAATGGCCATCTCCCCATTTTAATTCAAATTTTTGGAGTTTTGGAAGTGAGGTTGAAGGTCACATGACAGCCAAACCCCAAACCTTTCCTCCTTAAATGTTAAGGTCATAAAGTTATGTGTCCATGAAAATTTTGGTAAGGATTGAGCAGAAAATGAGGATAGAAGAAAAATAAATTGATTTTAACCATAATTGGCCTTCAACACAGACCTTAACATACTTGAGAAGACTATACCATCAAACATGTATATATATATATCATCTAGTTAATTGCACAAACACTGACTATCGTTCAAGGTGTGACATCTCAAAAGCATAGACAGTAGCTATAAAAGCAAAAAACAAAAAAAAAAAAAACTGTAAGAACCCAGGCACTCTCAGGCTGAGAAGCTAAAATGAATACCTGCTGTAAGTGTTCGGGATCCCTGTGTACTTCAATGTTGACTTTATGAATGGCTTGTAATCACTGAAGAAATGCACATCTTTGTGTAAATGTAACTTTCCAGGGGATTAGAAAATACAGTTTGCTTCATTTTCATGTAATCCATTTTGTTGACAAAAATGAAATAAAAAAGTTGATGAAGTTGATGAACAATCACAGACAAAAGCAAAACTATGAAGCAATGGAGCCACCAAAGAAAAAATAATTTTGGAGAAAAAACAGGCTAAGGATAACCCTAAGGATATGAAAAAAATAAACAGGAAATAGAGGAAAGATGGTCGTAACAATACAAAACTATGGATTTTGCTTAAAAACAAGAGCTGTAAAACAAGTTAGCACACATATAAAACTATGGATTCATGTATTTATGATGATGCTTATGTAACTCAATAACCATGAATTTCTGCACTCACTTTTCTAGTCTGTGACGTGGGCTAAATGTGATATGTAATTCTCTGAAAGCTCAGTTCTCATGTATATTTTTGAAGGCATCAACAAGTAAAATGGTTCCATTTATGTTTGTAATATATTGAATGGAGGGCGTTTCCCTTTCATTATAAAGCAAGAGGGAACATTAGATCTTTTTAAAGGTTTAAAGATCTGACTGATAGAATTAAGAGGAAAATGATATCAAAAACCCTGTGCATTCACTATTTAACACTTATTGACTGTGACCGAGGGAAACAGTATGTTTTGTGGTCCCCCGCCGAGGGAAACATTGGCGGTCGCGGGACCACAAAACATACTGCTTTCCCGAGGTCCCAGTCAATAAGTGTTTTGTTATATACCAACTGTCAAAGAACAAAATAAAAAGCAAAACGTCGCTGCCTACAGTTAAAGTTTTTAATCGAAATTCACACAAAACTGACCTTTTTTCACACATAGTTTTTCAGAGAATTGTTGCAGCTTTTTTGGTGACATTCCTGGTTGGTTAATTTTTTCTCGGAATAAATGTTGTGTATTGGTCTTAAAAGTTTGACAATAAACACATGTTTTGCCTCATGAATGAATTTGTAAACGCATGCTGCCGCCTTCAAAGCTCAATCAACTTCCGGTTTTGTTATTAACGGTCAATAAAACTCACTGTTGCCCGCTGAGAGTTGTTGCTAGGGAAACAGCAAAATCTGTTGATGTTCACGTGATGCGCTCTCGCCCAATCAGAGCATGGAAAAAATTGACTTTGACAGTTGGTATATAACAACATTATTTATTATGTCATTCTAAAGGATTAATTTGCTTTCAAGCGAATCAATCAATTCTCCTTCACTCTCATGTATATTATTTCAATTTACTTCAGTTCCACACACATCTACTAGTTCTTGGTAAATTGACTGGTGATAGCTGGTTATCTTCTAAATTTCAAGTTGATTGATCATGCAGTTTTTTTCCATAGTCAACAATAGTAGATAATGTGTTTTTATTCTAGTAATTACATGGTTTCATGATAGAGTAGCAAAGAGAGTGCTATAGCTTCATTCACAATGCTTTGAGAAAGCATGCTATTTTGAACATTCTCAATTTGTACTCCTTTCACCTAAAATATATCATTGTTATGTATACTCATCATATAATGGATTACACTACATTTACCTTGAAAATGACCTCTACCATGTAAATCTCTAGAATGAGAATCAAATATTTTGAACCCCATATAGATAGCAACACCAATACATCCTACAGTTAATATGAAATTGGTGTAGCTTGTAGATATATAGGCAACTCAAAGCCTCCTCGTAAAGAGGTACAGTACTGAAATTCCTCTGTAGCATCTCT
>JALIZF010001487.1:212500-348664 GCA_029948255.1 Telmatactis stephensoni | reverse complement strand
CCACGTTATCAAGCCAAGAAGTTCAATGGTCAGTTCTACAAGAACAAGAACATGCCCGTTGGTATCTACATTAACGGGGAACCTCACGCTCGACAAGTTCGCAACGCGCCCGCTGGAAGTGGCAGCGGCAGTGGCAGTGGGAGCGGCAGTGGTATGGGCTGATAATAAAACGTTTATCTGCCTCCAGATGAATAAAGATAAAAAGTCAATGTGTGATGAGAAAAATTAATAAAGATCCTAAAAATTACGTGTGCATTTGTGTACTGTTCTGATTTGCATTTGTTTTTAGCAACTTGTATTTATCTATGTTTTGCTGAAATGTAAAAACATGAAAATTCATAATAACTTACAATGCTGTCAACAGGTATACCAGTTTTTTTGGGAGGAAAATAATAAACAAAGTTTTTGATTCTCTCTTTTTTATCACTTCTTCTCCAGCTCTTTAGTCTTTCCCTATATATTTACCTTTGTTTTCATTGCAATTACATTTTGACTGATATGGAAGAATATAATATCAGCGTTTTGGAGGGTTCATTGATATACCAGCTTAGGTTTCAGGGCACTCGTTAATATCAATAATCTGATGAGTTTCATCAGAAAAGGTGTTGCTTTAAGATCAACAACAGAGAAACAATGATTAAATCAGAAAATTTTTGATGGAATCAAGTCTTTCCTGAACACGAAATTGGTGATTTTGACGTATGAAGGATAATGTCCTATAAGGTGTGTCTACGGTGCCTTGACGTTGCATTGCTTTTGTTTCTTGGTGTATTATCTGTCACTGGACATACAAACGAACTAAGCTCTATTATCATGCAAGGTAATCAACGAGAATTAGCTTGTGAAGGATCTGACATGAACTTAATGTGTAGCACTGAACAAGGTATTAGTGTCACGTCCGCGTTCTGGGGACGAAACGACACAAAAATATGCGAGTCTCAAGCAAAGAAGGAACTCCGCAAGACCACAGTACCATGTACACCATACTGTTCTACTTATCCGCTTGAGAAGGTCAAGTCGTATTGTAACAAAAAACAATTTTGTACATTATCAGCGTCAACTTTGTTTTTTGAGTTACCGTTATGCTGTCCTAATGTTCTCAAGTATCTCAAAGTTACGTATGATTGTCATCTTATGACAGGATTCTAGACAGGAACATGGAAATTGTGAACTCGAACATAAAACAACCCGCCGCACTCTCGAAGGTACTATTTCAATATTTGCAGCAGTGTTAAATTACTTATTTTTTGTATTTTTTCCTGAAACTACGTTATAACAACTTTGACCTGCTCAACATGGTGACCCTTAACTCTTTAGAAGCTTTTATCAAACTGTCAAGGCTCAGGTTCAGAAAAAGTGAAGTGATAACTAGGACTAAGGGCTTGATTATATGAATCGGACTGGCCCGGTTAAGCGGGCTGACGTCTTCTTTTGTTTTGTGGTCCCAAGCGAAAAAACAAACAAAAGAGCAAAACAGCCCGGTTCATATAACCAGACCCTAAGGCCTAGTGCATGCAATGGACATTCACTGTGCAACTCTCAATAGCTGATTTTAACATTACACTACAGTGACTTTGAACAAAGGTTCCAGATTGAAGCTAATTGAAACCTTCGACCAGAGTCATTGTAGTGCATCAACAATATCAGCTATTATACGTTAGTTAATTAGCCCTAGTTCATGCAGACTCCGTAAAGACTTGAGTCATAATTGTTACAATGAAATACATGAAAAGTTTGGCGTCTGAATAGATTTGTAACTGCTGATTCGATTTTTAGAATGGCCTAGACATTCAGTACTACACCATAGCCAGCCAAATGATATACCTTTAACTAGAATTTTGAAGGTACGACTAAACTACGCCTTGGAGTAGTATGGATGGCATGGGTCAGGTCACTTCAAATCAACCAGGTGTTCTAAATCGGATGAGACGCTCTGTAAATGCGGCACATAGAAAGTAAAAAAAAGAAAGTAACGACGACGTGTAAGGAAACAATCTTGGAAATTGCCAAGATTTTGCAATCTGTAACTTGACTTTATATTCCTTTTGCAATCTGTAATTTGATTCTATAAAAAAAAGAACCTAAAAAATAAGAAGCTTACAAAAAGATGAAAAAGATGTCCTCAGATTTGATCATTGCTTTGGTCAATCAGTCCCGCCGTTAAGACTGTCAGTTGGTTGGTTGACATAACAGGTGTTGATGACAGGTACTCAGTGACGTTATAAGAAACCTTCATAAATTAACATTAAATTACTATTTGCTAAATGAAAAAATTGATAAAAGACTTCGAATCAATGAAATGCAAATCCTGCAATAAAACAAATACTTGTATGTAAATTGCGTTTGTGTTATTTAATGTTGTCCTGTTCTTATAAAGCAAAATTAAGGAATATCAAAAGGAAGCTTTATTACACTATGACAATCCATCAATGAAGCATTTTTTATGGTCTTCTGGAAGTATAAAGTGTCAATGATGTCAATCTACTTTATTGTAGTTCATAGACAACACAAATGGCTGATCATTGATCGTTACTCCGTAGACTGTTCTGGCCAGTGATTAATCAGTAACCAAGAGTCTCTCCCGCTGTGCCAATACAGAAACTTTCTCTTGTTTTATCTTTCTTGGACAGTTGCCTTTGAAAATCAAGGAAGTCATGTTGTTGTTTTTCATCTACAGCTAAAAATGTGAAACGTTTGTGTGATTGAAGTAACAACTTTAACACCATCAAATCATAACAAAACATAGTGTTAGCTTCCATGGAATGCAGATCAGCAGTAGATCTATTTTGCTTTCCTTTTTTTCATATTTTTAAATCCAAACTTCGACAAAATAGAAATATCTTTGTGTTCAGGCTTTGGTATTGCATAACGAACCCTTTTTGTATCACCGCGATCCTAGACCGCTCATTGCCACACAATCATAAACAACTTCAAGATACTTAGAAGTGTTTTTACACAGCGGAAGCTCAAAGTAGAACTCTGATGCATGTAATTCACATTGTGTAGAAGCATCACAAATGTTTCGTAGTTTTTCAATAGGGTAATTAGGATTCAAAGGTTTGCATAGTTGGTTATCTTTGTCCTTTGATCGACATACATTGGTGTCATTTCTGCCCCAAAAGGCCGACTTCATTCTGATGCCTTCTCCTTCATCACAATTTAACATGAGTTTTCCACCTTCGCATGCTAATCCTTTCACATTTGCTCTTTTAACCCAATTAGTAAGTTTGCTCTCATGTCCATCACTTTGTCCAAGTAATATCCAAACAACCCACACAAGACTAAGCCAGTACACTTGCTGTTTCATCGTGTAGTTATTCTTGAATACAAACTGACATAAGTTCTGTCCGAGTCTAGTGTCCACTGGTTTTGACTCCAATGTTATGTCGATAATTGGCACTATAAGTGGCAAACAAGGTAATCACTGAACCATATTTGACACGCCCGGTGGCACTTTGTTTCTATGGAAACGATATGTTTAGTGTTTGAATCTTTGGCAGGGCAACCAGGCCGTTCTGCGAGGAGCCATTTGGGTTCTCTTCATATGTACTCTTTCTAAATCACTATTGCATACGCGCTCATTATCTATTTTGACTAGCAGTTCTACTTGTTGTTATATGAAAGTCTATACAATAATCGTGACAGCTGTACCCGGGGGCGGTAGGTACCCTTTGATATACCCAAAATTGCAAATTGGCTACCGTTTTCTATACTTCTGGTCTCAAAAAGGTACCTCTTTCGGGCGGAGCATCCCCTTATAGAGTGCCCCCCGGCAGTTGTGCCATTTTTGGCATCTTGCAGTTTCCATTATACCTGACTGTTTTGTTCGACAACATTTGACATGTGACAGTAGGGAGCTTTAAATTTGATTACAAGTCCGGTTATGACTGAGCTTTTTTTGCGTTAATGCGCATGCGTCACACCGTGACATTGTCACGCTCGCTTGAAAAAGTCGTAGGCGTCGGTTGGGCGATGACTCTAGACTATAAGTGAGATATTTCATCGATATTTCATTATGTTAAGAACACTCAGTACAATCTTCTTTAATGATGTTTTTTTTCTTGTTTTGGTATTTCAGATATTACTTTTTGGGAAAGAAAATAAAGGAAAAAAAGTGATGTGGTGAAATTTCGTACTGTTTGAATCTAAAGTGTGAATTTGCGCGAGCACGACGGCGACAACTAGGTAGTGCGCGCGCACAAAAGTCGTACTCGTGGTCGAATCAGTAATAAATTGTGATTTGCGCATCTTTGTTAACGACGACTGTATAAAGTCTGTCAGTTCGACGTAGTACCAAAACTAAACCAAGCAAATAATCAAACAAACGAACTTAAATTAACAAACAAATAAAAACAGCAATAACAATCAAACAAACAAATAAATTAGCAAGTAAACAACAGCGACAATAACAACGACACAATTACATAGCTAGTATATCGTATTTATATTTATTTATCTACTTCTGTTGATTCTGACAAGGTTGCTATAATTGTTAAGTTGGTGGCAATAACGAAATAGTTTAAAGTTGTTGCGTATTAAAGTCACAAATGCAACTGACTGGCAAAGTTTTGATTTAAATGAGAAGTGCATTTAAGCTAAATTTAGAGTTTAAATGACTCAGATTGGGACTTTCAAAAGCAAAACCATATGTGCAACGTTGCTGCTCTTCTGGTGAATTATAATTTTCTGAATAAGTCCATTCAGGTAAATCGTGTGAACGTCTAAAACCTTTGCAAAAACATTTGTATTTAGAACATGCGTTCTTGACTACAACATCTCAATGATTCGGTCAATTAGGCCATATCGTTCACCAACGCAAGTAAATGACTGATTTTAACGTCTGTATTGGAGAGGAATTTGATCTGTCCTAAATCTGCTTCATTCGTTTAGAAGTTTTTCAAGAAAGAAGAAAGAAGAAGAAGCATATCGGAAAAGTGCTATTTCTATTGAAAGAAAAAGGGAATTCTTTTCTTCTTTTTTTTTTTTTTTTGGATTTAGTATGCACTTATAAATTATTCTTAATGAAATATCCAAAACATTTTTAGATATAGCTGAAAATAGGTTTCACATTTACAAAGTGAAAAATCTGTGGAGATTGCTTTTCTCGTGAACGCCGACCGGAGAACTAAAGTAGAGGTTAACAGGCCTTGTGTTTGGCTTTACAATGACCTTAGCATCAACATAGCAGGTGGTAGAACTCTTGATGTCGCCCTCAGATCATAACTGTAAATAATTCTATGTCGAACAACTGGTAACCCTCGTCCAGGGACCAGAATAACGCTACTATAAAACTTACCAAAGTATCTAGAATTGAAGAGCAAGAAGCCCGTAAGAAAAAAAGCAGTTAAAGTATTTAATTTCTGAATTGAATAGTTTCTAAGATCGACGTCTTGACCTTGTCACGCATGCGCTATTAATGTCCGCGAGGATCAGCAGCATTCTTGTTGTATTACCTCATTCAACGTTCCGTTCTATTACTTTATGAAAACAGAATCTACTCGACACGGTGTTGTCATGAGTGAAAAAATATAGGATTTTTGAAGATTTTATAACTTCAATAACCTGGTAAGTAATTTTTTCCCCTTAAAAATTGTTACTTTTATCTTGATTTGTAAAAGCGCTGATTTGTACAAGAGTTTTAAAGCGTTTTTACGAGGTAAAAGTCTGTGGATGTCGCTCAAACAACCTGCTAATAGCTGCACGGCCCATGGCTATCGTAATGACAGAAATCCAACAGTGGAAAATATCGCACACTTACGCGTTCGGAAACGGCTCAGAATTTTGAACCGAAATTGAGAATTTTTTAAACTGTTTGAATCTTGTCTCTGGAATGCACGACAGAGCCACTTTGGTTGTCTAAGTCCCTCGACATCATGGTCATCCTCTGATAAAAATAGAGTTAGGTGATCACGATGATTGGATTGTCTTTATCATTTGGATTATCGTTATCAGCAAACACATCAGAATTTCTCTGTGCCCTGGGTGTTTGCTTTGAAACGCTCATTATCAGTGATACCTGAGTCTATAAAGTCAAGCAAATCTAACTTTTGTTTCTCTTACAGTATTGTAGACGATCCCCGATACACCAAGAGGGGGAACGCTTAAAATATTATCAGGGTTTTGGAGCTAAACCCTAATCCGGTAAGCACAGATAGCTCATTAGAATCCCATGTAAGCATTATAATTATCATTTATTGAAAATAGAGTTATAAACGTAGATTATGTAAGGGATAATTTAATCCAAATTTCTCGTTAAAAGTAAGAAACCAGGAGTTAACGCATGAATAATTTTTTTCAATGCTCATTGACCTTGGGGTGTGTACTTCAATCGTTTAAGCCAAGCATTCAGACTGCTTTTCAACCAAAAGTCACTTGGATAATCTTTATTGCTAACGATTTATCTAGTTTTGACTTTTTCGATGCCACGGAGTTTAAACTTTTGACTTCCCAAAAGATGTCACAACAAATCAAAACAACTCTTGACTTATTTCCATGACAAGCGTCGAAAGACAACTATGTGGTCAGAATAAAATCGTAGCTTTAGACTATGCTGAAATAGTTTTGTATAGTGCAACAAAAAGGAGGATAGCCATGGTAAAATTAAATATGTAAGAATGTTTACACAAAGGCTTTATTTATTTTATTTGTTTAATAAGGACAAGAAATACATGCATGTTTTGTAGGTGTTATTCAAGACGGCACAACAATTTTTGGTTTCCATATAATAATGGTTCTTTTCTTTCATTTCCAGGCAATCATGATTGTTCGGAGAACCATTCTTACCCTTATGCTCATCTACATAGTAGACTGCAAGGTAGGTTAGGACAAGAAAGTCACACTATAATTATAATTATTTTGAGCAAAATAGAACAACAATGCATTATAATATCAGTGCTATTCTACATAGTAATATTTGTAATTTTATGCCGCAGGTATTTCCTGATGTACCTGACAATGCTGCTCTTCGCAAAGATTCAGATATTAACTTAATGAAGGTACTCGAAAGTCTTGCGCCTGTTACTGATGATGAAGATGCTTCAGTTATTCCTTCATCCAATAGTATTGAGAGGTTTAGAAGACAAGTGCAAGGTAGTGCGCCAAACATCGAAAGTGTATCAGCAAATGCAACAAAAGTAGCTGAAAAGGAGAGCGAAGAAAACGATGAAGGTAGTAGCGCAGCTGTTGCACAGGATACACCTGCAGAATCTGTGGCACAGGCAGTAAGTCAACAGTCTGATGCCATTCCTAGTACAACTGCCGATGGTCCTGAGCTTTCATCAGTGGAAGGTAACGAGCCTTATAAAGTTCCTCATCCACTGACACCTCCATATATACCACAACCACCACCACCTCCACCGGTCCCACCTCCAAGTCCACCACCAGCACCTCCTGTCGTAGTGACGACAAAAATAACACCTCTTCCAGCAATGATTGGCTTTCATAACAATACTTCAATGGATACTCGTTTCAAGAAGCCATCTGACAACCAAGTCAGGTTGACTCAGGAGCAGAGCTCAGACGAAGGATCTGGAACGACATTAAATAATAATGGTCTGAGCGCCGATGAAGCATCATTTATATCTGCTCTCCATAACAACAATGAAGCAAAGGCTGAATCTCTAGTTGCACCGGTTCTTCCCGGCAGTGTAGGGGCAATACAAAATGAAAACCTTGTTGCTAGTGGATCTGGTGAAGCTGTAGAGGAGCAGGTTCCAAGCAGTGGTGATTTCTCAAGTGGATCAGAAACCATACCTGAAGGGAGTGGTCAGACATCATCAGGAGAGAAACGTAATGAAATCGAAGTGGAAACAACATCCGGAACAAACTTCTTGTCGGGTGACAACGAAAAAGAATCATCAGGAGAATCTGAAGACGCGTTGCCTGGAAGTCTAGGAGCTTTTAAAGGAATTGAAAAACTCGAAAAGAATGCTGAAGATGACAAGACAAAAACAATAGAAAGTACTAAATCTGAGTATAGTCAAAAGCCAACAGCGAGTATAACACAGCCAGTTGTACCTCAGGCACCTCAAATATCAGAGGACGTCGAAACAGCTGCCGATCAAAAGCAACAGCAGGTTGAAACATCGCAGAACGTCGAAAAAATAGCCACCGATCAAAAGCCACAACAAGCTGAAATAACTGTTCAAAAACCCCAACAAAATGCTGCCATTAACCAGGAAGCTGACCTTATGGCTTCTGGTTCAGGTATGCCATCAACACCAAGCGTGACTTCAGAAAATTTTCCTGAAATTCAAACAGAAGCTGTTGCCATAGGATCTGGAAGCGATAGTGAAATAGTGTCTGGATCAGGACAGGAAACGAGTCATATTGTACTCCCCTATCACGATCCCAACTACATCAAAGAAGAACAACCTGAACCAAGACATCCTACCTTAACAATCACGAAACCAGAAATTGTCACCACATCAGATGCAGCATTACCATCAGTACAAAGCACACCCCAAGAAACAGTCAGCGCAGAAACAGTCAATAATGATAACACGGTTCAGAGTTCCTCATCAGAGAGTAGTTCCGGATCTGGATCTGGATCTGATAGTCTCTTCATGTCTGATACTGAAGAACAGTTACCGGGAAGCGTAGGTGCAATGGGCCCAAATTTGATGACCATGAATAATTTGCCAGCATCATCAGGAGACAACAGCGCAGAGGCATCTGGAGATGGATCAGCATCAGGATCAGTCACAACAGTTACCAGCAATACCTACAAAAAGGATAACATCGCAAAGGTATCCACAGTGAAATCAGATTCTACTGAAATAGAATCAGATTCCCCCAAAAGTAATTCCGGTTCTGGTGGTGAAGATGACTTGAATGGAGAGAACGAATCACAAGCCTCAGAACCTTCTGGGGAAGACGTTGCATCAGGAACAGCTACTAGCTCTACTTCTGGAGTTGAAGTTTCCACTATTACATCAACTAAGGACACACAGTCAGCAGATTCAAGCTCAAACACTGTACAGACAACAGCTCCCAATGACACACCTCTTTCTGCCAATTTATCGCAGGATGGATCAGCCAAACAACCCAAAACTCTTCCCGGCAGTTTGGGAGTCGAGGACTCTATTTCTTTCTCAGGATCATCCGGAATTTCAGAAGGATCTACCTCAGTGTCAAATAGTTTGGAGAATGAAGCCGACGACATAGTGGGAGAAGGATCTGCAGATGATAGCGAGCAGCTTCAACAGTATAAGAAAACATTAGACCAGGGCTCTTATAATAAAGGTGACGACATCACAGAGGGATCTGCTAAAGCAGCAGCTTCACCCGCTCAAGAGGGAAGTCAGCCAGCCTTGTCATTAAACGTGCCCCCATTTGATCTCGCAAAAGATTCCTCACTCAAAGCAGCTCTAGGAGCAGCAGCACTAAACAACGCGCCAATGACTTTTGGTTCTGGATCTCTTGGATCTGGCGCAGAAGAAGAAGAAGAAGAAGAAGGATCTGGGCTTGAGGGTTCTGGCATTACCGGTACTTTAGAATTTACCCCTGTTACGAATCCAGAAGAGGCTGTTGTAAATGTCTCAGGAGATAAAGACAAAGTAGGCGGAGAGTCAGGAATTAGCGAAGGATCTGCCAAGTCATCAGCATCTGGAGAGACCAAACATGATGTACCTTCCGTTACCTACGAGACAGAGCAGCCAGAGGTTGAAGTGGAAGACGAAGAGGTACTGTTTTATATACATCAAATTAGATTCTAGCTAACTTTTAAGAGGTATTTTTCATACAACCTTAAGCTCTAGTTATGTTCTATTACGTGGAACATGTTAATAAATCACGTTGCTCATTTATTATTTAGCCGATCAATACTGATAATTGGAAACGTCTTAAATTGCAGAAAGTTGATGATGACTGGCCAAAACTTGGAGACACTGTGGACCAGCAGATGCTTGACCACTTTATGATCAGTCAAATCCTTGAGCAAAACCTGACATTGTTCTACGGCGGGCTTTCAGGACGATCGGGTCCTGTAGGACCACCTGGACCACCCGGCCGATTAGGAGATCGTGGTGTTACCGGAGAACCAGGCCCTCCTGGACCCTCAGGTGATGTAGGAGCACCAGGAGCTGACGGAGTGCCAGGACCAAAGGGACCACCTGGACCACCAGGAGATTATGGCAGAAAGGGAAAGAGAGGTCTCCAAGGTCCACCTGGTATTGCTGGAACTCCAGGAGCTCCTGGTATACCAGGCATCAGAGGATATTCTGGGCCACCAGGACCAGATTCTATTGTGCCGGTAAGATCATCATAGATTATTAATGTGGTTTGACTGCAAATACATGTGTGCTGATATATTGTGTTTGTGTTTGTTAGAACTGCTCGTATGTCTGTGAGGGCGAAAGAACATGGCTGCAGTGCAAGCAATATGAAATGATCAAAGTAAACCGCGTGTTCTGGGGTCGTGAAGATAACAAGATGTGTCCAGCCGCACCACGAGGTTTAACAATTGATAAACCTTGCGAAACTGATCCAGAACAAGCAATGAAGAAGGTCAATAGTCAGTGTAAAAACCAACAGGCCTGTGAAATAGTGGCATCAAACGTCTTCTTCGATGAGCCAAGTTGTAAAAACACCTACAAGTATTTGAAGCTTTGCTACGAATGTCTGCCTGACAGTGCCAATGCTGTAGATCCATTGCTTCAATACGGAAAGAGGAAGAAGAGAGGAACGAAATTGGAACATATTATGTCGAAAATAAGAGCGAAAGAAGTGAAAAAGTATACGGAGGAATTATGGAGACGTCCGTATAGAGGACTGACCTTTTAAAGCCAAAGAATCTAGTCCCCTGGAGTTCTTATATTGTTTATAAAATGGAGTACAAAAGACTTTGTAAATAGAAGGTGCTCTTCCTTTAGATGGTCAGATGGACTGTCAAGAGTTGTTTTGGGATAACTTGGCTTTTTCTTGAGAATATTCAACTTCAATCTTTTATTATTTGAAAAGATTTGACTTTCTTTTCATAAGCAAAAGATACTAGGATATAACAAACCAATAAAATGACATTTGAAAATTCATACATACAAAGAATTGACAAGGTAAAGATATTCATTTTGAATATAGAATTTTCGCCTTAGTAAAGTCGACGTAGAAGCATAAAGATGAAACTGTAATTCAAGGCAGTTACTATGACGAGAACATTTCTCAGTGTACTTAGATCAGTATATGCTGATCAATTTAGGTCTGTTTATTTGTAAATAAGCTGTTTATTGCATTATGTTGTGTGACGGCAGTCAGTTCTTGATGTATGTGAAGGTGTTTCACGTGTAACTATAGTAACAGTTGTTCAACATTTGTAAACGAGGGTATTCGTATCGACGAATTTCTTAGAATAAAGGTTTTCTAAGAACTACTAAGTGTTGTAATTGGGCACCTATTTAACAATTAGACCTCGAGGCCGAATGGACTACGAGTCAATAGCCCATGAGGCCGTAGGCCGAATGGGCTATTCAAACTCGTAGTCCATGAGGCCGAGAGGTCTAATTGTTTTAGTATTCACCAACATATTGGGCCAAAGGTGAATGAGACTAAACAAAACAAAGAGAGAAAAATGTTTTATTGATATTATTACTCGCGCTTCCTCTCAACTCGGGCTATCACCAATAGCCCGAGGTTAAGGAGCCAATCAGAATGCAGGATTTGTAATAGCCCTTATGTTGGTGATCATGAATACTAATTGGTGTTAGTATAAACCAACTAGTAGGTTATATCACAAATCTTGCATTCTGATTGGCTACGCTACTAGTGGTCTAATAGTGATAGACTTCTAGTAGCGAAGAGTGCTGGATTTGAAAACGTTTCTTGATATCTCTGTTGTTGCTGATAGCTTAGTACTAAACATAATGCTTTTGTATTGATAAGGACCAAGTCTGAAGACGGAATTCCGAAAATGACAAAAAAGTTTTGATCTTTTGGTTTGAATAAGTTTTGACCTCGAAGTGCAATGTCGCCAGATTTTTATATTTTTAGTTTGAAAACAAACGTTTCTTGAATTTCCTTTTGTTATTACATGCTTTTTTCAACTGCTAAACAATAAGGTATGAGGGAAAAAAATTATAATGCAAAAAAGTAGAGATGTAGAGACCTTGATGACGTCAATGAGCGAACGCTCGATGACATTTCTTTAGATTATGGAGCTTAAGCAGGAGACGTTTTTATCAACACAGACGTGACACGTGCGTTTTTGTTCATCAGTTCGCCATCACAGATGAGGTTGCTGTTCTTGGTAGAAGATGAAAAAGCCTTAATTGACCTTCTGCTTAACGAAACAAACACATCATCTATGATGGTTAGCAAATGAAGAAGAACGTACACTGCGGTGACGTCCGCGTTGACAAAAACGTCTCCTGCTTAAGCTTCCTATTATCTGTCTTTTTGGGCAAAAGAAAACTATTGAATTGTTATTTTTCTTTCAAAATCTGATAAATTTCTACCTACTATTTGGTTTATATGATACTAAAACAATTAAACCTCTCGGCCTCCTGGTGGACTACAATTCAAATAGCCCGTTCGGCATTCGGCCTCATATGCTATTGACTCGTAGTCAACTCGGCCTACAGTTCCTTGCAGGTCTAATTTTAATTGGACATTTGGTTGTCTATTATGGGGGTTTCATTATATTAGTGTAAAATAAGGAATGAACGTAGAAAGGCCAAGGCTTGAACTAATGTCAGTAATTTAAGTACTCTCTCTTTGTAAGATGTTACAGATTTCAACTCATTCCTTAGTTATTTTTGCATCTTTATACACCGACGCAGCACAAGCTATTTCACTCGCTGAATCTCATGCATTTGTAAGCACAATGTGTGTTGCTCTGAGGACTAATTTGATTTTTAAATGGGCTGTACTCCACATTTTATGTAGAGCGAATGAAAAGTACAAATTATTTTCGGTTTTTGAGGATTAAAATCTTTAAACAGGACGTTCTGACTAGTTGTCAGTGCAACACGGTGTAATGAGTAAGTGCTGTTGTCGCGCGAAACTTTAGAATGTAAGGAATGTCACCTGGTGGACTTGACAGAACTAGGGCAAAAGAAGTCAAATTTTCGGAGAAGTTGGAAAATATTTCGTATTATCCTATAACTATTACACAGTAGCCAATCAGAACTAAGCATTTTCTATAAATACAGAGCGGTATTTCATGGATTTGCTATGAATACAGAGCGGTATTTCATAATATATATTAGCCAATCAGATTGCTCAAAATTTGAATTCAGCCAATGAAATAAATTGTTTTGAATATATAATTAGCTGAGAAATGAGTGCGTTTGCATCGTTGAGTTCAACTACTTCAACTGCGATTTCTTTTCTCTCAGAACAAAATATTGATGCAAAGATAATTAATTAGCATTACTTCTGAAAGATTCAATTAAAACCTCGTTGCAATCTGTAAAACGATCCGCCATTTAGTTGTTGTTGTTGGTGATGGTGGAAAACCATTCAAGTGCTACAGCCAACCAATCATAATTAATTTCAAAATATGCACTCAAAATTTCAAAATATGCACACTTTCAACCAATTTAAAATAAATTGAGGTGCTCTCAGCCAATCAGAATGCTTAAATTTTTGTATGTATATGATTAAAAGACCTATTTGTTGAGAAACGCGCGGAATCTTATTAGCTAGAATTTGTTTTGTTTTGCTAGTTTGTTTTCACGATGGTTTTCGTACCGGAACACAGTTTAAAGTGTGTGCTGGAATTTGTGGCGCTCAAACATTGGAATTTGATTTTTATGCGCGCGTGGATACCAACCGTTTCTCCTCCGGCAATCAAATTTCTTTATTTGCGCGCGCGATGGCATCAACTTTCTCTACTAAAAATAAACTTTGGTCTGTTGGTAGCAATTAGGTCGTCTTGACCACAGAAATGTTGTCTTGTTTCTGGTGAATCTGATACTCTGCTTTAGGAATGGCTATGTTAAACAGAAGACAGCGTTTCATAATAATCTTGAGAGATTGTATCACCGTTATATATAGCATAAGTTTATATCAAAGCAATGAAATCCAGTTAGTTTATCCTTATTCTCCAATACTTTTCAAAAATTTAAACATTTCATTTTTGGGAAAAATCTAAGATGATCAGTATGCGTGTGAAAAGGAAACTCGTTTTTGAATAAAGACACTATTAATGTCTATGCCTTTCAATGGTATCATTAGAATTTTGATATTCTTACATAGCTGTTACATTTTGAAAGCGAAGTTAACCGTGCATAGCGATTCCCTGACGTCAAGTTGAGATCAACAGGTGCTTACCGGTAAACCAGCCGACTTCTTTCTTTTGTTGTGTTTGTTAAAATCAACGTTAAAAACACTTTTTTTTATTTTTTTGCATGTCCTACCAGTCATTTGAAAACGATTTTTTTCAAATATCGTCCTCCAAAAACTAAAGATTTGGGGTCAAACATGCATCCAAGTTGCATCCAACGATTTGAACTTTTGGAACCATTATAAAACTGAGATTATATAATAATTATATAATTGAGATTTTTTTAAATCATGCAAAGTTTATTAACGACTTTTAAAACTGAAAAGATTTGAGTTTTTGTCAGTCACTCGAACATCATGATTCTTATTTTCAACAATACGATTTCTATTTTTTGTAAAGTAACCGCTGACTTCTTGACCTTTTCAAATAATCACGGCCAGATCAGTAATCCACGAGTTGTAATCCAAAAACCCTAAATCAGTCGTGAACCTTGATAGTGTAATACGGCATGCTATTTGAAGCGACGTCGATTACGAAAAATTTTTCAAACTTCCAATTTCTTCGTATAAAAATGTCAAGGTTGGTAGAGATGAAAAGTCCATGAAAATCTTCAGGTTTATAAGAGATTTCCAGAAAAATATTTTGAAGTTTTGAATGTTAAAACTGCAAAGAAATCTGTGAATTTAATACAATCTCTTTCATGTCCAGTCATACCGAAGCCGACACTAGTGGAAAACGTTTGCGCATGTCACGTTTGCGTGCTGTTGTAAACTTATGCAAATTAATTTCGCTTTCACGCTTGCCTTCAACAATGATTTTCACAAACGTGTCAAAACTTAGGGTTAATTCTTGAAATTTAGGGCCGGTATTCACTTCTTCATTAATGCAATATTATCTTTATCTCACAAAATTATACAAGAGAAATTTTATGTATACATCGCGAGAACACGAGCATTTCATTTCAAGCTAAACCTCACACATTTCTTAAGAAAACATCGTAATATCATGCATGCATGCGTAGACATTTTCACTAGTGTCAACGAAGTCACATACACATGATCGTGACGTCACGGCAGTGCAGATATCACTGTCCCACGGTTTTCCTTGGAGAGGCTCCCTCACTCCTGGTCCCTCGCGGTCAGATGGAAGATGGAGTACGGAACTTTCACATTACAGCGATCTCTGACAGCGATTTGTATTCTATTGTTTATAAGAGCCTTGTGCGCGCGATGGCCAAATTACTAAAAATAGCCTTAGTCGCCAAGAACACCGCACAAACATCAATTGCTTGCTATCAATCAGCTGTTGAATCTCATTATTTTTGTCTTGACTGGATGGCAAAACTGGTTTGACTGGGAGGCAAAAGCTCTCATCCAGAAAGAGTCCTTTTGTAACTTGTAATACAGGATATGACGTTTGTTGATAGCAAGCAATACCGAGTTTCTCTCTCTTAGTATTATGGTCTCTTGCTATATTTCAATACCTACATATCAAAAAATCGATAAAAGATCACAGGGCCCCCTAATTATTCATAAACTTTAAAATAAATGTAGTAGTAAAAGGAAAAGAATTTAAATCGTTTTGGTGTTTTCTATTTGCGCGCGCGCATATACGGAATATTCTTTTTGGGCTTCCTGTGATGCTTCACCGTGCGCAGGCTTCGTGGGTATCCTGTGTAAGCTTCCTGTGATAGGAAAATGTTGTAAGGCGCCTAACAAGAACCGTTAATGTCTTTTTGTGCGCCATTTGCCTTGACAACACTAATATAAAAACTTCAAGCACGCGCTCTTTCCACAGGAAGCCCAAGTAGAATATCACACATGCGCGCGCAAATAACAAGACTAAACAAAGACGATTTAGGATTTACTTTTTATTACTTTTATTTAAAAAAAATTATGTTTAATTAGGGGGCCCTGTGTAAAAGATATTAAAATCACATAAAACTTACGTTTACAGATGAAAAATGTGATTCAAACGGTGAAACGCTGGTTCGCTAAGCCACAGCTGAATTTCTCTGACAAACATTTGTCTTCCTACTGTAGTCTTGAAATTCGCGAATTGATAGTTATGTATGCAGTTACACATTTGGTTCAAATTTAGTTATTGTTTCGATGTGAAATTTCCCATTCCTTATCAAGGTTTTTATAGAATAGTATCATATCTATATAATGCATGCATTATTTTGACATTCCACTGTAGAATTTTAGAGATATTCAATCAAATTGGGGCGTCTTCCTACTGTAGTCTTGAAATTCGCGAATTGATAGTTATGTATGCGGTTGCACATTTGGTTCAAATGTAGTTATTGTTTCGATGTGAAATTTACCATTCCTTATAAAGAGCACATCAAAATCAGTGAAATTGTGAAGCTTGAAGGATATCAGATGAAAAATCAAGGAGATACGAATTTTCAAAAATCGAGCTTTGTTGGTATCTCTTGCATAACTGTAAGTGTTTTCATACAAAATTTCGTTTTTTGAAAATTCGTATCTCCTTGATTTTTCGACTGATATCCTTCAAACTTCACAGTTTTACTGATTTTGATATGCTCTTTCCAGCCATGGTAATTGTTTTTAAGTTTGGGAACTTTTGGAATTACATGAAAAAGCCGTTAGTATGAAATGACTGTAGCAATTCACAAAATACGTCATTTACACGTATAAGATTGCAGAATACGTCTTGGTAACAGCCATATTCGGATTCAGCATGAAAAATTAGTTTAGAATAGTTATGTTACCAGCCTCTACCCCAAAATGCCTTCTGCACTTTTTGCGATCGACTTTTTCAATTTTGCGCCTTGTCTATATTAGACATTTTGTGTAATAATGGAGTAACTGTTCAACTTGCTTTTATATTGTTTGGGCGGATCCAAATGTTTTCTAATACTGCTCTTATTGGCTATTTGGAAGTAGGCGTGGTTCTGTCGACCTTTTCATTGGTCGATGGAAACAATGGTCTTATTTATACTGCCACTAAACAATTGCGCAATTACCTGGTGTTGCGTAATTGGCGGCATCATTCTAATTAGAGCGCGCGCTTTTGCCTTTTCTTTTCTTTTCTTTTCTTTTCTTTTCTTTTCTTTTCTTTTCTTTTCTTTTCTTTTCTTTTCTTTTCTTTTCTTTTCTTTTCTTTTTTTTTTTTTCTTTTTACTTTTTCTTTTTTTTGCGACTCGTGCGATATCGTTTTTCTCGTGAAATTCAACGTGGAAATATTCCCTTGTCACCCAATAAATTTTTCTATAAGCCAGTTCAGAGTTTAAGAATCGTTTCTAATGCGCATGCGATTTTATCCCGAATGTCTAGCTCACCTTCTTTTGTTTGATTGAAAACAAAGGTTTAAACAAAAGAAAGTGAGAAGTTCGGGATAAAACGCATGCGCACTGTAAACGATTCTTCAACTCTGAACTGGACTATAGAATCTCCTTTAAAATAGAAAATAATCTACTCATATATGGACTTTTATGAGTTATGGACTGATATGATGTACGCTGAACACGTCACTCTGAGGTGCCTGTCACACAACTGAGCTTCTCGAAGCCTTAAAGCCAGAAAGCCAGTGAAAGAAATAAAAACTTCACAGAAAAATTCAAACATAAATATTCGACAAAGTGGCCAGAACGAAGAGCCATTTTTGGCTCTAAAAGGTGAATTCCTATCCAATCCTATCCAACTCCTGGTAGGTTTATACCTGTCAGTTAAGATCCGTCCATATACACACTTATTTCAGAAAACGTCGCGGTTCAGAGCAACAAGCGTCAAGCCAAGACCGAAATGAATGCTGGTTTTGTTTGTGATATATTCAAGTCAGACTCGTTTCTATTGAACGAATTACAAAGTATGAGCATTTTCAAGTCCTTGTTAGTATAGTGCACTCAATTCTTTTGATAGGAAGTCTAATTTGAATATATTATCGATTATTAGCTGCACAAAACCAGCTTTCATTTCGAGCTTGCCTTGACGCTTGTTGCTTTGAACCGTGACGTTTTTTGAAACAAGTGTATGACTTTGTATGCGTTTCTTGAGCGGTTAAATTATCCATCTGCGGCTTGCTTAGCCTGCCCAGACTTCACCATGGTCCCTTTAGCCTACCCACAAGGGGCGTTTCCCAGGCGAATAATATCAATCATTGTGATAAATTGTTCATATGTATAGACAAATTAAAGCAGATGATGCCATTCAAATGAACATCTCTCTACAATAACAGGAGGAATTGAGACAACAAAAACGTAGTTCATTCCCATTTATTACATCTATTTTACTTCTTTCCATAAATTACGAGACATTTAAGAAGTCATTAAACATATTTCTTTGATACAAGGAACTTGTCTGTAGTGCCCATGTCAGTTTAAATAGATTAGCTGTTTCGTTATAATTAGTTAGTACAAGGTTTAGCTCATATACATTTCATTAATACAATTGACGGACTTTCCCTGGCAACATATAGGTGACATCGTCCAAATAAATTACGTTTGTCCAACGTATTGCGCTCGTTTCAATAACTTTACGAACTATATCACGGGACCTAATATTAGATTAGGCTGGATTTCGTATGACTTTGAAAAACTACGGCACGGTCACGGTACGGCACGGCACGGCTGCTGATTTCTTTACAAATTTGCGAAGAAATTAGCAGGCGAGGTTCCGTACCGTGGCCGTGCCGTGACCGTGTCGTAGTTTTTCAAAGTCATACAAAATCCATTCTATGTTACGATACCCAAACTAATCCAACATGTTCGAGCCAGTGACAATGCTGAGTCGTTGTCCAACATTGTTGGGAGCGCTTGCTAGATGCTGCCCTCATTTTGACCGCGTTGATGCAACGTTGATCTAGCATGTTGCACTGGATTTAACAACCTTCTTGTCAAACATCACCCATGCAGCGTTAATTCGTCATCGAACACTTGGCTCAACACACTGCACTTGTTTGGACACTCTGATGGTCCAACATGTTGCACTATTGTCATCCAACTCTGTTGGTTCAACATGCTTTGCTCGGCCATTTCGATAATCTGATGGACTAACATTAACCCACACTGTTGGGTCAGCAGGTTGCACTTGGACTAACATCATGCAAACACTTTTGCCCCAGCCTGGATAAAATATCCACCGGATAAGAGCTATAAATTATATTTGCTCGATAAGGATTTATCCGGAGGATAGCGCCTATCCAGGCTTCGTACAACCGGCTCCTGGTGGCTTCTGCATTCTATTGCACCAACATTTCTTTTGTTACACCAATATTTCGTTGGTGCTCTGTGGACCACGACACGTTGTACAGCTTGTCCACGTTGCACCAACAACGTTGAATGACCAAAGGGTGACTAGGGTCTGAAGCACCTTCGTTGATTAGATAAAATTACTACTATATCTTCAGTTGATGAGTTGGCATCAAGACATAGTTCAAGTATCGCTTCATATAAAGTATTTGTAAAGTAAATTTGACTACTAGATTGGGCGAGAAAATAACCAAATATACAAAATATCAGTGCAGGAACTATGCTTATAATTTTACTGTGCTAGTAGCAGCTTTGCTTGTCCTTGTGCTGGCTGAGGAACTCTAAACACTAACAAAATGTATCCTCAGCAAACTGAAGAAAACATCCCACTTCTCAAATGTTATTCTCTACTTTTTGTTTTACTGTTTTTTTGTAAACGTATCTCTAGTAACTTAATTGTTCTTTGTTCGAGGAAATTATTATGGCAACTTTTTGGAGTCTTTTTAACAATTTTCCAATTGGAGTCCCACAAGCGTTTTCTAGTCCAAAGGCTCACTTGGACAAGAGACCATAATACTAAGAGAGCGAAACTCAGTATTGATATCTGTGCGATGTTCGTGGCGGCTGTTATTTTTAGTATCTTCGCCATCGCGCGCGCAAAGCTCTCAAACCATAGAATTTGATTTTTGACGTGCGCGCGGACGGTACCGTTTGCTTTTGGTTTTTGAATTCTATTGTTTAAGAGCCTTGCACGCGCGATGGCGAAGTTACTAAAAATAGCCTTATCCGCCACGAACATCGCACAGACATCAATACTGAGCTTCGCTCTCTTAGTATTATGGTCTATTGCTAGGACAAATATTGGTGGTTTTCTTAGCCGTTAGATTCGTTATTATAAATCACAATAACAATTTATTGACTTATAATAAAGAATCTAGCGGCTCAGAAAATCACCATTGTCCGAACATTTGTCCTTAGCGTCCCTGGTCAAAACGACAGATGGTACTCAGTAGGCATAAATACAGTGACAAGTCTACAAATCCCGCGACACATAACAGTTTTACGACGAGAAATCACACCGAGGAGTCATGGGAGTTATTACTTGCAAGCACATTTACCGTAAACAGTGACAACCGACAACCGATTTTTCTATAAATAAAGTGACTCATACAAGGTGACAGTGCACACGATGTAAGTACGTTACGTCAGGTCACGTGACTAAACATCAGCAGCTCCTCATACGAAATCACGTGCAAAGACTTGAAGAACGCTAACCAAGTACATTATAGCAGTCAGTAATTTCGCATGACTGTGAAAACAGCACGGTCTCAGCAATGAGATGGTTAAAACACCGTGCGATCCATTTGTACTCTTACGAATACTGCTCCGCTACCGAGTTAGGGCAGATCACGTTCCACATAATTAGAGCAGATTTTGTATGAGTATGAAGCGGTCCACACCGTGCCGTGCCGTGGCCGTGTCAGTGCCGTGTTGTCTAAAAAACATTCGAAATTCCTGCCGTAACCGTGCCGTGACCGTGCGGTGCCGTTTTCACAGTCATACGAAATCTACTCTGTTACAGGGGTCAGTAGGGATGAGGGGACAATTTCGCAAATACTGCAAATATCTAAGTAGTCAGGTCTATTTAATAATAGACGACAAATAATAACTCCCATCATTCTAGATCCATAAAAATTAATACAAATAGATTAGAAAGACTATAAGTTAATTATTGTCATAGATTTACGTAGTAGGAGCTAATAAGTCAACAATATTAAGTTATTTTTTGCTTTTGGTTTGTAATTAGCACAGCACTTGAAGTTGCTTGGCAACAACGACACAAAAGCTAGTCTGGTTGCCTGGCAACACCATGAGATTTATGGCACATTGATGCGAGACAAATTAACACCGATGCTTTGCAAAGAAGTATGGCAAAACAAGTATTCGGTTAGTGAAGTTACTATGGCTTCGTCCACGCTAAACCGAGTAACTTTGAAAATGCATCTTTTTTCCTCCATTTTCACAAAGAGCTTAAAAATTGGCAAAAATGCCAACCAGCAGTAACGGGTTGACCGACCCGCTATAGCTCAACCCGTTGTAGCGGGTTCATCATCGCGCTCTAACGGGTTAGGTTGTAACGGATTGATCAACCCGCTACTGCCGGTTGAGCGCCCAGTATATACTACAGAGATTCGAACATTCTCAACAGGTTGTGTCAGGTTGACGGCGAACCCGCTATAACGGGTTGGGTTATAACGAGTTGATCAACCCGCTAATGCTGCTGGTTGGCATTTTTAACATTTTTTGGGTGAAGAAAAGAAAAACGTCGTTTTAGTGTGGACGACAGGCCTGAACCGTAACTAAAAGGATGCGTTTTTCAATTCATCCGGATTTGAACCGTGAATGACCGAATAGCATTCTCAGGGACTTATCTAAAAAAATGACTTGTTAAGAAGGGGCTCATTTGAGCTGGGTGGCTTATTCAAAAATTGCTTTCTTTGCTCTTTCTTTTCTCAATGGTCATTCTATTGTTCTCACTTGGAGATAAGTTGCATCCTCGAGGACCAAGGGGTGTTATTCTGTCGTTCGATACTCGATCCCAGAAAACATACCCCTGGGAAAATTGTCTGTTTTAACTTGTTTCGAAAGTTAAGTTCTTCTCGCTTCTGATGGTCCAACCTAATTAGGTCGACCAATCAGCATCCACTATGTGTTGAAAATTTACAATAACCGTAACAATGCCACCACAGGGAGCCCAAGCTCGATATTAGGGAATGGGTGATATCTGCATATTTATAATAAATGTATGTCGCGAAAAATCATCCTTTCTTTTTTCAAGATTTTGTAATAATCATTTTTAATAGTCTTTTTGGCATACATCTCTTGTTTTTGCCACTTTCGTCTTTGTGGCCGAGATTCAGTGCCATTTGAGCATTATCAAACGAAAATACTCCTGAAAGATAAAGATCTTTTAGGAGTATTGTTAAAGGAGCACTTGGGTCAAATTCAATGAAAATTAAAAAAGACTTGAACTTAGCTAAACCTATTTGTACAATCCCAATAATCACCATGAAGCAAAATTTTCTTTACATCCAAAAGAGAGGGATAGATATTGTCACGTTTTTTAAGCATCTAAATTGTAAATGACGTCATTTACTCAACACTATTGTTCTTTTAGGTTTTAAACCAAAATTTCTCTTTGACGATGAGCTTAAAAAGTAGATTTTTGGCGGAGAGTGGCTAGTGGCTAGCTGTATTCATTTTCATATAGAAATAATCAGTTTCCAATTTTCACCGATTTTCATCTAAGTGGCTTTAAAAACGCTCAAATGGCGCTATTCTCTAATATCGAGTTTGGGCTTCCTGTGATGCCACTATATAATCCGTTCTAACAGACCACCTTCCCAGTTTTTTGTTTTAAATATTTCTCACAGTGAAAAACAAGCGGCAGAATAATACTCCTGGGTCACCGATAATGAGTTTGTGTAGGTCTACTGAAATAATGTTAACTGTATTCCAATACACAAGTAAAATGCCAAAATTTGATCTTGTATCTTTGGGGGGGAAGGGGCAACTCGGTCATTTACATTACAGATACTATCACATACTGCACTGTTACCGTCGCTATCTTACAATCAGCTGTCAGCTTCTATATAGTAGTGCAATGACAAGCATTATTTGCACTCAGTGCAATAACACCGTTTCTTGTTTGCTATATCTTTATAGTCCATAAATCATTCAGCCTACTTTGTCTCTTGGCAAACGACTATCAAGATGATCTGTTACTATATCACTTTAAAATAAATTTATTGCCTACTTTATACAAAATATAACCTGATTTATAGTGTGAACTGTATATCAATAACAGTCCAATCAACACAGGTTATTCATAATGTTCTACTTATGATTTGCTGCCAGGTTCCTCGCCTGCTCCGGACTGGCCTACGAGTTTCTTGCTTCGATTCATACGATCTAATTCTGCTGCAGCATCACTCCGTACTGATGGTACCCCTCTCCCCTGTGGAGTACCTGGTGTTGCTCCTGTCTTCTTGTTTAGTAAACTATTGAAGAAGTTGGCCAGGACACCTTCATTTGTAGTGGCACCAGCTCCAGCAGGACCTTTAATGCTGTCAACCTGTATGAGAAAATATATGTATTAGTAAAAAATATAAAACTGATATTGTGTGTCGTGTTCTATATGAGAGCACATTACACGGGCGTTCAAAACCTAGTCATTGTATATTTTATAAAAGAAATAAAAAACGTGTCCTCTGTGCTAAAGAGGACAGTAAAGATTTAGAACAGTTGCCCATCAACTAAATAATCAGAATACTTTTCCTTCAAGCCTGGTTCACACCAGCAACGCAAGCATCAGCTCTCATTTATCACTGGTGTAAAAAGACAAGCACTGCTAAAGAAATGGTTCACGCTTAGCGTGCGTCTATCGTGAAATGGGTGCACACGGAAGGCTGCTAAGCACGAAAGAAGCGTTAGCCAACCTCCCAAGTGCATCCATTCCACGATGGATGCATGATCAGCGTGACCTACGAAGGAGCAGACAAAACCTGATCTATAATACAACAGGCATGTAGAGATTTAATTGTATCTGTACAAGTATCTAGAGCAGTTTTCGTATGACTGTGAAAGCAGTACAGTCACCAACACCACATGTAAGGCAGAAATTACAAATGTTTTTATCGACATTGCGGCACTGACACGGTTAGGGTATGGTGCAGTTTGTTTCACACTCAAACGAAAACCACTCTAGGAGCAGATGAAATGGAACACCTTTGGAATCATTATGAACTCAAGATGAGAATGAAGATAGCAATAGAAAAATCAGATAGCATGAAGTGCATTTGAACGCATTTTCTGATTGGCCAATGGAGTACAATAGGATCTAATGTTTTCATTCGTCGTTCTAAAAGGACCACTTTTTTTAAATCAACCAATGCTCCGCTTCAAGGGGACTTCATGCTGACCCAAAAAAGGTAGCAAACAAGTGCCCTTTCACATACCTTTGGTCGCCCAGACGCAGGAGTGACTCCCCCTGACTGCCGTCGATCTGTCATTCTTGCTGCCGGTGATCCTGGTGATCGTGGTTTGGTGATATCCTGAGGACAAAGAATATGTGAGGGTTATCAGCCTGTAGCGATGGGTTATATGACATGTTCACATAAGGCACAAGACGAGCTGAGGGCCTCTCTTATCATTACAATGACAAGGTTTTCAGAAAAAGTTTTATCGAACTCCCAAAACAGAGATACTAATCTAGTTGATTTGCGGCAAAAACATCACAAACATGCATGGTGCATAGGCTAGAAACAGCACTAAAGCGAGTATTGAAGTGATCTTGGCATGCAAGAGTCTTGAGTAGAGGGCATGTAAGAGCTATGTCCCCCCCCCCTCTCACTGTTAGAGCTAATTTACATGCAAAGGAAATATACCCTAGCATGCAAGGAGAACATGGCATATTTCCATTGCATATTAATATACATTCTGTTTGCATCAAAATTAGCTCATTGTTCAGGGAAGGGGTTATCATATAAATTCCCCTGAAAATAATGAAAACCAAGCCAATGAAAAGTCAATGTAACATGAGCAACCTTTTGACTACTAGCCATTACTAAGGTATGTTGGCAGTGTTAACGATACTCACTGGTTGTTGCCGTACCATTCCAGCAGACACTGATGGAGGGTTCTTCTGTAGTAGTTGCTAAAAGTTAATTGGAAAAGTGTAAACCACAAATATTTCATCATATGACTTTTCCAACAAGTTATCTTATAGTAAAACAAATATATAATATAGAAAGAATTAATTAGTATGAGGAGTATTATGTACTCATCAGGGGCAGATCCCAGTGGCGGATCCAGGGGGGGTCAAAGGGGTCCACGGAACCCCCTGAAGGTTTTAAGCCATGTTTTTTGTCAAACATCAACCAAACAACACAGTATTATACACGGCTGGGTTTAAGAAACGGAATCCCCCTTGGAAAAATTCTGGATCTGTCACTGGATCCAGGGCTCAGACTGAAGGGGTTCACTTCACATTTTATATTGTACAAAACAATAAATACAGGTTATTAGTTGGGTAAGCAAAAAATATGGCTGTGTACTGTTCTTGATATTATTCTTTCTCAATGTTTTTTTTTTTTTTTACGATGAGAAAGGGGGTTCCCAGCCACCCAAGGACCCCCTGGATCCGCCCCTGCTCATAAAGAGAAACTTAGTTTTAAAATGGTTCTTTCAATAGCAAACATCAACATTTTTATAAGTAAACAACAATGTTCGTCCACTATTCAAAGTCCATTTGAATTGGTAATATGGTCCCTGGGGATTGCATATAAATGAGAACAATTCTTGTAATTAATGCAGTTCATTCGAGTTGCGACGAAGAACGGTTGGCAACCCACCCACCCACCCACTTTAGTGAGTAAGTCAGGTTCAAAGATGCCAAATAATTTTTGTTGGCACTTCTCCTGGCTTTGGTTGGTTCCAGGCCAGAGCAATTCCCCATACCTCATTATCATACTCATGAATAGCAATACACAGGGAAGAATATTACACTATATAAATTGTTCGTTATACTTAGAAACTTTTAAAACTGAAACTTAGAGATTAAAATAATCTTTTATGGCTTGTCAAATGGGCTGACATGAGAAAATGAGGTATTGATTTTACCACAGTTCTGCTACTAGATGAAGAGTTGTATATCCTATGTCCAGGCTTTATCCTACCTGTTGTTTTATTAAGAAGTCTTGTTCTTCCTCAGCAGCAATTTCTTTTTCTTGTAACGGCTAGAAATACAGATAGAAACAAGTAATTTGTAGTGGCAAGATCACAATATCTAGGGTGCATTCGATTGACCTTATTAAGAATACTTGTAATAAAGCAGAATTTCTGTTCGATTGAGTTGCTATTCTTAATGCAGAATAAACAGATCATTTTCCAAGCATTCTGCTGAACCCAAGCAGAATGCTTGGATTCCAAATGCTAGTCTCATTTCTTTTACATCAGTCGGCCGCAGTCTATTTAAAACAAACAAAATGGCAGACAATCCTGATATGTTGCTGCTAAAAAGAGACAAGGAAAATTAATGTTCACTGATATAAACTACAAGAAAAAAGCAGGCTTAAATAAACAGTTATTTTTATTTTTAGTTGAAATATTCAAGTAAAAAAGATATGATTTATCTTCTCGTTTCGCTTTTCATCATCAAACTTTATGCCCAAACATACACAATTACAAACAAAGATGTACGACAAGGGTAGATCATGCAATGTGAGCAAAAGTTGAAGGTACTCACTTTGGGGCGCAGAAAATAGAAAAGACGTGGATATACATGACTGTATAGAAGTGATTTGCACAATTTGCAGTTTTGGAACACAATGTACAATTTTTTAGTTTTCTGCTAACATTGCTTGTATATGGCTGGTTATTATTCTTAAAAGGCAATAATTTTATTGACTTCTGCTTAGAACAGTTTTTCTGGAATATTCCAGAATATATTCCTATTCCAAAATATTGTCAATCGAATAAGGTTATAAGTATATTGCAATCATGGTTCTAAGTAGAAGCCACCAGCCATCTATCATATGTTGAGAGGAAAGCAGACTCCTGTTCTGGCTATGAATTTTGTCAACTATGGTTAAGATGCTAGTGAGAACTCTGGTGTGGATGGAAGGGACATGTAGGTCAAACAAGAGTCAAGCAAAAGATAACACAATGAGGTAAGGATCTGCCAAATTGAGGTGTTTACAGTAAGGTAATGCAGAATCAATGTAAGCATTATGTTCTAACTAATGCTATCAGACAATCTGTGTAGTTACAAATAACATCAGATGCATGATTGGAATATTTTAAAGGTACAATCTTGGACAAAACCTTGAGACAATTAACATCTTTTTCACTCCCCTCTCCCTCACTTCAATGTTGTTGACTCCCCCAAAATCAGGTCTAGTGTCAGGGGAAGGGAGGGGGGGTACAAAGTTGTGAATGTCTTTAGCGAAGGCACTGAAGGGGGAGACTATATTGTTAAAAATTGCCACTGTCTCAAGTATTTTTGTCCAATATTGTAGTGAAAGAGAAATGTTTTAATCCAATGAAGCATAATAACCTAAATGTACCCCAGTGGTAGCAGCATTCTATTATCTATTATAGTTATAACTTTATAGGGCATTGTGGTGCATTTTGCGGGCTAAAATGGGAAAATGAGCAGGCTAAAATAGATTTTAGCCCGCTGCCGTCAGCCAATAAGAAAAGGGGAAAATAATCTGTTTAGCCAATGTAATGAGGGAAACCACTCAAATGTCAACAAGCTCGGCGCCGTTTTCAAGCTTGCATAGTCTCGAGTTGTGTTTACAAAATCAAGGAAAAATGGCAGAAGAATTGATAGAAGAACAAAATTCACAGTCGTCAGAACTCGGGGAAGAGGATTTAAACAAGCTTGAAGAGCAGCCGGTTCCGAAAAATACTAAAAATCAAACTTTATGGGGACTGAAAAAATTCAGAGAGTGGCGTTCAAAGAGACGAATTGATTGCGACCTAAACACTGTATGTCCAACTGAGTTGAATAATATTCTATGCCGTTTTTACGCTGAAGTCAAGTCAAACAAGAAAACAGACCTTACACCAAGTGCCTTGACTGGCATTAGAGCTGCAATACACAGAGCAATTACAAGTCAGTCCATTTCAAGACCCATCAACATTCTGAAAGACCGCAAATTTTTGCAAGCAAACAAGATGTTTGAAGTTGTTTGTAAGTCGTATTATAAACGAGGAAATCCCAAGCCAAGGCATAAAAGTCCCATTGAAGCTGGAGATACAGAAAAATTGAAGTCTTACTTCTCAACAGAAAGCCCAGAAAAGCTTCAAGAACTTGTTTGGTTTAATCTCTGATGGAGAGAACTTACAAAGAACTCGCTCAAGTTTAAAAAAGACGACAAAGATCAAGAATATGTTATTATAACCCACACAGAGCAGTCTAAGAACTATCAAGGTGGTTATAAACAGAAGGACCAAGATGACACCGACTCTAGAATGTATGCAGTACCTGATTCGCCTATTGATCCTGTGGCTTCACTAAAACGTATGTTGGAAAAACTGCACCCAGAGTGCGAAGCTCTCTTTCAAACACCACTGATAAACTTCGCAATGTCAGGAACTTGTTGGTACAAAAACGAACCCATGGGGAAGAATTACATTTCCCAATTAATGCCAAAGATATCAAAAAAAGCTGGTCTTTCGCAAGTCTACACTGCACACTGTGTTCGAGCGTCCACCATAACCAACCTCTATCAAGCAGGAGTTGATACCAAACAAATTTGTGCCATTACTAAACACAAAAATGAGCAAAGCTTGACACCCTATATAAAGGACAGCTCGACTTCACAGAAACGTGCTTGTTCAAATATTCTTAGTAGGCCATTTACAACATCGAGTGAAGTTGAAAGTGGATCAAGCAATGCCGTTCTCAGCCATGGTGCCGAAGTCAATGTAAGTCTTTCAAATGAGACAAGTTCCCTGCAAGCATTTATGCCCAACTGCCAGTTTAATGACTGTACAGTTAACATTAATTTCTCAAAACGACTATATTTAAAATTTGCTTTTTTTGCATTATTTTATCATTTCACCTTTATGGTATAAACATATTTCAATAAAAACTATTGTAGTCAAGGACTCATTTGTGAACTCGGCAAGTAAATTTATGAAATAAACACTGACGTGAAGTCAGGTTTTTTTTAGAATATGTAGTCTTTTATTCGTTTTGTAAATGCCCTATAAAGTTAAAATAATAGTAATAGAGTATGATGTTCTTGGGCGTAAATGTGTTTTTGGCCCTTCTCAGTGCTCATTTTAACCCTCGCCACGCTCGGGCAAAAGTAAGCCTGAGTCGGGCCAAAAACACATTTACGCCCGCGAACATCAACTCTATTGTTATAACAATAACTGTATGCAAGTTACCTTTCTTTGTAAAGGCTTGACGATGTGATCATCAAAATTGTCATCTGGATGAATTGCCTTTAAATGTTCATTCATAATATTGATTTTCTTCATACTATCCCATCCTGATGGACTGAAATGCAATGAAACCTCATCAATACTTTATTAACATACATATAAAATAATGGCTACAAACACAAAATTAAAAAATCACATTATTACAAAGGAGTAGAGGAAAAAATTTGTATTACTGTGAAGATCAGAGAGCATAAACTGCACCAAAATAATAAAATAATAATAATAATAATACAAAAATTTGGCAAGCTCCTTGCAGCACAAGTGCTGAATTACAAAGGGCACAGCTCAATGTGGTTGAGTGAAAGGTATATACCTTATACCTATCTACAAGTTGGCACTTTCAGTTATGAAGACAATAATGTTCATTATAAATTAATTAAATAATTCATACAAAGTGCATAGACAAGAATGACAACAACAACAAAATGATTGTTGACCCCAAAAGTCAGGTGAATGGCAAATTGGATTGGAGCTTCAAGATCTCCAATGCCCAACCAGAAGAAATGTTCCAATTTACAACTTCTGCCACAATGCTCAACACCTTCTGAATATTGGACACATTTGTAGACTAGATAATAGTGCCAGTACTATTTGAGAACAGGGCACCAAAGAAAGTTTGGACCAAGATCAAATATCTACTAGGAATTGATATCCAACAAGCCAGATGTTAAATAATGTGCAAATTGACCCTCGTGCAACTGCTGTAAGCTTACAATCTAATCCAACAGAAGTGCCCCAAGGTTACCAGTGTGCCAAATGGGAAAATTATGATGGTGATAATAATGCAAATAGTAGTAAAAACTAAATGTAGTGTAATGTAGTGGTTGATGTTGTGTTGTAACGTGGAGTTATCACTTAATCAATTTATAGAGAGAATAAGTGAAGAAGTGTTCTGTCCAACGATGCACTCCCAGTAAAAGGATCCTTGAGGATTCACAGTCTGCACTTCATAGAAATATCTTGAATTTAGTTGAAAGAGAAGGCAGGCAACTTCTAATGTCCAAAAAAGTTTTAATAAAGACGTTTCGACCTTTGGTCTTCTTCAGTAAAAGTAAAATTAAATAAGGTAAAATAAAACTATTAAAAAATATGTACAAGGTAAAAGAAGGGGATTAATCAATTTATATGTATATTAATCAATTCTATGTAAATGTAAAGAGTGATACACAACAAACACTGTACAGTACATAAGCTTTGACTCAAAGGCATTCTTCAAGGAGTGAATGGGAATGGAGATAATAACCAAAAGAAAAAAAACACAGAAAAATTCTGGGTTCCATATGAGGACCAAACCCATGTCCATGTTTGCAATACACTTGTCACATTACTGATGTATTCAATACTATGAATAAACCCACAGATTAATGTTGAGTCTCCAGTAGCTCAGTGGTAGAGCATCCGGTCTAGAAATTGGAAGAACATGGGTTCAGTCCCCATCTGGAGCTCATAATTTTTCTGTGTGTATTTTTTTCTTCATGGTTTATTATCTCCATCTTTAATATACACCTATTTCAAAAAAGGTTGTCACCGCCAAGAGCGATAGGCGATAGGTAATAGGTCATTCCAAGACCGCAAAGCACTATTGATTTCTTAATTAAGCCATCCTAAATCTTTCTTTGCACTCTTCCATTACAAGTATTTGGCTATTCATATGTAAATCAATTAGAAATCAATAGTGCTTTGCGGTCTTGGAATGACCTATTTCCTATCGCCTATTGCTCTTAGTGGTGACAACCTTTTTTGAAATAGGTGTATATCTATTACAGCTGTATAGTGAATGAGAAGCATTCTGATTCTATCCCGTCCTCTATGAATGCTCCAAATACACTATTAAGTTACATTATACATGCTAAAAAGCAGTCAAAACAGTTGGTAAGGTGATAAGAATGGACAGCAAACCTCTCTCATAATCAGGGGTTGATAAAGGGGAGGGTTGCAGGGAGTGCACACCAACCCACTGAGAAAACTTTGGTCCTCTTTCTTTTTGATATACTTTTCCAATTAAAAAAGCTCTCTAAATCCTGAATTGTATAAGTGAGTACTGTACTGTGTTGAATATGGACATGGTACTTACATAAACACTGAATCTTTATCCACAACAAGTGCAGAACTATGAAATGGCATTCCATAGACCCGATGAAGTAGATATTTCACAAATAAATTGCAGTTCTTGTTTTCTTTCACTGAAGTGTAAAACAATGCTGCTCCATCTGATATCACAGTCAGGGAAATAATGTACAATAATGTATTGTAAAATATTTATAATTAATAATAATATATATAATATATTGTATAAAATCTATGGAAGTGACAACAATAAGACAGTTAACTCAAACACTTGTATTGATGATCTAAGGAATGAGACCATAGTCATTGTGATATCTTTGCCTAGGCACACTACTCAACTAAGCAAACACTGAACCTTATACATGCAAAAGCAAAGCAATCAGTACATTACAATTTTGTGAAAGGATACATTTGAGACAGTATCTTCTGACATGTTGTTGAATAAAATCAAAATGCTCATCTCTGTAATCTCTATCTTTTTCTAATGTTAACATGCAGTCAGTCTGGGTACAAAAGGAAAAGAATTCCTTTATGGGTATCAAATTAACAATGATCACATCATCTCTCAAACCAGTCAAATATCAAAATTTATTGTGGCATAATTCATGGACTTGATGCCAAATTTCTTGTGCCTTCATAAGAGATGTCTGTATGCTATCTACAATACACAACTCAATTTTGATCAAGTAATTCACTTTTGTTATTATACAACTACAGTGTAGAGCAATCATTGCTTCAGTTAGTTTTCAAAGGAAAACTGCCATTACTCCTCTTCAGGGACTGTTTAATTGGTTGTGGTAGGATATGAATGATTTGCCAAAAGCCCAATGTAAACTGTACAAGCAGAGGATTTAGGCCAGTACATTCAGAAGATTTAGGCCAGCACGCAGGGTTCTATAAACCCTTAGGTCTCCTTTTAATTTAATATACTCTTTGCAGTATTATCATTGGTTGTAGTAATTTGACTACAACTACCAGAATGCTTTGCCTATTTTCTTTTGTATAATTTAGTAATTAATACCAATAAATTGTTCTACTTTTTTAAGAGGGAATAAAAATCTGAGAAAGAAAAGTTGCAAAGCATTCTAGAAGATTGATGCAGCAAAAGGTCAATGCAGCAATAATGTTGATGGTTGTAATTTTTAAGATAATTACTTAAAGATGTAGTCACATTACACCATCATGTAAAATAGCCTACATGTATTAAGAAACAAATTATACAGTAATCATGTTGCAGAAAGAATGTTACTCCAGTAATACCTTAGTTACCACGACTACCATAGGAAGGCCTAGGTTATCCACAAGTACATTTTCCTCTAAGGGTAAGACAATTTTTTCTTCATCCTTTATTCCAGTACCTGACCGTCTTTTATTTTCTTCTCCTGCCTCATCTGGGTCAACATACTCTTGAAATTGTTGGACAACTACATGTAAAACAGATAAATTAATATTATAGCACAGCTACGTACAATAGAAACTAAATGCAAACTCAGAATTATTTTCCATTGTACCTAGAATCTTCTATAAGATTTTCTTTTTGGGTAAACATCATATGAAGTACATGAATCACGGGCGGATCTAGAGTAGTTCACTTAGTTTCCGGAAACTACTGAGATTTTTCCCAGAAAAAAGAATTATTGAGATAATAAAAATAAATAATACAAATGGAACAAGTTTAAGCGTATTTTACCTTTATTTGGACGCCATTTTGAATTATTTCCACAGGAAACCCACATGTTCCCAGGCTATTTTTGTAGCCTTTTCAAGTTTTGTTGAGGGAGGGGTCCCACAGGAATTTCTAGCTATCATAACGTGCCAGTTCACAGTTTGGTATCCCTGTGTGAACTACTGCACCGGAAATAAAACACCTCGCCAGTAGTTTCCGAAGTGATTCACAGGAAGTAAAACACCCCACAAGTGGTTCACACAGGAAACCCACAGTCAAACCAAGCACAAATTTACCATTCCAACTTGATTCTGATTGGCTAAAATCGGCGTAAACTAGTCCAGAAACTACTGACAAAAGTATAAAAGGGCCAGCCTACCCTGGTGAGGTTCTTTGTCCATTGGAATCTTCGAACTCGTAACGAACAAAATGAAACACATGATCGAACGAACTTTCTTCAATTGTGGAACTGTTGCGGTTGAAATTCAACGTAAACAAGGAAATTGGGCAAATATTAAGCTCTAAGTTTAAGCTTGAGCTAACAGTTTCCTCGGTAAGCTATATTTACAATTGATAGCTGATGTTTTATATGACTAGTTTTACTGAAATGTTCATGCGAACTCTGACCTTCAAACAGTGCGTTGGAATTTGGTTTCTTGCTTCCCCCACTTCAAACAACCAACCAAAAGGTACTCATAAAGATCTCTAAAATCCTAGGGCGATCGTGTAACAGCGAAATATAATTTCGGTTTTTAGTTTAATAATAGATATTCGTATTCTTGATTTTCAGTATGATGGTTTGTCTCACGTCCACCAGCATGGCGGCAAACTTTTAAGAACATAATTTCAAACACAAAAGTGGCAAATATAACTTATTTTAACTACAATTAGCAATTCAAAGTGTATATAAACACAAAATACTGTGGTTTGAAAGAATTTGTAGTGATTTCCCCGGCTTTTCAGGCGCGTGACTTTGCGTTGTGTGACATAACACCGGCTACAACTCTTGCCGAATAAAACATTTTGTGCATCAAATTATTTCGATATAAGTTCAAAAATTATCTAAAAAACAGTTTCCTAGACCATATTTTAGAATAAAATCGATTGGATGTGAAATTAAATTGAGTTAGATTTTTCTTGAACCTATGACGACGACTTGATCAGTGTCTGAGTTCGGATGATTTTGAAAATTGTAGTAATGTGTTTATTGTGGGTGCTAATGCTCAGAATATGCAAAGTGTAAATGGTATCATAGGATTTAATGATATTAAGTTTCGGTCGAGTTGGAAACTACTCAGTCAAAATGCTAGATCCGCCCCTGTGAATAGCATTATTCCAGTGACTACTGTCATAAGTGAAGAGTTCTCTGTGAAAACGACCTAAGCGACTTTTTGATGGATGTCCAGACATTGAATTTGTGGCACAGAAAAGTTAATTGATATCATTTTATACCATTGAAAAAAATCATCAAAAAAGTCACTTTAATAAGTTATTTTGATAGGGAGCCCTTCAATTGCAATATAATGTATGTTGTGACTTGAAAATATTTTTGGTTTGAAGATTTCCATATTTAAATTCTCTCACTGTAGTTTCCTGATAATTCCATTGCTTGATATTCATTTTGAAAAAATAGGGAATAAAAATCCAACTTTTTCAATTCAAACCAATTAATATAATTTCAAATCGTAAAATAGATCAGTTGAAGAGACTTAAAATCTAACTTTTTCAATTCAAACCAATTAATATAATTTCAAACAACAAAATAGATCAGTTGAAGAAACTTAAATAATATTGGAATATTCTGGATCTGCTATCTGAGTGTTTCTGCCCAGTTTCAGGGTTGAGTAAAAACTAGCCATGCATTAAAGCATATATATGTATTATCAGCATATAAAACCTTATAAGGTGATCTAAATGTGATATACAATAGAAACACACTAGAAATACAATAACAGAGCTGTACAGTACATGTCCTACATGTATAGCGATGATTTATCAAGAAAGTACAATAGAAACTAAAAATATAACAACAGTTTCAACACAATAGATATTATCACAGACAATGGGTCTTAACAAGTTTTGATACTTTCAACTGTCCACACCATACTGTTTTGTGTTTAAGTACCGTAATCATGATGTGTTATTGTTAAATCCATGGCCTATAAGCTTGAATAAATTACTAGCATGCTGCATTTATGCATTTCTATTTCAGTTAGTAACAAATTTAATGATGGTAGTATTGAACCTGGACAAAAATCAATTATTACAATAGAAACCATATTATACAACTATAAATATGTTGCAAAAGTGTTCTAAATTAAATATTTAACAATTAATGGAAAACAATTACAAAATCTTCATCTTATGAAATAAAACTCTCTTAAAACAATATATGCTGCATCATTTTCTACAATTATTTAATTAATAAATCATAACATTTTTATCAAAAGAAATAACTGAAAACCAAATATATATATATATAATTTTTACATTACACATTATCATAAAATATTACAACATTGAGTCACATTTCCATTCATTGGTCACATATGTGATACATGTATCTTCAATCATTGTTTTAAAGAAAATAAGCTTACTGTACATGTATGGAAGATATTCTCCTTAACTACCAATCACACAGTGGTCAACATACAATATATAATATAAATGTCAATGACTTCATTGTTGTGCATTTTTGGTTACAAATCACAGCCATAAAGGCTGCACATTGCATAGCAACCTTACAGCTCATGAAATATTTGCCTTCAATTTTTTAATAAAATGTTGATAAAAAATCTCAGATAATTGCAGAAAACTCATTTATTGATGCACACAAATACATGGTTTACATGAGGGTCAGTAGGCAGACAGATTTTGCAATATTCTAGGTTTTAGAGATAACAGCTTAGATTTAAATTGCAGACTGTAAGTGCAAACAACAAAGAATTTGCATAAATCTTTGTGCAAGCAAGAAAAAATATTATTACTCATACACGAAGCAAAGGCTTGTTTTTAGAAGCAGTATCTGATTATTTTGAAGTTTGTGCAGTGCTGTATTCAAACTTTCTTCGTTAGAAATTTTAAAGTGTATGAATATGAAAGATTCATTGAACATGTATTGCACCTTAGGTGAGATGTTCGAATATTGTACATGTACCCTTAGGTGAGACGATCAAATTAACACATCATTAATGTTGTAAAAAACTATTCTCGAGATTTTTATATCCTATATTTTTTCGATGCATTTTGATTTCAAGCCTAATTTATCTCGTTGATCCGTCGTTGTATAATCTACATACAACACATTTATAGACGTGACGGTGTCAAGTAACTTATAAAATGATACCTGTGAAATCTGAATCTTCCACTAGAATCAACAAAAGTTGATACAACTTTATAAGATCAAACTTGTATCAAAGAACAACAAATCACAACATAACAGTAGATTTAAATCTCGACGTAAACAATCGATTAAAATTATTTAGATTTTCACGTAATCACAAACTTACTGTTTTCCTCCATTTCGTTAAGTTGCGTTGGAGTTAGCTTTAAAGAATGCATATGTTCTCTTAAAATCTCTGTCCAAGAATGTAAAGACTCCATTATCGTCCAGGGTTTTGAAGAATCTACCACAAGAACTACAAGGCTGTCGGTGACATTTTTAGGAGTTAACGCATATTTTAGCAAAGATTTATTTCGAGGATCTCCATCAAGTATCCATACATTTAGTCGAGTGTAATCTGTATAAATGAACGGAAAATATACGCATTACTTGTCTTCTTGTCGACACAACTATGTTAAAGAAATGACGATTTTGTGCTATTTGGGGAAGGAACCTCCCAGTACATTACCATCCAGTTCTTCGTCGTGTACGTCCAGATACGCGTACTCTAATCCATGACCTTTACTGATCTCATCCTCTTTGCCTCGAATTTTTGATATAAGTGTAGACTTTCCAGATTCATCATTTCCTAGAGAGAGAAAATTCACTGTAAATACGCTGTATAAATATGAATTTACAGTGTACCAACTACACACCTAAGAGCAAGATAGATTTGTGCGCTCGCAGCTTCCGAGTCGCTGAGCTTTGAACGTCGCTTAAAATCGATGACCTGAGAAAGGAAGAACTCGAATGAGTACACAAAAAATCATGAGAACTTATAGAAAAATAGAGTGCGTATAAAAAGCCGGTAATACCAAAGATCTTGCTCTCCATTTTCTTGTTCGACGTCCGCCATTTTGATAAAGAGTCGCAAGATCCCGGATGCGAGGGAGTCGATTGACTTAGAACCCAATACCCTCTCAACTTTTCTTCAGATTTTTGCGACCACAAAAATTTTTTTTTCTTTTTGGACAGACGCAAAATCCTACAAAATATGTCTCCTGGCGACTCGAAAAAAAAAATCTACAATATATTTCATTATCTTTTATCATCTTTATCATACACCGTTATAATTTTGTAGGACTAAACAAGAAGCATCCTTTGGCGTACAAAAATGTAATACTAAATAAAAGCAGGACCAGACTGCATTTTTCATCCGGTTCTCTTATTTTGTTGTTTTCTGTCGATGCAGAAATTATTTGCGTCCGAATGGTCTTTTTGTTGTTGTTGTTGTTGTTGTTGTTGTTGTTGTTGTTGTTGTTGTTCAGTTTCTTTCTTTTCGGGTTTCTTCTTCTCTTCTTTATAGATAGTTTTTGATGTTGTTGTTGTTTTGATTTTTGTTTTTCTGCAAAATATACTTTACTTTCTTTCTTTTTTTCTTTTTTCTTATTCTTTTTCTTTTTTCTTTTCTTTCTTTCTTTTTTCTTTTCTTTCTTTTTACTTTCTTTTCTTTCTTTTTTCTTTTTCTTTTTCATTTTGTTTCTTTCTTTTCGGCTGAAACTATGGCCCCGGTAGCAGAGATAACTCTTTTGTTCTCTTTTCCCTGGGGGACACCAAACAAAAGAGTTGTCTGTGCTACCAGGGGGAACTCGCCTTCATGTGAACGAGCCCTATTTCATATACGCTATTTTGTATCATTTTCGATTCAAAATTTCCCTTTGGATTCACCGCTTGTATCCAACTTTTATAAATGAAAACCACTTACAAAATAACCTTAACTTTCTGAAAGTAATAACTTTAGTTTTGTACAACAGTTATTATGCTTGGACGTGAAAAAGTTTCTGAAACAGCATCCATCCGCCTGTCCATCCGTCCGTGTCTCCGTCCGAACTCGGCTCCGGCAACAATCCCGACAACAGAGACCCTTCTGCTCTCTATGACTGAAAGATGGAGGGTAGCTTTGGATAATAATAAAGTCATCGGAGCAATCTTCATCGATTACAGGAAAGCATTTGACACAGTTTCACACGAACTTCTTCCACACAAGCTCCAAGCAGCAGGAATCATGGGCAATTCCTACAGTTGGCTACTGGATTACCTCAATAACAGATCACAATACACAGTAGTTAATGGTTCAAAATCAGCAACCAAAAATATCCGTTACGGTGTCCCCCAAGGCTCATTACTGGGGCCAAGGCTGTACTCTATTTATGTGAATGACTTGCCTGATGCAGTATCAGCTGATGGCGTGGTGGAAATGTACGCAGACGACACAACTGCCTATTGCATTGGTGACAATGTGGACACAGTCATCTTGCTGTTGAACTCTGTTCTTAAACAAATTTGCAAGTGGTCGAAAAGAAACAGGCTCTCAATTCATCTAGGTAAGAGTGAAGCCATGTTAATATCAACATCATCCTTTACTGGCCCCTTGCAAGAACTCAGTTACAACTCCAATAGTATGGAATTTGTCACGTCAACGCGCTGCCTTGGTGTCGATATTGACTGTAAATTGTCTTGGTCGCGTCACATTGAGAACTTATGTAAAAGCTACTCAAAGAAACTTGGAGCCTTGAAAAGAATGTCTCGCCTTCCATCTAGAACACTTGAAGAGATTTATTTTAAAACAGTTTTACCAGGAATTACATATTGTATCTCAGTCTGGGGTGGTTGTACCACACCACTCTTCAACAAATTAGAAGAAATCCATGCCAAAGCAGCCAGATATATTCACAGAATACCTAGTGCAACTGACAACTTCAAAGTTCTTAAACAGGCAAATTGGCACCCACTTTCATACATCTACAAAAAATCACTCCTGAAACACGTTCACCAAGTGTATTATCAAACAGCTCCAACACAGATCCAAGACCTGTTTACATTAAGAAAGACAAAGTACAAGACCAGACGAAGCAAGCAATTTGAGATGGAAAGACCCAACAAAGAAATTGCAAGACTCTCCTTCAAGCATAGAGGAACATTGTTATGGAACGCTATGCCAGACCGAGTTAAAAATTATGAGAACATTAACACATTCAAAAGCCATCTAAAATATATTCATAAGGACATCAATAACTTTACCTTTGAGAAAGAAAGCTCATCTATTTTGAATAAGGACGAATGCTTTCATTATTATTAAATATTGATTAGGCATACTTCAAATATATTAGTATATATTTAATACTTATCTACTATTTTTCTTTGTGATTAGACTAGTTAAGTATCGAGAATTTAGCGGTACTAAGGCACGTCGTTTGATATCGCGAATTTCTTAATCCTTTATATATCTAAACTAAGTTATCTATTAAGACTAGATAAATTGCTATTCATTTACATATTTCGTATAAAAGATCATTAAATTAGATCCAATTATATATTTTAATCATATATGGTATGTGTTCAGTTTGCACCTAGCTGTTGGAACAGCTTGGTAATTAATCTGAACACATGCCATTCTGAGGCTGGTTTATCCCCAGCACACTACTTCTATATAAATTCATAATTATTTTCATTTAAATTACATCCGACATAGTGAATGTCAATTTATATATAGATTTTCGAATTAATATAGCTTTATTTACTTAAATATTGTAAACATTTTTATAAATTAGTATTAGGCAGGTCCACATCAGCTACGGCTGCCTGACTCTCAACCTGCGTCACCAAATAAAATATGTATGTATGTATGTATGTATGTATGACTCTCCTGTCGGTGTCCTGCCGCTTTTCTGTGGGAGGGGTGGGAAGGCCGTAGGGGAAACACAAAACACTAGTGCCCAGTGTTCGGGGGAACACAAAACTCGGAGGAACACAAATCGCTGTGACACCGGTCTCCCCGGTAACTGTCGGTCTACTGTCGGTACATTCGTGGTAAGTTCGTAAGAAATATTTAATGTTGTGATTTGTTGTGATTGGCTGTTTGGTAAATTTATCTACCCGAAGATCATCGATCGTGGCTCGTCGTGGCTATATATTTGGCGGCAAAAGCGCATTCTTCCTCTCAGTTCTTCGAATCGCTGTGGAGACAGCGATCTAACCCTAAGGATTGCAGTATTTTGAGTGTCTTTCTTCAACTGGGTGTAGTATTTTGGCCTGTTGTGCTACATTGGGAAGGCATTTGAAACCAACAGGTCTAGCGAAGGATATACTGAGGGTAAAACAGCTTGTGAATGTCTTGTTGTGGACTTGGAAAGTCAACGAGAACTCAGTCGTAAGTTCACTTATCTTGCAAACTGGGTTGAAGGCCTCGTCCCTGTTTCGTACCTTTCTAATAAGTTGACGCAAGTCATGCAGCATATAGTAAAATGAACACCTTGAAAACTTTTCTCGCTGAAACCACGAGGGAAGTCAGATCACAGGAGTTCAGACAGTGATTTGTAAGGGAAGATCGACATATCTTAGGGGCCAACCATTCGACTTTTTACGGCAGGGGCTGGAGGATCATTTCAATAGGTCTTTATAAGTTTTATTTTTTCAGAGGATCCATATATATTGTACAAGCATTTAATTTTGGGATGCAAACTGATATTTGTCTTTCCTTTCCTTTCCTTTCTTTCCTTTCTTTTTTCCTTTCTTTCCTTTTTCTTTCCTAAAGGAAAGAGATGTTAGGATGTAATGTTTTTGCTGTTGTTTTCCTTCGAAAAAGGGAAGTTGTATGCAATCTTTACTTCAAAAGATTTGAATTTTTTGAGCAGGAAAATAACACAACAAAGAATAACTTGGCAAGAGGGCAGACTCAAGGTAGTTAAGGCCTGGGTTTGACCTTGTTTGACCTTGGAAAGTTTTTGTTCTGCTATGTAAGATATAACAATGCAACTCTTATTTGACTTGGCACAATGTTAAATAATAACTAGTTGAGTGACCTTAACTTAGTGTTTTGGATATAGGGTAGTCACGTGACCAATTACGACGAAATTTCGTTTTTCTTCAATCCGCAATTCAGTTTCACTTAAAAAACAGAAATAACACTTCTAATGCATAAACGAGATTTAATCCTAAATAGTTTTGTGTAGACATCTGGACTTTTGACTGGGAGATATTAAGCAAAGTATTATTGTGAGTTTTGGTCACGTGACCTGTTTTGCTAAAAATCGCTTTAATGAAAATCGATAGTCATGTTCTCTAATCAAAATGGAATAGACTCACTAAAAAGAACTACGTTTAAAGCATTTGCGTTTTCTTTTCGCTAATACTCGAGTGCGGAAAATTTTTTAAACATTTTGTTACAATAAACGACCTATCTGGTCACGTGATAGCTGAAATCACGAACTTAGCACTCAAGGCTCATTGCTTTATGAATATCTAACGTTGTGACGAATATCATTTATTTCTGGTTTGAAATTCGTGCTACAGCACAAAAAACATATTTCGCCCAATTTAGCCACTGACCCAGGCCTTAACTACCTTGAGGAGCTTGACTTTGATTGCCATAAAAATACAGATGATTGATGTAAAATTAAAAGTCAAGTAAGAGATTTTCTAACGAACCTGCATGTGTTATCAGTTAAATGGCTGTAAGTTGCCAAAACCATAAATGTCAGTGAATTTGCCATTGTCAAAGTGTTAAACATTTATTTATCATTGCAATAGTATGAGTGAATGAAAAATGGAAATTTGAGTGAATGATAATGAGTTGATTGGCTATAAATACGACCATCCAATATTGTGTTTTAATCACGACTATTCCCACATACAATAAGATTCTAAACATTGTGTCATAATCAATGCAAACTGGGATATCAAGGAAAAGGTTGTTTTAATTTATTGCTGGATACTAGAGTGCACGCTATTTATCTGTGAACAACTACTAGAATGGTTTTTGTATGAGTGGGAAACTGACTGTACCATACCGTTATCTAATGTCATTAGCGTAATGTCTATAAAAAATTCTAAATTCCTGATGTAACCATACTGTGCATCAACCATAACTGGTACAGTCAGTTTCCCACTCATGTGAAAACTGCTCTAACTGTTCAGTGCATAATAGTATTTAGTTATCAGCTATTTAGTTATGAAGAAACTAAGAATTCACTGCATGAACTACACAAAGAAAAAAAGACGGCTAGATATGTTGTTATTGTTGTTTGCACTGTTCTGCTTCACTGCTACCACTAGTTTGTACAAAATAATGCAATTACACAATACATGTACATGTTAAGTTTTACTTTTTTAAAGCTTTTTTTAAGTGCACTCTAGGATATATGGTACCCCTTCTTCCCTAATGGGAACATAGAAAATCTTGAGATCCATTATCTGCAGAATCTTTCCCAACATTCACAGACAGCTTGCAATTATTAGTGTAATATAGGTGTATATTTGTTCTGTAATCAAAAAGTCCTGAAATCTTCAGTGTATCGGGACAGGTGCCAGTAAATAATGGAGGGAAGTTTAGAGACCTTTCAGGAACTCGTTTGCTTCTTGAACGCACTGCAAGGGAATAAAAAGTGTTAAAGATGAAAACTACAGTCAACTCTTGCCGTGCATACAACCCACCATTATGTCTCCATGGTATTACAGACTGAAGCTAACTACAAAGAAATGTATGGAAACAATTCCAACTATTATGGGCTCCTAATATTATGGAATTGCAGACACTTCATGTGGTCCCAAACTTATATTTTGCTTGTTTTTACTCCTGTTACAATGGACATGTTACAGTGTGGAGTCTTAGAATGTTCACTAGCATGTTGAATCTTTTGACCTGTATTGTTTGATTTCAAAGTATTAAAATGGGTACTACAAATGAAAAGGATTAACCAGAATTATAAGAGTATAGTAGCATACATTATATGTGATGGCTTCCTTGCTATTGTGGACTAGTCTCGCTATTACAGGTTGTCTGCTATAACAAGAGTTGATTGTATATACAACAGTATAACTATGAAGTTAAATTAAGAGTGTTGTACATGGGTATCATTATTTAGCCTTCATGGTCATTTCTTCCATGTAAATGGATTTTTACAAGAGAGCGTAAATAAGAGAAAGAAACTTCTTAATTAGCACGCACGCCATGATAATTCCCGGTTGGGCTATTTTTAGTAACTGGATGCAGTTTAATTTTCATCTGACCCTACTCCCGTGCGTCATTATTTGATACTTCTGGTCCAGAGAACTGTTCAGTGTAGATTTATGTTTTCAAAAACTGTGTTAAAATCAAGGTTTTCATAGTTCTGCTGTTGTTGATGGATATTATCTAGCATCAAAACTATGTATATTCTGATCACAAAACAATGATTTTGATGGAAAAAAGCAAAAACATTGAGGATTTTGTTGTGTTTTTGAATGAAATTTTAGCGGAAATGCACTTGCTACTGATGCATCACGTCATCGAGCGCACATGCCCACTTGTTTTTGTTTTTTTTCAAATTTTTTGCTCATTTAGATGAGAAAAACTCGTTTCTTTTTATAATTTTTTTCATGTTTATTAATAATAAGAAACCATATGATAATAGGAAATCATGTGGCTTTCTCGTGGAATTTGGAATAAATATGAATATGATAGTGGGATTTTAAAAAGCTCAAATCTTTGAAAATTGCCACTCATTCAAATTTATGACGCACGGGAGTAGGATAAGAAAAATTAAACTGCATCCAGTTACTAAAAATAACCCAACCAGGAATTTTAATGGCATGCTCGGTATTAAGAAGTTTCCCTCTCTTATTTATGCTCTCTTGATTTCTATTATTAAAGCTTTTGGGGCCACAAGCTTGGATAATAAAAATCCATTTACGTGGAAAAAACAACTTTGAAAGTGAAACTATGAAGTTATTATTATAAAGATGTTGATTTAAATTAATTAATTAATTAGTAAGATACAAAATAACTCTTCAGGACAATGACATACTTCCCTATCTTCAGGTCTTGACTCCTTGCTTCAATTGACAAATTATTTTAATTTTTAACCTATTGAAATAATTAGTTACTATATTCACATAGACTGCATAGCTGGACAGAGCAATATACTAAGAGAGGGACTACCTTCCTTGGAACGGGTCACTTCTCGTAAGATCTAAGCCTATTGGATTGACACCCTGACTGTATATCAATAGAAAATAAAACAAGTAGACAATGAAATGTTTTGTTTATCCAGTCACAACAGATCTTTTGAGTTGCTGCAGATTTACTGCTTTCCTTGCCTTAGTAGCTGGCACTACTAGAGGAGGGGCTACTTTTCCTTCTTCCCTTCAAGCCTTCTCCTCAGCACCATCTTATAATGCTTATGATTCAAGGATGTTTATACATACTTTTGTCTGCTTTTTGGAAAAGCTCCAAAGCCTATAAAGTAATACATACATTAGGGTACTGAGGTCTACAAAGATTTATGAGAGAGAATGTTGGAGTGTGGGGAAGTTTTAAAATAGGAAAAAGGCTGAGAATAAGATTTTCTAGGAGGGTGGTGGATTTAGAAGGGACGTGAGAAATGACACAATGGCTGCTCTTGTACATTTCATCAAACCAAACTCTTGACTGGTGATTAATTGGGTCATAGACAACTGTGAAGCCAACAAAGGAATGGAACCCCTGGAACTTCCCCTTGCTACTCCCCTGACAGATGAATGGTGAAGTGAAAACTTCATCTCTATCTGAAAATTGGGTTGAATTTTTGGTAGCCTATCGACAAGTACCCAGTCAAGACGCTGGTCTGGCAGGGTGCATAATTATGCAAATAGTGGTAAATGAGATTACAACCAATATATTAGTTTTAATGGCCCACTTTAAATATATTGGACAAGTGATAGCAAATGATAGAATGATAGGGTCAAGTCAACGCTCAGGGAAAATAAAATGCTTCCATTGTTAGACTGGAGCCTATCAAATATTGAAAGTAGTCTATTAGTGGAGAACTTGTGACTTCAATTGTGATAGACCCATTCATGCTTCAGGTGTCCATGAATTGCACCTCCAAATTATTAGATGACATAAGACTTTCATAAGACTTACTCCCACATATTTGCTATACGGGTATGTGCCGCTGGATAGGGTATGGTTTTTGGCACTGATGTCTTGAACAGGGTATACGTTTTACCCAAAATTGTCTTAAACAGGATCTATAATTTTGACGAGATTCCAAGCCATATCATCTTTTTGTGTCTTAGATAGGGTACTATATTCAAAATAAACAAAAAAAGCGCTTCCTCGGCTTTTTTTTTTGTCTAATCATATGTAACGGATCGGGATCGAATGACGAGGCTAGGGTCGATTTTCTTCTCTTTTGTCTTGAACAGGGTATGATTTTTTCACTTTCGAGTGTCTTAAACAGGGGCAGGTTTCTAGAACTCCGGCGGCACACCCCTATCCAAATGGGGTTGAGTACCCCCTCCCCGGGCAGGCTCTATTTTGTTTTATAAATTATTTGACAGTACGCGCGCGCTGATTGGCTGGCTATCATGTTTTATATATCAGAGGACGGGACCGTTTGCTTTCGGCATTTGAATTCTACTGTTTAAGAGCCTTGCGCGCGCGATGGCGAAATTACTAGTCGCACCCTGAGTCGCCACGAACATCGCATAGACATCAATACTGAGTTTCGTATTATGGTCTCTTGGTCGAACCACATATCCGTTTTTTATAAGCTTGTGTTTATCCGTACAATTTCTTTAGGCATACACTGAATGCAAGCAAGACCTCACTTCATTTCACAATGAAACTTTTAAAGTACAACTGAGGTTCACAAATTGCACTGTTTAAAAAACCATCGTGCAATACTTCAAACATCAAATCAAACAAAAGCAAATATGGCCCAGTTCATGGCTGGTGTTAAAATCCCTGCTGCTCATTTACAAACCTGTTACTTCTCCCGCCTCCCGTAGATTGGTGCTGTTAAATGAACGTTAATTCCCCGACTATGCCACGTTGCCTTTCCGGCCTTCCTTGGGGGGTCGGGACGCCGCGGTTTCAATTGACTGATGCATTATATCACAGATACGCGCGGCATATATATAAGTTTTGATTTGTATGATTGAGTAAATTACTTCAGTGTACAGACCATGCCCTAGCTATTAGAGCAGATTTCGTATGAGTGTGTGTAACGGACCGTGCCGTGACCGTGTCAGGGCCGTGATGTCTGTAAAAACATTCAGCTGCCATAACCGTGCCGTTTTCAAAGTCATGCGATATCTACTCTAACGGGCATCAGTTAAGTGGCACTTAACAAAACATTGCACGTTCTGTACATAGGGATGGGAAGGGAATGGAAAAAGGGAGGAAGGGATGTTACAAACTTTTCTAATTTTCTGGTATATAAATGTCCAAGACACCCTCCCCGTCCCCCCCCCCCCCCTCCCCGAGGATGCATTTGGTATCTTTTGCAATGGTTTTCACATTTAATGAAAAAGTCAATATTCATCATCATGCACTCTATCCTATTTGACAAACCTTCAAATGCTCCTTCACTATGTGGAGCTGTTTAGCTTCTTCAGACGGACTGGAAAAACTTTCCATAAGTCCAATACTGTAAAACTGTGGATAAAAAGGCACTACTGTTAGCTTTTCCTGTTACTTTCAGAGGGTAACGTGGATTTTTCAAGGTGTACGCACGAGGTCGCACGAGCCGCTACAATTAATTGTCTTCTATATTATCATGGGTATTATATATCTCATATGCAAAAAATATTACCTGCGAATATAGCAGTTTATTCAACTTTTTATTTCACTATATATCTCAATTGTTTGCTGTAAAGACTTCTACAACGGCGTTTGTGACAAAATAACAAATCGTGTATTATTTTTTCGTCATGTTTCCGATATTTTATCCATTACGTGACCACACGCATCAGGTCAAATAGAACATAAAAATAAATTGTCTGGTCCAGAATTTCGGTGTTAAAATTCAGTACAAAAATTCGCACTCGCTCAAAGGTGATGAATGAAGGGCATTGTTTCTTACGCTTGTAACCAATCAGGAACTGTAACACGTGACCAATTGCGCAAGAATGGCCTTTTCTCGGGAAAAAAAAACATTTCTCAAGGTAGTTAAGGCCTGGGTCAGTGGCTAAATTGGGCGAAATATGTTTTTTGTGCTGTAGCACGAATTTCAAACCAGAAATAAATGATATTCGTCACAACGTTAGATATTCATAAAACAATGAGCCTTGAGTGCTAAGTTCGTGATTTCAGCTATCACGTGACCAGATAGGTTGTTTATTGTAACAAAATGTTTAAAAAATTTTCCGCACTCGAGTATTAGCGAAAAGAAAACGCAAATGCTTTAAACGTAGTTCTTTTTAGTGAGTCTATTCCATTTTGATTAGAGAACATGACTATCGATTTTCATTAAAGCGATTTTTAGCAAAACAGGTCACGTGACCAAAACTCACAATAATACTTTGCTTAATATCTCCCAGCCAATTGTCAAAAGTCCAGATGTCTACACAAAACTATTTAGGATTAAATCTCGTTTATGCATTAGAAGTGTTATTTCTGTTTTTTAAGTGAAACTGAATTGCGGATTGAAGAAAAACGAAATTTCGTCGTAATTGGTCACGTGACTACCCTATATCCAAAACACTAAGTTAAGGTCACTCAACTAGTTATTATTTAACATTGTGCCAAGTCAAATAAGAGTTGCATTGTTATATCTTACATAGCAGAACAAAAACTTTCCAAGGTCAAACAAGGTCAAACCCAGGCCTTAACTACCTTGAGTTGCAGTTTATTCCCGGCCTACGGCCTTGGCACGAGTAAAAAGGTTATTTGCCCGGCCTTGATTTTGTTGGATAGGCTATCGCGCGCATTCAAAGACTCAAATGCATATTTACGGTGGTCAGTGTACCATTGGAATTGACTCGAATCTCAAAAGACTTTTTCCAAAACTTTTCTGAGGATTTAATGTGTGAAAAATATCGAAAATTTCATATCCACAAGGCATTTCGGTCAGTTTGTCGTATGAGAGGTCTAAAGTCTACGCGACTATAGACCGAAAAGGAGTATGGGTAGCTGCAAAATTTTACTCTCTTTTTCGTATTGATTTTGACTTTAGCATTAGCAAATGAAGCTCTCTGATGTATTAGGTCATGGCAAGCTGAAGTTGAATTATGGTGTGGATATTTGTGTGGTTGTATAGCTTTAGTAATGTTTACCCATGCTTCCTTTCGGGTGAGTCGCGTAGGACTTTGCCGACAACGTTTATTGAAATAGGTGTATACATAACTGATTGCAATCACTCTACCTTATTACATCCAGCGCTCTCTGGATTAAGATCGTAACCTCTGGTAGCAAATTCTTTAATTCTAATTGCATAACTCTTTTTGTAGGGATCCTAAGTTTTACTTAGAATGAAAGCAAATCGTGCCAGTCTCCATAGCAACTCGGCATCATTGGTTTCTTGATGTTTGTCAATAAAAGTCTCCATTTCCTCGCTTGTTGCAATTGGTATCTTGTCATACAGAGCGTCAGCCTCCTCGGTTATTGACCCCATAATGATTCGAGTGATCTGCGAATGCAATTCATTCAATTCTAACTTTAATTGTTGACATGACATACACTTTACCTAGAGATTTGAGAGATTTGTATAATAAACTCAACAGAAAAATAAGAAATTGCACGTGAAAAGAATCTGGTAAAAGGCACTCTTACATCGATCCCTAGAAAAAAAGACAATATTGGATTAACATGCAAGTACGTATGCTTTGTGAAACGGGTGCAGGTACAGATGACTCCTCACTGGACGGCCGGATCAAAAAAGAAGAAAAGAAAAAGAATCATCCAGCCAAAGGTAGCCCGAGAAAAGACATTAACATCTTTTCGCTCACTTGGCCCCCGCGACAGAACAGAGGGGAGTGAGCGAAAAACGGCTGTTTCTCGGGGTTGTATGGGGTGCCATATGAGACAATATTGTATACCAATAAATATTTATAACACATGAAATATATATGCTATGATGGTGTTTGTTTATAACATTGGTTTCTAAAGTATTTGGTTCATATATAGGGTCTAATGATACAAATATTCTTTTCAAAACAAATATATTTTTGTGTGTACGTGTCGTACATTCATCGTGTCTCCGTATCCACGAGTTGCCATTAGTCACGCAGACTGATAGAGCGTGACACCACACAAATGACTAGGATTATAATTTGACACGTCATTAATCAATACAATACAATACAATACAATACAATTTATTAAAGTATTCCCAAATTTTACATGGTATTACTTAAATTAATTAATTTACAAAATGTTTTTATGATAAAATAATTTTGTAAGAACAGTAACAATAATATGGAATTAATAATAATATAATATAATATATGTAAATAATATCTGTATTAATATTCGATGGTTCAATGATTTCAAAGTCGTATTTCAAAGAACTATTTACACAAACTACTCCCCTATAAGTAAATAATTGTACCATATATAATCAGGGCAAATTTCGAACCATATCGTTCATCGTCAGAGCTAGAAGCGGTCATTTGACACTTTCATATTATGGCATTATATTTGTCTATATTATCTATTGCGCGTGTAAACTTAGTCGGTGGCGATTTTGGGGGTTCCGAGGCTATTGTATTTTATTGGGAAAATTTTGCGCGTGTAAACTTAGTGGCGGGATGCCGTAATTCTAATAATATAACGAATTATTAGCATTAGGAAATTTTGTAAATTATTTACAATAGGCCATTTGCATGATGGCGTCATTTACCACAACTACCAGAATGCTTTGCTCACTTTCTTTTGTAAAATAATTAGTGGGGGTCATTAGTGCCAATTGTTTTGCTATTCTCAGGAGGGAATAAAAATCTGAATAAGAAAGCAAATTCGTAGAGCATTCTGGTAGTTGTAGTAAAATGACGCCATCGTGCAAATGGCCTATTGTATGTATATTATCTTTACAGACTACTTTTTCGGATAAATTTTTTTAAATACAGAAATATATTATTGCATAATATGCCATTGTACATATTCCAGTACTGAAAATTGGAGCCAATATATATGAAGTTAATGAAAAAACCCTGACTAAATAAACCATGCAAATAAAACGATACATTACTTGTAGTAAGCCTTTAATTATACCAATTAAAGAAACTGAGTGATCTCGAGTACAACTTATGCATCACGCCAGGCAAAACTGACCGAATGTAAACTAAATATAGTCAATATGCACGGTTAATCGTCAATAGAACACTAATTAGACTAGCAATTACCAAACAATTAAGTTTTGTTTTTGAAACATATTTTATAAATCACGAGAAAACGAATAATTGTAATGTACCTGGTAATCTGTAAAATCTAGGTACGTAATCATGAACTATTTCAGTATTAGTATAATGTTTACGTAACTCGCTAACTACATGCAACCTACTTATGACTGTGCAGAAGTACTTTTGGACAATAGTTCGGTTCGATTGAATTGTTTACACATCGACTGTAACTTACCTTGTTTTAACTATAACTTTTCTCCTGAAGGGCTACATAAAATATTATAAGCTATCGGACCGTTCATTGATCAAGCTGTGTACTGGAGGAGGACGTGTCAATAATGCCAGCGCCAGTGAGTACACAGGTAGACCAATAAAGAAGATGTTAATTGCTCAAGGTCAAGTTTGGGACCTTGGGAACTTTTCAAAAGAACATTTTTCACTATGTATAGAATACCTGGGTCTTATATGACGTCATTTTTAATCTCGCTGGAATTTTCATCAGCTGAATGACAAGTTTTCAATAGACTATTCTCTGGTTGAGAGCACGTGTTGGTCAAACACTGACCACGTACAATGAAGCAGATAATGAGATCAGCTGCATGTTTGAAACTCAGCAATTCTTTATTTATGGCATATGTTATGAGAGAAAATAACTAATAGTTTGACATATCGAATAAATTAATGAGTTTACTAAAACGTTAACTCTAAATTTAGGACTCCAATGGATTGGTAAACCTTTGTATTTGCTAAGAACTTGAGTTCGTTAAAACATGTTATACTGAGTCGTAGTCATAGACATTTTACCACAAAATGCATTAGGCTTTTAGCTATAACTTAAGTATCTCATATAAGATTTCTCTGCTTACGAAGCCTAGGTAAGCCACTCCTATTTGTGTACTAAAGGTGCGGTAGCCCCTATGTTCACGTTAGTACCTAGTTCTACTTAGTTTGACTTCCTTTTTTGAATACTTTAGCATAGCCCTTCACTTTTGTCATCGGTATATCTAGTTTTCCTTTCTTTCTTAGTTTTTATCTTATAGGAAATTACTGATTTATCTGTTAAATGATGACGAAGCTTCTACGATGTCTAAGCGTCACTTACGTAGTATTAGCCAATCATAGTAACACACCTAGTCTCACGTGGTTATAATAGACGTTGTCAATTATTAGTATTTAGAAACTAGTAGAAATAGAAGTGTAAAACTCTCGCTGCTCAGAGTGAGAGCAGGAGTCAGGAGATAATAAAACTATTCGAACGGTACCAGCTCTAATAGAGCAGTCTATCCCGTTAACATTGGTGGAGAACCCGGGTACTCAACTAAGCAGTAATCTTACATGAGATACTTAAGCTATAGCTAAAAGCCTAATGCATTTTGTGGTAAAATGTCTATCACTACGACTTAGTGGCACAAAGGACCCCAAAATCGGCAATGTTTTAAAAACGTCCCATTTTTGCTCTAACCTTTGTATCTTCAACAATATTTGATCATTTGCAATGAAATTTTCAGTAATGCCTAACTATAAGTGGTATATTTTGCCATGTTTAAAAGTTACCATTGACGTGATTTTGACGTCATAGCGAATTGTTACATTTTTCGAGAACATCCAGATTACTTCAAGAGATTCTCAAAACTATATAGTTTGAAAGAGAATGCTATTCCCTAAAATTTGGTGCAATTTTTATCTCGATCCGACATTTCGTTGTTGAGTTATAAGGGATTTTTGTTTCACGATGACGTCATTAAAGTGACGTCACTAATAGCCATTAAAAGCCATTAGAAGCCATTGGAAACGGCAAGTGATGATGCAACGAACATGTATTACTATTACGAATTTTTCTGCATAACTAAGTTAAAACTTTTGGTCATCGAGCTTTATTAGGGATATTTCAAATAATCGGTGACGTCATTATGACGTTAGAGGATTTTGCTATATATTCTTATTAATGAATATAGAAAAAAATAGAAAAAATATATATAGAAAAAATCAAAACTCTAAAAACATACAATTTGGGGGACTACGAAGCTCTTTCACTATGTAAAGTATAAGAACAACCGAACTTCAAACAAAAAAGTTGAATGAAGAAGAAGTAATTGTCTAATAATCTAATAATCATATGGGAAATGGTAAAGGAAATAAATGAAAATTACTTCTTCATTCAATTTTTTTGTTCAGAAAAAGATCAAAAGAAGAAAGAATTCTAGGTTAATACTTGATTTGGGCGTAGACAGGTGTAAATGCAAAAGTGGGATGTACTATCCCTTAAAACTTAGCGAATAATAATTGTGTGAATCAGAACAATCTAATGTCAAACAGTAGACGAAAAGTCTAACCAAAGTTTCCTGCTTAATTATTGTGTAACCCAACGAATTTGGAGTTCTATTTATGTCAGTAAAATGCCAAAGATTAGTTATAATTATTTGTAGGTACCAGTAAGATTTTTCATCTTACAAATTAATTAAAAATGATATATATATCTTTGATATATATATATATGTCTTTGGACATAACTCATTTTTTTGAAATATCGACTGATTATCGATTTATTGTTTCGTAACACACGCATCCGTTGCAGGGGTGGACACGCGGTGCAGTTATTCTGTTGTGCATAAGAAAAGCTGCATTGTACCTGTGTCCAAACTGTTCTTTTGGGCCTGATTATGTGAGCTGGGCTGGCCCGGTTAAGCGGGGTGACTTCTTTTGTTTTCTTTTCCCTTGGGACCATAAAACAAAAGAAGTCAGCCCGGTTCATATAATTATGTCCCTTAGAGTAGATTTGATAGGACTGTGAAAACGGTATGGTCACGGTACGGCAGGAATGTCAAATGTCGGCACTGACTCGGTCGATCACCCAACGGTGCGATCTTTTTCACACTTATGAGAAATCTGTTCTATGGAACGTATTCGAAATTCCTGCCACGACCGTGTCGTTTGCACGATCGTACGAAGACTGCTCTGTAATAGCCGACTTCCGAGATACTACTACTTTGTGCAACAAGGAAACTTTGTTGCACACGAGGTGTAATACAAGCAACATTTGCTCTGAAACTTGCAACGCGACAATGTTGCGCGAAATGTTGCATGATTTTAAGTACTGAAAGAATTCCAGATGTCGTAAAATCCATTTATAGAACATTAACCAGTGTACACCAAGAACTGTTTAGTGGGAGGTTGTATGGTCAACCCTGAAAAAACTCTTCGGTTGTTCGAGCAAACTATTGGCTATAAATACGACCATCCAATATTGTGTTTTAATCATGACTATTCCCACATACAATAAGATTCTAAACATTGTGTCATAATCAATGCAAACTGGAACATTACGGAAAAGGTTGACGTTTTAATTTATTGCTGGATACTAGAGTGCACGCTATTTATCCGTGAAACAACTACTAGAATAGTTTTTTGTATGACTGTACCATACCGTCATCTTGTCATTAGCGTAATGTCTATAAAAAATTCTAAATTCCTGATGTAACCATACTGTGCATCAACCATAACTGGTACAGTCAGTTTCCCACTCATGTGAAAACTGCTCTAACTGTTCAGTGCATGATAGTATTTAGTTATCACAGGAGTCCATTGTATGAACTACACAAAGAAAAAAAGACGGCTAGATATGTTGTTATTGTTGTTTGCACTGTTCTGCTTCACTGCTACCACTAGTTTGTACAAAATAGTACAACAAGACAATACATGTTAAGTTTTATTTCACGGATATATGGCATGCACTCTAGGATATATGGTACCCCTTCTTCCCTAATGGGAACCTAGAAAATCTTGAGACCCATTATCTGCAGAATCTTTCCCAACATTCACAGACAGCTTGCAATTATTAGTGAATATAGGTGTATATTTGTTCTGTAATCAAAAAGTCCTGAAATCTCCAGTGTATCGGGACAGGTGCCAGTCAATTATAATGAACTGAAGTTTAGAGACCTTTCTGGAGATCTTTTGCTTCTTTAAGGTACTGCAAGGGAATAAAAAGTGTTAAAGATGAAAACTCCAGCCAACTCTTGCCGTGCAGACAACCCACCATATATGTCTCCATGGTATTACAGACTGAAGCTAACTACAAAGAAATGTATGGAAACAATTCCAACTATTATGGGCTCCTAATATTATGGAATTGCAGACACTTCATGTGGTCCCTTATATTTTGCTTGTTTTTACTCCTGTTACACGGTGTGGAGTCTTAGAATGTTCACTAGCATGTTGAATCTTTTGACCTGTATTGTTTGATTTCAAAGTATTAAAATTTGTACTACAACTGACAAGAAACCAGAAATATAAATATAAGAGTCAGGGGCGGATCCAGGGGGTGTCCATAGGTGCGCCGGACACCCCCCTAGCGCTGTACTTATACATATTTTTTTCTATAGGCTTCTTGCGAGATGACATCACCAGGTTCCATCGCCATCGTGGATGTGACTTCATCTCTCAAAAGGCCTTTGGGACATCCCCTTTGCAAAATCCTGGATCCGCCCATGAGAGTGTAGTAGCACACATTATATGTGACGGCTTCCTTGCTATTGTAGACTCTTGCTATTACAGGTTGTCTGCTATAACAAGAGTTGATTGTATATACAACAGTATAACTATGAAGTTAAATTAAGAGCGTTGTACATGGGTATCATTATATCACCTTCATAGTCATTTCTTCCATGTAAATGGATTTTTACAAGAGAGCGTAAATAAGAGAGTGAAACTTCTTAATAGCGCGCACGCCATGATAATTCCCGTTTGGGCTATTTTTAGAAACCAGATGCAGTTTAATTTTCGTCTTACCCTACTCCAGTGCGTCATTATTTGACACTTCTGATCCAGAGAACTGTTTAGTGTAGATTTGAGTTTTCAAAAACAGTGTTAAAATCAAGGTTTTCTTAATTCTGCTGTTGTTGATATTATCTAGCATCAAAACTATGTATATTTTGATCACAAAAGAATGATTTTGATGGAAAAAAGGCAAAAACATTGAGGATTTTGTTGTGTTTTTGAATAAAATTTTAGCGGAAATGCGCTTGCTACTGACGCATCACGTCATCGAGCGCACACTTGGGTTTTATTCAAAAATGTTTGCTCGTTTAGATGAGAAAAACTTGTTTCTTTCTATAATCTTTTCATGCTTATTAATAAATAGGAAATCATATGATAATAGGAAATCATATGGCTTTCTCGTGGAATTTTGGAATAAATATGAATATGATAATGGGATTTTGAAAAGCCCAAATCTTCGGAAATCCCACTCATTCAAATTTATGACGCACGAGAGTAGGGTAAGACGAAAATTAAACTGCATCCAGTTACTAAAAATAGCCCAACCGGGAATTTTCATGGTGCGCACGGTATTAAGAAGTTTCCCTCTCTTATTTATGCTCTCTTGATTTCTATTATCAAAGCTTTTGGGGCCACAAGCTTGGATAATAAAAATCCATTTACGTGGAAGAAACAACTTTGAAAGTGAAACTATGAAGTTATTATTATAAAGATGTTGATTTAAATTAATTAATTAATTAGTAAGATACAAAATAACTCTTCAGGACAATGACATACTTCCTCATCTTCAGGTCTTTTGGGGTTAAAATCTACTGCTCTCTGAAGCTGTTCCTTGGCTTTTTCGTAGTTTTTTAGGCGATAGTATGTTTTTCCCATCATCATGCAGTTTCTAAGCAAAGGCTTAACTGAAATGAAGATGTGATTAGATTAAAAAATATTTTGACTTCTTGCTTCAGTTAGCAATAATTATTAATTAGGTATTATATTAGCATAGACTGCATAGCTGGACAGAGCAATACTAAGAGAGGGACTACCTTCCTTGGAACAGGTCACAATTCTCGTAAGATCTAAGCCTATTGGATTGACACCCTGACTGTATATCAATAGAAAATAAAACAAGTAGACAATGAAATGTTTTGCTTATCCAGTCGCAACAGATCTTTTGAGTTGCTGCAGATTTACTGCTTTCCTTGCCTTAGTAGCTGGCACTACTAGAGGAGGGGCTACTTTTCCTTCTTCCCTTCAAGCCTCCTCCTCAGCACCATCTTATTAGGCTTATGATTAAAGGATGTTACATACTTTTGTCTGCTTTTTGGAAAAGCTCCAAAGCCTATAAAGTAATAGATACATTAGGGTACTGACGTCTACAAAGATTTATGAGAAAGAGTGTTGGAGCGTGGGGAAGTTTTAAAATAGGAAAAAGGCTGAGAATGAGATTTTCTAGCAGGGTGGTGGATTTAGAAGGGACGTGAGAAATGACACAATGGCTGCTCTTGTACATTTCATCAAACCAAACTCTTGACTGGGGATTGGGCCTAGGAATGGAACTAGCTGGAACTTCCCCTTACTAATTCCCCTGACACATGAATGGTGAAGTGAAAACTTCATCTATAGGCTTTATTTCCAGAGGGTTAACACATGACAGTAGTTAACAAACAATGATGACGCTGTGGCCTATCTCTATCTGAAAATTGGGTTGATTTTTTGGTAGCCTATTGACCAGTACCCAGTTAAGACTCTTGCAAATAGTGGTAAATGAGATTACAACCAATATATTGGGTCTAATAGCCCACTTTAAATATATTGGATGAGTGATAACAAATTATGGGATCAAGTCAACGCTGAGGGGAAATAAAATGCTTCCATTGTTAGACTGGAGCCTACCAAATATTGAAAGTCCATTAGGGGAGAACTTGTGACTTCAATTGTGATAGACCCATTCATGCTTTGGTGTCCATGAATTGCACCTCCAAATTGAAGGGTTCCCTGTGAAAATGACCTAAGTGACTTTTTGATGGATATCGATCCCGAGATAATTTTTTCCAGCATAGAAAAGTCAATATACCATTTTATGCCATTGAAAAAAATATCATCAAAAAGTCACTTAGGCCATTTTCGCATTGAACCCTTCAATTATTAGATGACGTAAGACTTTCAGTCATGTGTTCTTTGCATTTGCCTATTTGAATCTCAACTCTAAAACGAATATATATGTGCTGAATGTAGGAAAGGTCATCTAAGAGTGCATGAGGAACACAACAATAGTGTAAATGGTTCACATTTACCTGATCATAGGTAGCAGTGGGAGGGTTAGAATGTACAGCATTGACAATTTTCTTGATCAACCATGGCATATCAGCAACTCTGAAGTGCCTGCAAGGAATAATTTGTGCACTTTACTTTAACTTATTCCAACAAATGGTTAGAGCTGTGCTGTAAGAAGTAAGTCCCTAAAAGTGAGTTTTGGGGTATTATCAGGGGTGGATCCAGGATCATCTTCAGGAAGGGTGCAACATCATATAACTTGGAAATTGCCAAGAATATATTTTAGAAAAATATTGAGAAAAAATCACTCAAAGTCATTTCAGGAGGGGGGTGTGCATCCCCTGCACTTCTCCCCTAAACCGTCCCTGATTATTATAAAGTTAAGTTTTCTGTTCTTGAATTTCACTGAAAGAACCTATACATACATTTTAGTATAAGCCATTTCAGAGTTTAGGAATTGTTTATAGTGCGCACGCGATTTTATCCCAAACTTCTCACCTTCTTTTGTTTAAACCTTTTGTTTTTAATCAAACAAAAGAAGGTGAGACATTCGGAATAAAATCGCATGCGCATTAGAAACGATTCTTAAACTCTGAACTGGCTGTATACTGATGGCTATTCTTACCAGACTCCAAGAAGGTAGTGAGCAAATGCATCTTGTGGATCAATCTCGGTAGCTTTCTGTGTACATAGGTCACGTTAATTATATCATAATTTAGTTATCAACTAAATAAAGTGAGTTTTGAGCAACGTACGGTCATCGTGAACTCTCAATTCATAAGACAGGCTTTATTTTGTTTTATAAAATATTTGACAGTACGCGCGCGCTGATTGGCTGGCTACCATGTTTTATATATCAGAGGACAGAGACATGGCTCGCACAAAAACGTCGAAAACGTTTTATAAAAGCAATATAAAACGGCCGTGCTTGTATCTGGGTACTGTTATATAAACATCGCGCGCGCAAGGCTCTAAAATTGCGCGGACAGGACCATTTGTTTTCGGCATTTGAATTCTACTTGCACGCACGATGGCGAAATTACTAAAAATAACCTTAGTCGCCACTAACATCGCACAGACATCAATACTGAGTTTCGTATTATGGTTTCTTGGTCGAACCACATCCGTTTTTTATAAGCTTGTGTTTATCCGTACACGCGCGATTTTCACCTTTCGCCGATCATTTCAGAAAATCGCGTCGCCTGTGCAAGCAAAAAATCGCTCGTGTAGCCGCGGCTTTAGGCATACTCTGAATGAAGACCTCACTTCATTTCACAATGAAACTTTTAAAGGACAACTGAGGTTCAGAAATTGCACTGTTTTAAAAATATCGTGCAATACTCACTTCAAACAGCAAATCAAACAAAAGCAAATATGGCCCAGTTCATGGCTGGTGTTAAAGTCCCCGCTCATTTACAAACCTGTTACTTCTCCCGCCTCCAGTCCCCGTAGATTGGTGCTGTTAAATGAACGTTAACTCCCCGACTATGCCACGTTACCTTCCCGGCCTTCCTCGGGGGTCGGGACGCCGCGGTTTCAATTGACTGACGCATTATATCACAGTACAGATACGCGCGGCCGTTTTATATACCTTAATCAAAAAGTTTTGATTTGTATGATTGAGTTAACTTCAGTGTACAGACCATGCCCTAGTTATTAGAGCAGATTTGGTATGAGTGTGTGTAACGGACCGTGCAGTCAACGTGTCAGGGCCGTGATGTCTATAAAAACATTCAGCTGCGGTAACCTTGCCGTGACAGTGCAGTGCCGTTTTCAAAGTCATGCGAAATCTACTCTAGCGGGCATCAGTTAAGTGGCACTTAACAAAACATTGCACGTTCTGTACATGGGAAGGGAAGGGAACGGAAAAAGGGAAGAAGCGATGTTACGAACTTTTCTAATTTTCTGGTTTATAAATGTCCAAGACACCCTGCCCCCCCCCCCTCCCCGAGGATGCATTTGGTATCTTTTGCAATAATTTTCACATTTGTTTAATGAAAAAGTCAATATTCGTCATCATACATTCTAACCCATTTGACAAACCTTGAAATGCTCCTTCACTATGTGGACCTGTTTAGCTTTTTCAGACTGACTAAAAGAACTTTCCATAAGTCCAATACTGTAAAACTGTGGATAACAAGATACTACTGTTATGCTCGATATTTAACGTAGCATGCACGCCATCGTTAATCATTGAAGCTCGTCATCGAGTTGAGTGCGCACAGATGTCAAAGTTGGCGTTGTTTCAGTAAAATGCGTTTCCGAGCGAGTGACTCGAAAGATATTTTCCTGGGTTTCCGAAGATGGGGCTTTTCTTTTCATTCCGATCCCTAGCTCTTTTCCAATCCCCACTCCCCTCCAATCCCCTCCCCTCCCCTCGATCCAGTTACGCAGGCTAATTTCAAAAAGGTTGCTCTTGATTTTGTTGGATAGGCTATCGCACTCAAAGACTCAAATGCATATTTACGATCAATGTATTATTGCGATTGACTCGGTGTGAGAAAATGTGGTGTGAAAAATATCGAAAATTTCATATCCACAAGGCATTTCGGTCTTGGAATTCAGTGTGCAACATATCAGTATGCAACAAACAACGGACAACTATTTTTGAAATAGGTATATAGCTATATACATAACTGATTGCAATCACTCTACCTTGTTACATCCAGCGCTCTCTGGATTAAGATCGTAACCTCTGGTAGCAAGTTCTTTAATTTTAATTGCATAACTTTTCTTTTTGGAAGAATCCTGCTGAGTTTTACTTAGAATGAAAGCAAATCGTGCCAGTCTCCACAGCAACTCGGCATCATTGGTTTCTTGATGTTTGTCAATAAAATTCTCCATTTCCTCGCTTGTTGGTATCTTGTCATACAGAGCGTCAGCCTCCTCGGTTATTGACCCCATAATGATTCGAGTGATCTGCGAATGCAATTCATTAGCTAACTTTAATTGTTAACGTGACATACGCTTTACCTAAAAGAAAAGAATCTGGTAAAAGGCACTGACTAAATGCATCGTCTTACACCGATCCCCAGAAAAAAAAACTATTTTGGATTAACAAATACGCATGCTTTGTGGAACGGGTGCAGGTACAGATGACCGGACGGATAAAAAAAAAAAAGAGAAAAAAGAAAAGGAAAGAAAAAAAGAATCATCCAATCAAAGGTAGTCCGAGAAAAGAAATCAACGTCTTTTCGCTCACTTGGCCCCGCGACAGAACTGAGGGGAGTGAGGGAAGAGACGGCTTCTCGGGTTTGTGCGCTTAGCGTACATTCATCGTGTCTCCGTATCCACGAGTTGCCATTCACGGCGGGCGCATAAGACCTCAAAAACGGAACGGTTAGCTTCCGAGTTATACTCTAATCCTCGTATCTTCAACAGCATTCAGTCATTTGCAATGAAACTTTCAGTGATGGCTTACTATAAGTGGCGATTTAGTTTGCCATGTTTGAAAGTTACCATTGACGTGATTTTGACGTCATTGCGAATTGTTACATTTTGCTAAAAAACTCAGATCACTTGAAGAGATTTTGAAAACTACATAGTTTGAAAGAGATTGTCATTCTCTAAAATTTGGTGCAATTTTTATCTCGATGCGATGTTTGGTTGTCGAGTTATAAGGGATTTTGGTTTTACCATGACGTCATAAAAATGACGTCACAAGTAACCATTAAGAGCCATTAGAAGCCATTGGAAACAGCCAGTGACGATGCAACGAACATGTATGGCTAATGTGACATGTTTCTACATAACTAAGGCAAAAGTTTTGGTCACCAAGCTATATTAGCGATATTTCAAATGATCGTTGACGTCATTATGACGTTTGATGATTTTGCTATTTTTTCTTATTAATTTTTCTAATACTTATCTTCAAAAATTCAAAAATCTAAAACCAACAAATTTGGGGGAAATCAAAGTTCTTTAACTATGCAAAGTACAAGAACAATCAAACTTCAAACAAAAAAGTTATCCCAAGGAGTTAAGTCCCAAAACGTCATAATGACGTCACCAATTATTTGAAATATCCCTAATATAGCTCGGTGACCAAAACTTTTGACTTAGTTATGTAGAAACATGTCACATTAGCCATACATGTTCGTTGCATCGTCACTGGCTGTTTCCAATGGCTTCTAATGGCTCTTAATGGTTACTTGTGACGTCATTTTTATGACGTCATGGTAAAACCAAAATCCCTTATAACTCGACAACCAAACATCGCATCGAGATAAAAATTGCACCAAATTTTAGAGAATGACAATCTCTTTCAAACTATGTAGTTTTCAAAATCTCTACAAGTGATCTGAGTTTTTTAGCAAAATGTAACAATTCGCAATGACGTCAAAATCACGTCAATGGTAACTTTCAAACATGGCAAACTAAATCGCCACTTATAGTAAGCCATCACTGAAAGTTTCATTGCAAATGACTGGATGCTGTTGAAGATACGAAGATAAGAGTATAATTCGGAAGCTAACCGTTCCGTTTTTGAGGTCTTATGCGCCCGCCGTGATTAGTCACGCAGACTGATAGAGCGTGACACCACACAAATGACTAGGATTATAATTTGACACGTCATTAATCAATATTCGACGGTTGAATGATTTCAAAGTCGTATTTCAAAGAACCATTTACACAAACTACTCCCCTATAAGTAAATAATTGTACCATATATAATCAGGGCATATTTCGAGCCATATCGTGCATCATCAGAGAAGTCACTGATACGACTATGATGGAAACTACAAGCTGACAAACAGCAGAAGTAATTCCCAGCTCCGAGAGGGCTGGGAGTAAATGTATGGCAAAAAAAATCGGTGTTTCCTAGAACACTTCTCACCCCTTTCCACTGTAGTTGCTTCAGTAGCTCAGTTATAGTAGCCGGATCACCCGTCAGCACCGTCATGAAATAGGGATGTTGTGGGTTCCAGTCACGCTCGGAGCATCTGAATTTTTATCATAAATTTGTTTTGTATAATTTCCATCATAGGCATCTCAGAAGTGACTTCTGTAATGATGAACAAGTAAATAATTGTATCTTTGACTTTTCCCCTCCGGTCTGAGCTAGATTTCCGTCTATCACGAGCTAGTAAATTTTTATGCAGTAAGAAAGGTAAAAATTTGAGCTAATATAGTATGAAGTAAAACCTGACTAAATAAACCATGCAAACAAAACGATACAATATAATAGGCCTCAATTATATTAATTAAAGAAACTGAGTGATCTTGAGTACAACTTATGCGTCACGCCAAGCGAAACTGACCGAATGTAAACTAATATAGTTAATATGCACGATTAATCATCAATAGAACACTTAAATGAGACTAGCAATTACCAAACAATATAGTTTTGTTTTGAAACATATTTTTGTAAATCACGATAAAATGAATAATCGCAATGTACCTCGTAATCTGTAAAATATAGGTAATCATGAACTATTTCAGTATTAGTATAATGTTTACGTAACTCGCTATAAACTACATGCAACCTACTTATGACTGTGCAGAAGTACTTTTGGACAATAGTTCGGTTCGATTGTATACAAATTGACCGTAACTTACCTTGCTTTAACTATAGCTTTACTTCTAAAGGGCTACTTCAAATATTATAAGCTATGTATCGGACCGTTCTACTTGTTCTATTGATCAAGCTGTGTACTGGAGGAGTGTCAATAATGCCAGCGCCAGTCAGTACACAGGTAGACCAATAAAGATGTTGCTCAAGGTCAAGCTTGGGACCTTTCCGAACTTTTTAAGAGAACATTTTTTTCACTAGAATTCCTGGGTCTTATATGACGTCATTTTCAATCTCGCTGGAATTTTCATCAGCTGAAAGACAAGTTTTCAATAGAACACTCTCTGGTTGAGACCACGTGTTGGTCAAACACTGACCACGTACAGTGAAGCAGATAATGAGATTCATCACCTGTTTGAAACTCAGCAATTCCTTATTTATGCCGGCATAACTTAATTACCAGACATTCTCGGACCGGGCACCCACGGCGTCAGGGAAGCGAGAGGTAGAGGGAGAGGAGGGAACAGGAGGGAGAAAGCGAAGAAAGGACGCCCTCTTATTTACTATGAATGTCCGAGACGTCCTGGGCCCCGAGGGTGCTTACCAGAGGAACTTAGGACTGGACACCTTAGCTGCATGGTCTTGCTTAAAAACGTCCTCGGAGACCCAGGGCGCCAGGGAGGGGGCAAGGGAGCGGAGGGGAAAGGAAAAAGGAAAAAGGAAAAAGGACGTCCTTTTCCCCTTTTTCCTGCCCTGGTTCTCCGAGGTCAGGTTAAGCGGCCTGACTTCTTTTGTTTTCTTTTCCCTTGGGACCATAAAGCAAAAGAAGTCAGCCCGGTTCGTATAATTATGTCCCTTAGAGTAGATTTGATAGGACTGTGAAAACGGTATGGTCACGGTACGGCAGGAATGTCAAATGTCGGCACTGACTCGGTCACCAAACGGTGCGATCCGTTTCACACTTATGTAAAATCTGTTCTATGGAACGTATTCGAAATTCCTGCCATGACCGTGTCGTTTGCACGATCATAACGCGAAGACTGCTCTGTAATAGCCGACTTCCGAGATACTACTACTTTGTGCAACAAGGAAAATTTGTTGCGCACGAGGTGTAATACAAGCAACATTTGCTCTGAAACTTGCAACGCAACAATGTTGCGCGAAATGTTGCATGATTTTGTTGCCGGTATTTCCGCGCCTTAAGTAAAGTACTGAAAGAATTCCAGATGTCGTAAAGTCCATTTATAGAACATTAACCGACCAGTGTACACCAAGAACTATTTTGTGGAAGGTTGTATGGTCAACCCTGCAAAAACTCTTCGGTTGTTCGAGCAAACATGGAGAAACATCGCAGGTCGATCCACATCAATCCAAACTCAGTTTTGTTAATGACGTACAGTTCAAGTGGACTTTTTTCTGGATTTAAAAAACCATGACGAGCAATTTGTCCATATCCTTTAAACCTAGACAATAAATTAAGGTAAATCTTTTAGCGTGTTTGTGAATGGACCTTTCTTGCCATTCGTAACAGTGCCCGTACACAATGGTTTCAGTTCAGCGATGGAGCAAAATACAGTAACTGTATTCCTGTACAATACAGTTTATTTACACACGATTTTTCTAAATATTTACAATGGACAGTTTTAAATTCAGAAGATTACATAGAGATTGCATATAATTAAACATAGATAGGTGTGCCTAAGGGCTAAATAAACTAGAGGTTATCTTGTTAGCCCTTAGATTAGATGCTGATTTGCAAGTTTAAATGAATAAAGTGGGACGAAAAAAGACAGAGTTGAGTTCCTGAGTTCCACCTCTATAGAAAGCATTGTTTGTGGTCACTCAAGCAACTGTGGGGAGGGGCTTTTAATACTCAGAGCTACAAGTACCCCCAAAACGGCCTAGAGAATCACGTAACGTGCTTTTTATCCGTCTGGAGTTGCTGTTTACACAAAAAGATGAGTGCCGAAAACGGGAAATGTACAGAAATCATTGCGTTTGAACGCCGAATGCTTAACAACAGACGAGAACTTCTCGTCATACAAATGAAAAGCAAAGTCATATGATTCTCTTACAGGGATTAGGATAGACCAAAACAAGGAGGTGTCAATGCCCCCAAATTTCCAAAAATTAAGGGCCATTTTCGAAAACTTGAGACCATTTAAAGGTAAATAACAGTTTGGTGTTGAAAACACAAAGAGAACATGATCTAGATGATCTTTTCTACGCGCCATCTACGAGCTCAATAACCATACTTTTTTTATTTTTTTAGCCGTAATCATTCTATTTTTTCGAGATATTCAAACGCGCACCCAAAATATGACACATGAATTTCAGAATTGTAAAAATGCCACGGCCATGGCACAGCACGATTATATCAGGAATTTCGAATGTTTTTAGAGAAGTTTTCATCCAGTAGAACTGGGAAAACGACGCGGTCACAGCACGGCACTCGGTTAAGGCTGGAATTTCGAATGTCGGTTTCCCACTCGTACGAAAACTGTTCCTTAGAAAAGACGGCATTGACACGATCACAACACGGCGTGTTCCGTTTCACACTCTTACGAAATCTGCTCTATTTTTGTATTGCTTTATTTTCTCAACAAATTCAAACGCGCAATCAAAGTGTGACGCAACATTTCACGAATGGCGTACCTTGCAGTATAATAAGCTGGTGGGTTCTCGACTTCTCTGAAATGATAATCATGAGGTATGCGTAGGGGGTATTTACAATGACCAGAATTCTCTTCTCTGATTTCCTCTTCATGTAGCTTGTTACTGAGATCCACGTTAAATGTCATTTCACCAGCAGGTACATTAGGGTCACCCTAGTTAACACAGAAAATTCACAACTAAGCAAGAACAACATGACATAAACACAGAAAATACTTTGAAGTGAAGAAAGGTGTAGTAGTGCGTGGACAGCTGGCAAAAAAAATTCTTGCAAGCTCAAACCCCCCACCATCACTTTTCTAATAGTCCACCCCTAAAATAGAGAGGGTACTGGTACAATGGGAGTGGCTTGGTGACATTAGTATGTGGCAGTAAAATACTAAAATGACCCTGTTCATACAAAGATGTAACTGAACACAAGTTCAGCTGTGGGGAGAGGGGGGGTTGCATGAGGGGTGGGGGGTATCCAAAATAGTTAATTGCCCTATATACATAGATCCTTAATTGCTTAAATATATGGCAGAATAAAATTTAATTCAACGTACTTACAGTTATTTTAGTACCCAGTACATTGTATATGCAGTCTGTAACTAATATCAGTTCAATACCGTGACTACTATAGGTTCCCTAGTCAAAACAATATTGAAATAAATAGAATAAATAACTGTTTATTAAGGTGGCTCGACTGGGTTTTGTTTGAGGCACACCTCCGCTGTTTGATCGCAAAATGCGTCGCGGCAAAAAACCTAATTTCAAAAAAAATTCCACAACAAGTCTAGAGATAGATTAAAGTTTCTTTTGACGTTTAAATCATTTTGATCGGAGTTTTCAATAATCTATAGTGGTGGCATGGCGATTTTCATAAACCTGATTTGAACTTGTGAATTCCGATTCCGCTTGTTGCACTCATCCTTTGTTATTTTAATACAAGCCATTGAAATTGCTGTTTCAAATTATCATAGTCGTAGCCACTTGGAAGGTTTACAAAAGGCAAACAAGAGCGGCATACATCGGAATTCACAAGTTCAGAAAAAAACTGGACAATGGAGATGCTTGACCACCAAAACATCGTCAACGCGAAGTAAGCGGCCTAAAAATTTACGTTTTTATAATTTATTTTGGATATCTTACAATGCTTCAATGGCCATGAAATGTGTAAGATTAAGAAACAACTTGGTGAAAATGCTGATACTGAAGTTAGAAAAAAATATATCGAGCGAATCTTAAGTTTTCTAGCTTTTTATAAAGATAAGTGAAATGATAAACAAAAGATGAAAAGGCGCACCTCTATCAACTTGACCTAAATTCATATTTCTCAAAATCGTGCGGCGCAATTTTGTTCTACTTTTCCAAACGAACAGTTATTGAATGTGTCGACGATATGAGCTCAAAAAAAGCTTTTTCCGAGACCTAAAAGTAAGGTTTTCGGCCAAGTAAACTGAATGCTTGAAATTGTTTACTTTTTTGATGCGTAAAAGTTCAAGCGCGTTTTATTCAAAAACGCTTCCATAGAAATCGTTGAAGCTGACGAAGAGTGCAGAACTTGATCCAGATTTTATGAACCAATAAATGTGGTTTTGTACAAAACTCTAGTTTTTCCAAAAAATCAGGTTTATAAAAATCGCCATGCCACCACTATAAATTATTGAAAACTCCGATCAAAATGATTTAAACGTCAAAAGAAACTTTAATCTATCTCTAGACTTGTTGTGGAATTTTTTTTGAAATTAGGTTTTTTGCCGCGACGCATTTTGCGATCAAACAGCGGAGGTGCGCCTCAAACAAAACCCAGTCGAGCCACCTTAAAGTATCTCATGTCTTCTATTGCTAATGCCACACATGTCCAATACACACGACCTGACACGGACGGACAAAATCCTTTGACGATCTGACACACCGGAAGTCATGTTGTTAATCATAAATTACAAACAAACAGCCTACCCCCCCCAATAAATATATTTGTAGAACTATGCTTATGCCTCCCCTCCCTAAGACTGTATGTGTTGGCTTGCCAAAAGCTATCGGATTCAACCTCCCCTCCCTAAGCAATTTTTGTTTTGATGCCTTTTCCGTAGTCTCACTGTAGCTTCCGGTTTTGACGTCGTCACGCGAAAAAGCGTGACGATCCTTCAAATGAGATGCAAATGAATTCCTAGACACTTAGAAAAATTTTCGATCAGGGAAGAGACCTCGGAATGTTGTCAGATCGTGACGGCCCGTCAAATAATGAGATGCAAATGTATTCGTTAAACCGTATTAAACATTCAGGGATCCACATTCAGTGACCTCGATGCTTGTTTCGTCGTTTTCAAAAAATCTTCTTAGAAAGTTCACATCCAGAATGATCGCGTTTAAGTAATAACAAGCGACAGAATTAATACAGCGTGTTCATTAACCTCAGTGTGTGTTTCGCCGTTATCAAAACACTCTTCTAACAAAGTTCACAAGCAGTTTACAAACCCCAAAGTTTGTTTCGCCCTTTTCAAAAAAAAATCCTCTTCTTAGATCGCGTTCAATTTAGTAACAAGTAATAACAAGCGAGAGAATTCATACAGCGAATTCAGTAATTTCAATGTGTGTTTCGCCGTTATCAAAACACACTTCTTAGAAAGTTCACAACCAATAATAACAAGCGATAATATAATTTTAAAATACATTGTGTTTATAACATTGGTGTGTTGCGCCGTTATCAAAACACTCTGATGTGAAAGTTGACAACCAGTTCAGAAACCTCAATTAATGTTTGTTTCGCCGTTTTCAAAAAATCTTCTTAGAAAGTTCACAACCTGAATGATCGCGTTTCATTAACAAGCAATAACAAGCGAGAAAATCAGATAGAAGCATAATTCTTTTGCCTTTTGAATAGTTCTAATATGTTATACGCCGTTTTCAAAGAACTACGATTCAAGTATCGCTCACTCCATTTATCGCTCGCCAAATTACTTCTAAACTCCTATCGCTCGCCAAATTACTTCAAAACTCCTAGCAAAAATAGTTCTGTTATATGTCGTTTTCAAAGAACTACGATTCCAGTATCGCTCGCTCTATTTATCGCTCGCCAAATTACTTCAAAACTCCTATCGCTCGCCAAATTACTACTAAACTCCTAGCAAAAATAGTTATAATATGTTATACGCCGTTTTCAAAGAACTACGATTCAAGTATCGATCGCTCCATTTATCGATCGCTCACCAAATTAGTTCAAAACTCCTATCGCTCGCCACTAGCCAAATCACTTTTAATTATTAAACACTCAGAGCTCCATACTTCAAAATAGTTAATAATACCTATTCAAGTATCACTTTTGTTTTAAAACCCACCTATACGCTTACCACATAAGGTTTCCATTAGAAATTCAAAATATCACTATCACAGCCTTAGTCAATCAAATCATATTAAAAAGAACAACATTTTTTATTATTACATGCAATTACAAATAAAGAATATATTTACACAGAATATTTAAATTAAATACAAAATATATTTTATTTATTTTGAAATTATTACATCATCATTATGCCCATCTAGAACATATAACATTAAAAATAGAAAACGCCATCTGTTCATGTGTTTGGTAGCCTGCAGGCTATGTGTTTGGTAATATGTGCAAACTTTGACAACCATGAAAATAGTTGCTCACATACTTCTGTGTTAAAGAACACAAATTAAACCATCCAAATTTTTGGTTTGGATTTACAGGCTTTCATTCAATTTTCATCAGCCAAAACTACTTACAAACGACTTAAACTTTCTGTACAACAGCTATGTTTCAACTCAGGAGTTTTTGTCAATCACATCTTGAACTTGAAAAAAAACCCTCTTAAAGGTTTTACATAAACACTAGGGCACCTTCTTCACACGCTCACTCAAAGGTAAAAGATAAAAAGATTAATACTGTATCCTCATCCCATTCAAGTGTCGGCATTTCAAATTCTCGGATAACACGGAAACCTTTTTAAAAATCAATGTATCAGCAAAATATACCTTCAATCTCTCCTACAACTGCTAAGTTTTCAGGATAGAACTTAAAGCGTGCTCAAATAATATGTACAAGCTTATGCATCGATTATGCACGGTTTGGCTCATTAGAATAGTTTACTGAAACTCCTCAGTTAAACATAAAGGAAATCAAACTTGCTGTGTTTGTTAATTTTATCTGGAATCGGTTGTACAAAGCCTGGATTAAGTTATCCGCCAGACTAAGTTATCCATTGTATAGATAGATTTTATCCGCTGGATATGGACTTATCCGTTGGATAGCGTTATTACCGGCTCCTGGGTTTGTGTTGGGCTTGTATTTAAACATGGCGCCACGGCAAAAACATGAGTCAAAGTGGCCATTTATTTCAGAAAACAATTCCAAAACATCACTTTCCACCTTATAAACATAATTTTTAACAGCTGATATCAAATCAGACATAACCAAAAACTTGTCTCCATGTTATTTCAAAACAAAATACAAACGTGACGATACGAGAGAGGACGCCATATTTCAAACCAGTTTGAGACCTGAACTTGCTATACTCACGTGACTAACTGGTCAGCGGTTACTCTTTAGTAGATCGTCAACAGCCTGAAATCCTACGAATTCATTTGCATCTCATTATTTGACGGACCGTCACCATCGGACAACATTTCGGAGGTCCCTTCCTTGACGATTCTTCGAAAATTTTCTAAGTGTCGAAGAATTCATTTGCATCTCATTATTTGACGGACCGTCACCATCGGACAACATTTCGGAGGTCCCTTCCTTGACGAATCCTCGAAAATTTTCTAAGTGCCAAGGAATTCATTTGCATCTCATTATTTGACGGACCGTCACCATCGGACAACATTTCTGAGGCTCCTTCCTTGACGAATCCTCGAAAATTTTCTAAGTGCCAAGGAATTCATTTGCATCTCATTATTTGACGGACCGTCACCATCGGACAACATTTCTGAGGCTCCTTCCTTGACGAATCCTCGAAAATTTTCTAAGTGCCAAGGAATTCATTTGCATCTCATTATTTGACGGACCGTCACCATCGGACAACATTTCTGAGGCTCCTTCCTTGACGAATCCTCGAAAATTTTCTAAGTGCCAAGGAATTCATTTGCATCTCATTATTTGACGGACCGTCACGATCGGACAACATTTCTGAGGCTCCTTCCTTGACGAATCCTCGAAAATTTTCTAAGTGTCGAAGAATTCATTTGCATCTCATTATTTGACGGACCGTCACCATCGGACAACATTTCGGAGGTCCCTTCCTTGACGATTCTTCGAAAATTTTCTAAGTGTCGAAGAATTCATTTGCATCTCATTATTTGACGGACCGTCACCATCGGACAACATTTCTGAGGTCCCTTCCTTGACGATTCTTCGAAAATTTTCTAAGTGTCGAAGAATTCATTTGCATCTCATTATTTGACGGACCGTCACCATCGGACAACATTTCGGAGGTCCCTTCCTTGACGAATCCTCGAAAATTTTCTAAGTGCCAAGGAATTCATTTGCATCTCATTATTTGACGGACCGTCACCATCGGACAACATTTCTGAGGCTCCTTCCTTGACAAATCCTCGAAAATTTTCTAAGTGTCGAAGAATTCATTTGCATCTCATTATTTGACGGACCGTCACCATCGGACAACATTTCTGAGGTCCCTTTCTTGACGATTCTTCGAAAATTTTCTAAGTGCCGAGGAATTCATTTGCATCTCATTAGTGCCTCCATTCGCCCAATTGTGCGAATGAAAAAAAATATGCTAATTAGTTTTGCGACACTTAGAAAATTTCCTTACTTTCTGATTTCATTGACCCTGGAAATGTTGTCCGACCGTGACGATCCGTCACCGACTGTTGCCATTTGTAGACTGTATTGCCAAAAAAATTTAACCGGAAGCTAAATATATACTACTATATTAGCACATCAAGACAATCTTTGCTTAGGGAGGGGAGGTTGAAACTGACAAATTTTATCAAACCAACTAATACAGTCTTGGGGAGGGGAGGCATAAGAATAGTTCAACATATATATTTATGTGGGGGGTGGTCTGTTTTTTCCAATTTTTGATTAACGACATGACTTCCGGTGTGTCCGATCGTCAAAAGATTTTGTCCATCCGTGTCAGGTCGTGTGTATTGGACAACCCTCGCTAATGCTTCTAAGTAATTGGGAACACAATAGTTTGACACACACTACCAGTACATTCTGATGTTCCATGTGCACAACTCTCAGCTGACAAGTTTGTTTTTATGGAGGGAGGAAAACCAGAGGACCTCTATATTGTTTTCAGACCCACTTCAATAAATGCAAAGGCTGAAATTGCAGAAAACCAACCCCAGGTCCTGAGGTCATGCTGGCAGCGACAGGCCTGCAATATGACATAGCACTTACCTTGTATATACCAGGGTTAATAACACATCCATCATACATGTTCAAAGGCAGCAGTGTAACTCTGCTAAAAGTCAGGGGGTTTCTACAAGAAATATATATATATTATTCAAATTATATTTCATTGACAGATATTTTATATAAGAATGGCATGGCTGTTACCAGGACCTTGGGTTTCATTTTCCTCTCAACATTTGCCAATTCAGTAATTTTTTTAATTTCAGAATACACTTATATTTAGTGAAGAGGAGGAAGTTGGGGGAGGGGGATGGCTTGACCCTTAAAACCACCTTTAGTTAGTAACAGGCCTCAAAGGTACACTTTGTCCTAGGCAGGGGCAGATCCAGACCAAAAGTTGACCAGTTTCCGAACTCAACATGAAACAGCAACTCCCTACCCCACCCATCCTCCACATCACTATGTGTGTAGCATTGACAGTAAAATCTGAAAGTATGACCAGTTTTCATAAACTGTTGCAAAAAAGTTTGGATCCCACCTGCTAGCTAGGTACATTGTATAAACACTTTTTTATACATTCAGCTCTACTGTATGTAATTACAACAGATAATCCCAGGCTCTAATAATATTCCATAATAGTAAGGTCAGTAAGAGTTTTTGTTGATTTATTATAAGTTGCAACTTTTATTGGTTGGATGTGTAGAATGTAGGTACAGTCCATAATTTCTAATATGGTTGTCCATGATAGCAAGGAGTTTATAAAGGCCTAATAACACAAGATACTGACAACTTTTTCTGCAACATTGTGTACAACACAGTTGCACGTGTCCATTCTTAATAATTGCTCCATGCAATGGTATACAGAAAAAGTTTCCTAAACAGTTGCATAGTGTGTCCAGACCTTGTGGTGGGAATGACTGCTCACTTAAATTTGCTCACTTCACATCTCCCTTACTCTAAAGCTTCTCTGATAATAGCATATTTTTTCAACACTCCATAAACCAGGTGAGGATTTGTCAGTAGGAAGTTTTCATCATTGAACTCTTCTTTTATCCACTGCTGTACTTCGTGTCGACACGAATTAATACTTTCTTCCTCCTATAGTATGCACAAGATAAATGGTAAAATGTCAACAGAAGAATTTCTGCAGGTATCCTTACCCTAACCCTAACCCCACCCTAATCCTCACTTCTCAAAAAAAAAAATTCTACCAACTCTTTAAAAAATTCCTGCAGAGATACACAGTTAGGTTTGCAAGGCCAAGCTAGACTCTTTTGGAAGGGCGGTGGGCAAAGTATAGTAGAGGGGTGCATTTAACAGTAATGTCTTCTTAGCAATGCTCTTGAAAAACTGAAGATCAGCCTATAATTTTAAACATTTCTTACAATTACAGAAGATATACATATGTAACCAACTTACACTGGTTTGTGCTTCTGTTTTGACTGGATGATCACAGAAAAATGAAAATTGTTCTATTTGTCTCTGGGATTCTTCTAAGACCTATAATAAATTAAATGAAGATGAAATTAGAGCTGAGTAAAAATGATGTCAAAGATGCAGATAAACCGTGAATGTTGTGACTGTGTATCCAGGGCTCTTACAATTGACCTGCTGAGTGGTTATGCCAATTGAAATTTTACTCATTGACAGCAACATGCACTTAATTTAGGCCATTAGACATGTAATATATGCAGCTCTGCAGAAAACCATTCTGCAATTCTGTGTGCAGCGTTAATTGCGCTGGGTAAAGTTGTAGTTACTAAAATCTGGAAACAGTCCCCTTCACAGTTTCCTGTGCCATCTTGAAAGGTAGCGATGCCTTTGCATCCAAGCAAGATGAACAATGAACTTGCAATGATTGCAATGATAGAGACCTGTGAATCATTGTCCTAGGTGTTAAAATAGGTATCTATTATTGCACGCTCACCGTTCATCTTGCTTCAATGCAAAGGCATGGCTATCTGTTTCAAGATGGCGCAGGGAACTATGAAGGGGACTATATATTGACCCACAACGATCGACCCAAAACCTACATCCACAATGACCCAATAGAACCAGCCACAATGACCCACAACGATCCTCAATGAACCCAAAATGACTCACAATGACCCACAATGACCTCAAGTTATAAATTAAGTTAGTTTTATAAACCAAGGGAATGTTAAACTTTTCACTCAGGATTACTGCTTTTGAAGTATTTTCTCTAGAAAACTACTTGAAATATCATATTGCTTACTATTCTTATTTTCTTTGGAAGCTAAATTTTTAATCTTGCTTGAAATACCCGGCAGGGCAAGGCAGGCTATTTTTTCCATTTTATCCAACGTAATTGCGCTTCCTGTATTGATCAATAAAGGATATATTCAACTGACTGAAAAAGTCCTAAGGGTTTTGACCAAGATTGTGGTTACCTTTTAGGGTGTTTTTCAGAAAATATCATGCCTTCATAAACTTTACAAGTAAAAGGACTGTTAGAGGATTCGAACTGTCTTTAATACAACATGTACTTACTATAAAACTGAAAAATATCAAATATCTTGAAATTGCAGTCAGGAGTCGTGTATATTTAAATTTTTATCTTGTTTTCTCTGATTTTTTTATATTTTTACAGACGTTTGGATCTTCTTCATAACAATTATGTTTACATGCATGCTGGATTTTGAAATAGCTAGCTAGCACACACTAAAAATGTTGACGAAAAATATACATTACTTCTGATGTTTTGAGTTGGACGGTACTTTTTAGGAGTGAAAACATATGTTGCCACACCCCCTATGTTGCCACGCCCACACACTAACACTCTAGATCTGGTACCTTTATTTTAGGGGTTATTTTCAAATCTCTGACAAGCATACCTGACCTTGCTTGTATATACAGGGGATCCCCAGGAGAAAGTTGCATATAGTGGAACGTCCCACCCCCTTAAACAAATTTATTGTGTCAAGGTGATGTGCAGATTTGGTGTAAATACTAGGCAAAAAGGATCTTTGGAGTGATCTTTACTGAACAGCTACATATACGTACTGTAATGCTTCCCTCATGATTGGAATGACTTTGCATCAGACACTTGCTTTCTAATTGACCACTTGATGTATATGTTATTTCAAATAATGGTTTGATGCGTAGAGGACCATAAACTTTGTTTACTGTTGGTGGGCAGCACTGCTCTACTATTATTCTACCATTCTTTATCTGACAAAAAAAGAAAATAGCATTATGATGATAAATGTAAAGGTAATTAATTAAAGCACTATATTTAGCATCAGAAGTTCCTTCATGCAGCTAGAATTTATAATAATAATAATTGTTATTTCATATAGTGCTCTAATTCCCCGAGGTTCAACAGCCCTTTACAGATGTGTTAAAAAGATATAAAATCCTTAGTGAATAAAATTGATTAAAATAATATAAAATATTTCAAATATTGTTTAATTTTAAAGTTAAGTATTATTAAACGAACAGTTAGTAGAGTACAATACTGACAATGATTGATTTAATATAATAAAACACAACGATTAATATTTTTGCAATAATAATTCAAAGATAGCAATAAACAAATGATTCTAATTAATTTTTTGGTTTTTGATTATGAAATAATATAGATTTCAACAAATATATTATATTGATGTCAATTTCAAATTCTAGTTAAAAATATGGGAAAATCAATTTACATTTTGCATTCTGACTTACATGAATATGTGCAAGACCTCCATAAAATTGTACACCTATTTTCCACAAACCTAACAATGGCCCGTATCTACAAAGAACTAAAACAATGAAAATAATTTTCATTATAATTTAAGACAGAACTTACATGTAAAGAGAAGGGAAATAAATGTACTATTAACAACACCTCTAATAATTTAATATTATTAGGTCACTGTTTTAGTACATTTCCTTCTCTTTATAGTTCTTAGTCCCTACACAAAAATGCATGGAGCTATAATGGTGCATTTTTGTTTTACTTTCTTTAGAATGTTAATTTAGCATTTTAGTGTGTGTGCATGCAATTCAGGACTTGCAAGTCAAATTTTACCTTGTGTATATATGTCTCTATATGATGACAATGCCCATCCATCGAGACTTGATATATGTACACCATAATCTGTTTCATTGAAATTCATAAATCAATTATCACCCATGAGTATCGAGCCCAAAGAGGAGGGGGAGTGGTTGAAAGGTTAACTGCACAGGTTGGGGTTATTAATTTTGTACATAGTTATATTGTCAGCAAGGGTGGTGCAGTGGTTTAATTTCCACTTGCATCTTACTGCGTCACGGCTTGCAAGGTTCATTCGTCCCAGCTCCAGCAGTCATTAACACACATGAGTTGATTAAGTTGGCCTTTCCTCGCACAAGGGTTAATTTCTCTCTGAGTACCCTGGTTTTTGTAACACTATTTGTAACGATGGATTTCCTGTCTTACGTATGGCAGAGTTGGCCCAGGCCATTTGTTATGGGCTTGCGGTCTTGAACTTTGGTAGATATGTATGTAGATGGAGTGAACGATGATTCGTGACGTCATCAAAATACGCTTGGTATTTCTATAATTAAAAATACGCTTGGAATTCAGTATGGTCAGCGGTAAATCACTGCTCTGACGCGACAGAATGCATGACTAAGCGATTTCTCGAGTTAGGAGCTGGATGTTTGGTTGTCGTTTTGAAGTAAGGTTTTATTGTTATTCAAATTTATTATGCAAAATCCACTTCTTTATGTTCGTGGAAGTATTCATCAAGGGCACGAACTGTTTAGTGATATTTCTCGGGGAAGACAATGTTCTTTCATGAGTTTTTCAGCACTGTTGTGTGCTCAAGTCTGTCCGACTCAAGAATGGAGTCGTTTTACTGTCGATCAGATATTAATTCAAGGCGATAGCATGTATTTAAACGCTCTTCAAAGAGGTCATATCCCAGATATGGAGAGTATATCGCTGAACTATTTGCCCACTCGAGCTCGTTGGTCTTTGTCGTTGGAGCACTCCAGTACTCTACCAAATCAGTCGTTCTTGGCCACAATACGAACAACTCAATTGCCTAATACCGCTCAATCAAATACTGATCTACCCATTGTAGTGGAGCCGAATGAGCCACAAAACCAACTTTAATCAGTTAGTTTTATAATCATTGCTAACACTGTTTGTGATTGTTTGAAAAATCAATATATTTCAGTGAATAAAATGTACTTGTACATTTCTAAAACTTGTGTTGTCGTAGTCAGTTAGTTTTATAATCATTACCAACGCTAGCCGTTTGTGATTGTTTGAAAAATTGCTTTAATTTACTCAAGGTGCTAAATATTTTGAACTGTGTGTGTCCGACACTGAACCTGGAGAATTATGTTCTGTAGTTCAATATTGAAGGTCAACTACCAGTGTTCGTCACACAACGCACAGGAGATAGACAAGAAACATTTGATATATCAGACAAAGCATGTACTTTCGTGAGTTTTAGGGGAACAGTTCTGCTAACGTGGATACAACAGCTATTTTCTGCTCACAGCATTTCACTTTCTATTAGAAACGGCTAGTCCTACATCTAATTTAATTAACCAACACTGTTTTAATCCTTGAGCTGTGCTCCATAGTCAAATGTGTTACTTTGTTCTACACCTACCAAAAACTCCAGTTTACTATTAACAGCACATTCAGCTAAATCCTACTCAAACACATGTATATTACTCAGGAATTGGCCTGATACACATACAGCATACGCATCTCACTTACCACACTTCAATAAAGTATATCTTACAAAAAGGAACTCCAACTATAAGGGAATTATATTTAGTGGTTAAAAATGGTTCACTAGCTCTTTAAGGAAGTTAACTGTTTACTACAGATATCCTACAGAACTGTGACATCTAGTGCCGCTACCATGCCCACCTATTTGTATGCTGACAGACATATACCCATATTTGTAAGTTTTATGGACACTTCCTTCCTACAAAGACTCATAATCCTGTTAGAGATTCTATCAAACAAACAAAGATTGTAAGTTAAAGGCTTTTGACTTCTTCAGCAGATAAAAACAGTTTTACGCATTTGTCTAATCGAGTATTAGATTTTGAATTCATATCTTTCCATAACCCACATGTACTTCTATCATATCAATTTAATGATGAACAACAACACATAAGACATTTGATAGTGCATGAAAAGAAAGTGGGCATGTCAGCATTCAAAGGTGGGTGTGATAGTGACATGAATTTTTGATGCCCTCCCGTCACAGTTCTATAACTTAGCTGTCTGTGGGATCCATAGTAAATATATTACAGCTCAAAACTCAAAACTTTGACCATGCAATGTTCATGAATCTGCATACTTTTGTCTTGCCCTCCTCCAATTAGTGCTTATGGGATAAGATAAGAGAATCCAATGCTGATTGGACGATTACTCTTATGCAAATATTAACTGATTTAATATAGCTGGTCATATAGCAAATTTCCTATGACTGTGAAAACAGCATATAGTCACAGCAGAGCATGGTTGCAGGAATTTCCAAATAATGTTTTTATAGACAACACGGTACTGACACGGCCACGGCACAGTGCAGTCTTTTTCACACTAATATGAAATCTGCTCTACTTAAAATTACACTCTAATTAGTTTCATATCTGTCATTTTGAGATTAATAGATCTTTGTAATGAGAATGACAGTTTCTTATATATTTAAGAGAACCGGTTATTCTTGTAACTTATTGCTGTGTGAGACCTCCAGTGACAAATAAGGGCCTTACTCGATAAATATCCTCATAATAACAGTATACAACAGTATAAATCTACAATGTATATTATTAAAATACCTTTAAAACACAGCTTATGCCATATACGATCATGTCCAAGAGCGACACTTCGAAATCTGCAACATGTTTTGCACACAGACACGAGGAGAAAGCATGTTTTATGAGTCAAATGAGTCAATGAGTCATGAGTCATGAGTCGATGAGTCAATGAGTCAAATATGAAAACTTGTCCATATATGAAAAATTGTCAATATTTCTTATTCTAGTTGTCAGAATACAACATCTTGGGTCGTTTCACCTTTGCCCGACCATTTTTTAGCTCCATTATTATGGCTTTCGGACCAAGCATCGGTGTTTTCACTAAACAGACCGTTTCTTCAAGACTTAATTAGGGACTGTGTGAGATTTCTGTAATTCCCGTCCTATTCTGTATAGTACTCGACCTATATCACCTATATGGGTTTCATCCAGATGTATTCAGTCTGAAATTCTGTTGCGCCATCAGTCTTAATTGGTCCTGTTGTTGTGATCAATGTCAGTGGTTTGCTCATGTCCTCACTGTCTTCGTTCTCTCTCAGCAGAGAGCTTTAGTTTCAAAGATCCCTTATGCGTGTTTTCAGTGATGATTTGTGGTCGTATACAAAGAATGAGATATTAAAGTTTGAACGTAACTGTATGTACAGGAACAGGAATTCAAATCAACACCAACAACTCAGTGTGAAAACATTGTCTTCATTCTAAAATCTTAAGCTCCCAATTGTGGCTTATACTGGTCAGCGCGGTGAGGTGAAACGACCAAAGATGTTGTATTCTGACAACTAGAATAAGAAATATTGACAATTTTTCATATATGGACAATTTTTCATATTTGACTCATTGACTCATTGACTCATGACTCATGACTCATTGACTCATTTGACTCATATGAACTTTAATCTCAGACACGAGATCTGATGCGTCTAGAAACTGAAATATATTTTCTAGAAGTTCGTTTGGAATGGACAGTAACTCGTTCATCTCATTGCATCTCAAATATCAATTGTAATAGCCAACAAAATGAACTGTTGCGTGATGGCAAGATAAGTTATAACCCTCTTTCTGCTCTTTCTTAGATGTTTTCGTTTTGGTTTTGTTGTGCGGGGAGCATTGTGGGTACAAATGTCATAACAATCAGCATTACGGTATGTGCATGGGTTTCCTGTGTAACTGGCTCAGGAAACGGTAGACGGGAAAGAAGATTTTCCGTAAACTTTCGTTTGAGTGCCAAACGGCAACACCAGACTTTTTGCCGTTAAATACGCGAAAATCGTCGTGACTATCTATGACATACAGTAAAACTGAATTCATGTTGCTGTTTCTCTCTCTCTCTCTCTCTCTCTCTCTCTCTCTCTCTCTCTCTCTCTCTCTCTCTCTCTCTCTCTCTCTCTCTCTCTCTCTCTCTCATTTGGTCGACCTGATTGGATCGACAAATTAGCATCATAATAAATTTTGACCTTCCGGAACAAGTTCTACAAGACCATTCCCAGCTGTATATATAAACTGTATATTCTGGGAGCGAGAACGTTAACGAGCCACAGAATTACCCCTGAGTTCACGAGGATGGTGTTGGTTTCCATGTTTTCTCGTGCGTAGCTGGCGCAACTAGATGAAGAGGTCAAGTGATCAGATAAGAAGCTATTTCCCTTCCTTTCCCCTTTTTCTATTGTCACCCAAGAAATTTAATTAAATTTCATTTGAGTGGGTGAGCTGCAAAATAATTAATTCGGGTGAGACAGCACCGCGCGCACTGATCATCAGAGTAGCTATTTGGATACCCAAATAAACCATGATTTCATTTTATGTTTCTTATTTTGTGTTTTTTTTTATGTTTTGCCATAGGAACCAATTAGTACAGCCAAGGAGGTGCTGATGTGGAGCACTTATAAAATTCACTAGTTACACCTTCCGTCAAGAGGCGTTTAAAAATGCTTTTAAAATTGCCCACACAGTCTAGACATCAACCATCCCAGTAAGTATTTATTTGGCAAAAAAATTGACTAACGTGTTAAGAGGAGATTTTTTCACGTTCAAGCACTGGGCAACAAAAACAATTCAGCTGAAGAATAACTGCCTTGTTGTACAAAACTAAAGTTTCAGAAAGTTTAGGTTATATGTAAGTGGTTTCGATTAATAAAAGTTGCATAAAAGTGTTAATCCAAAGCGAAATAAAATTACATTTTGAATCGAAAATGAGAATTTTTAGGCCTTCTTCCGCTCAATTGCGACTATAATTTCTCCGAGTACTGATTCAGCTTGATTGCTAAGTTTAAAAATGCAAGATAACCACTTTGTACAACTCAGGCATAATATCCTAGTATAGCTAGTAGATCAATTCCTAACTGATAAAAATACAATATGGGTGTTAATCCAAAACGACTAAATTTGAATTAAAACTTGCGCAACGAGCGGGTCTAGTTTTTGGCACTTTTCAGAGCCATTATTACTCGATATTGAAAAACATCTCTTCTTAAGACTAAAATGATTAAATTAAACAACGAGAAAATAATAACTTTGACTGGAAGAACTGTTGACATATACACTCTTCACATGCTCTTCCCAAATAAAAACTGCCTGATTAAATAAATGTTTTTCATCCCACAGACTTTACCATATGTGGGAAGTGTTGCTATGACAACTAAATGGTTCTTGCATCAGCCTGGTTTGATAACGAGGCTGGTGACTTGATTGTTGTAGTATTCGGTACCGGTCTTTGTTTGGAAATCCCAAATCACATGACTATTTTGCAATCATTTCAAAACACAACACGAATTGAACTGCAATCAGAGTAAACGTCTGTACTGTGTATACTGATCAAGAACTGGGGATTTTTCTTAAATCCCTTTGACTGGACCTTTTATTTATTATCAGGTACGTAAGCCAAAAGACTAAGACTCTCATTTTGGATGTGCTTCTAGAATACGTGCTATTTTATTCACGTAGGCTGTGCCAAGTGCATGTGTGTGTCTGTATACAAACGTAAACACTCAATCATAATCGCCATCTAACTTTCTTTACAATTTGCCAGTTTATAATCAGACAATCCGATATATACGTACACATTCTGTGACAAAGAAAGTGACGATATAAGAATATAAAAAATAATGTTATTGTGATTTTATATAATTGATATCGTTGGTGATTTGAAAATCATTATAAAAATGATTATTACGTATTGTAAAATCATTATAAAAATCATTAATACGTATAAACGGATCAATTCTTGAAAAAAGACCTTTTATTGCTTCCTTTTATTTTTTGTTACGATTGTTTTAGGGACGACTGATTAATATTGTTATTGCTATTACATTTTTAAATACACTGGTATAGACCACGTCGTCTCAGATTTTCATTTTCGATCAAACCATGAAAAACGATCGATTCCTATTTTACCCAACCATATTGGCCAGCACCAAAATAGAATTCGTCAGAAAATATTCCTTGATGTTTAAAATTACAGTAAATCTTTTCAATTGATTAAACAGAAATCAATGTGTGATTTATCAAAGAAGGAAGAAAATACACTTGTTTCATAAAAAGAATTTATCCGTTAAGTTAACCAGAGGGTTATGGAAATATATCCTCTACGTGGGAGGTCAAATTTCAGTGGGCATTATCACGCTAAACTTCTTTTTTACTTAAAATACAAAACCACGAGGTTTTTTTACGCCAATTAATATCAAGTCCATTACGGTTTGTATTTCCGTGTCGTTTTTTATTCTTCAGTTGTCGTTTTTTTCTTCTCCTTATTCATGTCTCGTGTTTTATTCCGAGTGTTATGGATGGGTTTAGGAGCGAGTTGCCGCAGGGTAATCATATATTATCCTTTTTTTCCTAACTCTTGCATATCCGCAACGGATGGTTAGGAGATTGAGTTGCATGCAAAGGTGTTGTATTCATCTGAGCAAGTATTACATTGCATTTTATGTTATAAAATGAATTATATCCAGTTTCATACTACTAAAAACAAAAAAAAAAAAAAAACACTTGCATTTGCTCCTAACAAGGTTGATATAATGTATGCTGTAATTATCATTGTTACATTTTAAGTACATTGTAGAATGGTATTTTATAGGTGCAAGCAAGCTGTAAAATACGTCTTCGTTATTACTATATAGACATGTAATTGCCACTGCGTTTTTGTATAGCAACCTGTTAGGAGATTATAGACTATTTGCATATCAGCATTCCTTATAGCTCATTGATTACTTGTGGTGTATGAATAGCCGCAAAAGACTGCTAATTGAGACGGAATAAAGCTGTATTTTGTGTTATAAAATGGATGAAATTGAATAGTTTTTCGTTTACTTGCATCTGAAAAAAAAAAAAAAAATTACAGACTCCTGAAGTAAAAAGGGAAAACTTTCTTGATAATATTTCTACTGAGTAAAAATGATGCACTCCAAATAAAAATCATACGCATACGATTTTTATCCAATAAATAATTCACTTAAAAATGGTGTGTTGTTTGACAGGTTAACAGTCTGTTTTTCATTTGTAAGCTCTCGACGTGGTTTGACTGAAGTAATTCATGCCAGAAGCTCCATTATTGGTCTCTCTAATACCCAGGCATTATCTTTAAGTGTTTGCAGCTTATAATGGTATTATTTAAAATGAGTTTAAGAATCGTTTGTCATCAAGGAACTCCATCAAGCGCACGCTCCTTTTTCAAATTCCCGCCAATTTCGTTAAATGTTACGAAAATGATAAGACTTGACGACAGTTGCTAGAGTAGATTTCGTATGACTGTGAAAACGGCACCGCACGGTCACGGCACGGTTACGGCAGGAATTTCTAATGTTTTTGTAGACAACACGGCACTGACACGGTCACGGCACGGCGCGGTCCGTTTGACACTCATACGAAATCTGCTCTAATGTGCATGTTGATGGTGGCTATAAATACCGACACAAATCAATCGAAAATGATTTTATAGACGTCCGTCTCAAAAATGCCACGTATTGTACGGGTCAGTTCGGTTTTCACATGAAGATGAAAACTTTGGGGTCGTTTATATTGGTATCGGGAGCTTTCAGATCGTAAAGGCTAAGTACTTGTGTTAATGACGTCATAAAGATTTCCATCTACTTACCAGTTTATACTTAAAGAACAAAAGCTATACATTCGTGTCATGCTAGATCAGTACTAAGACTGACGGTGATCACGATATATGATCTTGCTTGTTAGAGCAGATTTCTTTTGAGTGTGAAACGGACCGCGCGCGCCATGGACCGTGCCGTAACCGTTTCAGTACCGTGATGTCTAGAGCAGATTTCGTATGAGTGTGAAACGGACCGCGCCGTACCGTGACCGTGTCAGTGCCGTGTTGTCTATAAAAAACATTCGAAATTCATGCCGTAACCGTGCCGTGACCGTGCGGTGCCGTTTTCACAGTCATACGAAATCGACTCTATAAAAACATTCTTCTTCTTCTCTTCTTCTTCCGCGATGCCCAGTCTCTTTCAGTAAATAAACTGAAATAAAATATACTGAAACATTCGAAATTCCTGCCATAATATATCGTGCCGTGACCGTGCGGTGCCGTTTTCACAGTCATACGAAATCTAATCGCCGAGACAAATTTCACAGCGCATTGCACCGTGTCGACCATGGTCAATTAGCTGAAACGAGACGGTTTCACGCGGTTACGTTTCACGAGACGGTTTCACGAAAAGTAGGACTGCTTTCTACTCATGCAACAGAAACTTATACAGTTTTATGACGAAATTTCAGCGCGTGTAGCACTGGACCCCTTATACACCTATTTCAAAAAACGTTGTCGGACCAAAGACCCAAAGCATACGCGACTCACCCGAAAGGGAGTATGGGAAGAAATTATTTAACCAATAAAACTACACGAATATCAAGACGACATCCACATCAGGCTTGCTATACCCTTATACAACACAGAACTTCCTTTCTTGATGTCTAAAATCAATACCAAAGCCGGAAAATGAGTTACGTTTTGCATCTACCCATGCTCCCTTTCGGTCTAGTCGCGTGTGCTTTAGATCTCTCGTCCGACAACCTTTTGTGAAACAGGTGTATATGAAATTCGTCTCGCATCGGCGATCGACACAAGTTTCAGATAAAAGTTTCAGCGCATATTCAGCGTGTAACAGCTCCTTTATACTGAACCACATTTGCAGTGCCGGTCCATGACTGATAGTGATTAACTAGTTTTCTAGAGCTCCATTAAGATTACACGTTGGTGTAGACAGGTTGAAGCGTGAGTACTTGGGTAGTGTTTTTACTGGTGGATGTTAAAGACTGACTGAATGCGCCGAGTTAAGTTATATTTATGAGTTTGGCTCATTGCACACTTACATGGAGACATTTTTGCGCTGTTGCTCAAGATTTTTTTTATACGAATTGTCCAAATATATATTTGTAACGTCATATATAGAAAGTTAATAGGTAATTTGTAAAGACTTGTTAGTCAAATTAGACAAGTTGTGTCCTGTATCTCAGTCAAATGCTGCGGCTCTCTGCTCGCGGAAACTCCACAAATCCACGGTTTTTCTCGCGTGTTTTGTTAATGCTGTTAGACTAGCTTACCTTTGCCCCGTAACTGCTCAGTACGTACAATTATTATCCTGTTATCAATTTGTCAAAACTTACTGGTAGTTTTGTTGGTTTTTGCGGCAATTAAAAATATCGTACGATCGAGTAGTGCCGTTTCCCTGTTTTCATGATATCTGGAGGATTGCTGGAGTATTTGTAATGAACCAGCCTAAGTTTTTCCAAGCGCCACCAATTTTGCATGAACCGTAATGAGTCGTTTATGAACAAAATTAAACAATTTGCAAATTACTTCTCACTTCTTGACGTTGTCAGTCGGAAATCTTGTAAATGTGGTCAGTATTGAACAACCGATACCGGTAATTCTTTTGTTTTCTTTTCCCCCGCCTGGTGCCACTAAAAATGTCATCCCGAATTCCAAGACCTCGCCTTCGTAAAACTGGATCTCAAACAAAGTATATAGATATAAGCCGTTATATTTACAGCCAAATAGAACGCAGTTTGCGACAAGAATAATACTGTGATAAATTTTTTTGACAGAAAAGTTAATACAACTGCAAAAATTTCGTTCAGTTCTTACTTGCATGCGCTTAATATTGACCTTATTCCCGCGCTATTGACCAACGACAACGCCGGTTTTGAAATAAAGGTATATCGTGGAAAATTCTGATAGGAGTATCGTTATAGGAATGTACACGTATTTAAAACGAAAACTTTTAACCAGTGATTTTTGATGTCCAAACTTCGATAAGAATGTAAGGAATTTACTATTCCGGAAGTGAAGAACGATTTATCATTGTACAAAATTCACAAAATACTTCACTTGACGTGATTAATGAAATGGAATAGTTTTGTTGTGATTATTATTAATAGGATGGCAATAAGATAAGTGGAACTGATAAGTCGTAAGTGGACTTTAATAACCAGTGCTTAGGAGGAGTATAATAAAATACGGGATAATATAGGTGATACAGTAAGTATGCGGTCAGCACAAGTGATTTACTAGCGATGAATCATCGCATCTTTATGCCCCAGCGTGATAACGCATCAAAGGCTAATATGATGTCAAGCTAAAGTCGAAGTCTCTCAACGAATTACATTACCATACTTGTTTTTAACACATGTAAAGGAATTGAATTAGAAACAGACAGGCAATACCAAGATAAAGCCGAGCATTGAACATTTTTTTATCGACCAAAACAATTGAGAGCTTTACAATGTACATTGTGTCGGCAATATTATTTACGTATTCCACTTCCGGTTCTACTTCTCGTTGTTTGTTCTCTGGTATTTATAATTAGCGACTGCAGAAAACTACAGATATCAGTGTCTTTATAATGGACTAACGTGCATTATACCATCCATAAAGATCAAACTATAAGCCATTAATTGAAACAAATTATTAATGAATTTCACGTGGGATGGTCAGCCGCCGGGTCAGGCGTCCACCCTGCCCCTTTCTGACCGCCCGAGGTCCTAGGGCGCCATGTATCCGCCTCTGTATTATATCTGTGGCTTACCTTAAATTGATATTCCCATTGAATTGTTAACTTTTAACGTATTGTTTTTAACCTTAGGTATTTTCAGTGCATCGCTATTTTTCTGTAAGCACAAGTTTATTTTCCCTTGACGGGCTTGGCAAATCAATTCTTATGCTAATGAGTCACGTGACTTATATTTTCACACTAATCCCGTGTGGTTCGGAAATCCGTCTTGTTCTTCCCACAGTTTGTGAATCCGTTTGTCTTCTTTTTCAGGAATCCAGCTTATTTCCTCGGCCATACCCAGTTCCAAATCACTGTTAATACGCCTGGCCGAGTTTCGTCCTGATGTTATTCTCGTGAACGTGAAATTTCGTCTGTGTTTAGAATACCGCGTCTAAATTCACCATGACAGAGGCAATGGAAGCGTCGGAGGGCAATCTCATACAACACATCATAAACGACCTAAAGGTACACTCATTTGAACTTCTTATCCTGGCTATGGTCTTGTGGGGGCTCGTTTAATCTGGCTTTAAAATATCTGTTGTTTTGTAGTCAAGCGCGCCGGTGTGGGATGATTTTATTGCCAAAGCTGGAAAATTGCACTCGGCATTACGGTGAGTTTAATTATATCATTTGGATTTCGAATTTCTGTGTAAAATCTACAAATACTGGAGTTGATTCTTTTAAATTTTCTATGTGAAATTCTGTTTTTAACTGTCTAAATATTTGTATCAACGCTAGAGCGACAGCGGTGGCTGCAGATGCATTCCTCGACGCTTTTCAGCGAGTGGCAGATGTAGCCAACAACTCGAGAGGTTTGTATAATTTCAACAGTTTTTCTCTGTGTTTACTTCCACTACTTTCTCTTTCTCAACAGTCTTAGATAAAGTAATACCTACTAGCAACAATGCGCGACCAAAATCACTGTATTTATTGTTATTCTTTTTGATTCGAGCGTGAAAATGAAGCAAAGCAGTTGGTCTTCATTGAAATGAATCGATTGATTTTCGCGCGGATTTTGTCATGTTGCAGTTGTCTGTGAAGATAGAAAGTACGATCTCTCGTTCCGAAATAAATTTAAGATTTTACTTTCCAAATCCTGTTACTGAAGTGAATGTCTAAAGTAATATTTACTACGGAGCGGGTATTTTATTTCAAACAATAAAAGCGTTGAGATTTCATTCACAGCAACGGCTGCTGTTCAGGTTCAGTTGACATCCATGTACAGATTACTTACACTGACCGTTTTTATCGCTTCGTTTAGTGCACAATAAAAGTACTTGTTATGTCTTGTACTTTTGTAGATTTTTGAACGTTTTAATTTACAGTGTTATATTTTCCTTGGAGTTTTAGATGCTGTTATGTTCACTGTGACGAACATAAAATACCTTGACAAGCGGCGTTGTTGATATATCGTAGACTTGGGTAGGGGATGTTTTCGAAGATTCGATCGTTTTTTCCTTCGTTCTCTTCAATACCGAAATCTTTGTTCTAATAATTGTACATTAGTTGTATATCCAATAGAGAACATTTTTCCTTAATTTGAAATGCCTAAACCAGTCTTTTCTCTGTCAAGAATTTATAAAAAACTGTCTTATGTTTTTACTGTATTCGTAAACATATGATTTAGAAATCATTGTTTTCGAAGTATAATACAGAGAGCAAGGATTTGAACTCGTTTTTAAGCAAATTGCCTATGCCTTTGTTTGCAGTAAATCCAGCGTTCTGATAGTTTTACGGTGAAGAAACAGCGAATGAACTGCTGGCATTCGAGGTTAAACCAATTATAATATTTTCGATTTCACTAAATAGGTTTCATTTAAAAAACTCAAATCTCGTTACTAGGAAATCACATATAGCTATCTTTCCATAAAATTGACTTTATGTTGCCCAAAGCCCCTGATAGAAGACACGTTTGTTCATAGCTATGCTTCATCAATATTCATGAGGCAAATATTGTGGTTTATTTCTTGACCAGTGTCTTGCGAACCGCATGCTATAACCCCTGTTTTTTAGTGGGACATGCTTTGCCTATGCCATTGAAATTATTGCTTTAGAGTCGATTCCAATTCTACTGATATCCTTAGCCAATGTTTTGATGGGTAAAGGTTGAGAGTCTGAAAGCTGTAGTGATGTTTTATGTCCACACCCAATACTCATGCAGATGGCTTGAGATACTTGATATTGTAAGAAAGTGACAGATCATGACCAGAGATATGATAGCTCCTTTGTCTTGACAACCTGCAGACATGTTTCTATTTATTTCTTTTCATGTAAGCAACCAAATTCCTTGTTTTTCCATGTACTTACAAACTTGTAGTGAAGTCTTGTAAAAATAATTACAATTTCCACCTATGTTACCTATTAAAAATTTTGTTTTAAATGTTATTTGATTTGGTAAAAAATATCTTCTGTGCATGTATTCAGATTATGTTGGCAAAAATTAATCAGTAAGATTTATACAACAGGATGTTTTTAGTATAATTGTACAATGTTTTAGGTGATAATGTTCTCTTGTGAAAGATATCCTAGATGAGGGTTTTCTCTCACCCAGAACACTCATCATGTACCAAGTGTGGTTTCAATATCCTATGGATAATGTTCTTGTTTTCATGACGTATCATGATGTACTCTGATAACTAGACTTCTATGTTGTTTTCAATTATAAAATTGAAGGGGCATCGATATCCATAGAAATGGAGTAAGTGACCTATTTGACGTCAAAGCATTAGAAGTTTTGCATATGGAAGTTTATCAAGTCTATTGAAATCTAAAAATTCATCAGAAAAGTCACTTTAGCCATTTTTGTGGGTATCTCTTCAATCATGTTTTTCAAAACAGGGACAAAGTAAAATATTATATTTTTTCTTAACTTTTGCAATTTTTCTTCTCTCATTTTTTGAATTTTAATAGATTATATTATTGATTTGTATTTTAATAACAAAGTACAAAATGTGCATAGTAATAGGAGCAAGAAATATTAAAACCAATCAATTATTTATTTAATTGCTTTTAAAAGTAAAAGTGTAAAAATCTAAAACTCAGTTTTGAAATGTGATTACTATTTTTTTTATTACTTATTTAAAACCAACAACAATGTAAAGTATAAAGTTTGTACATTTATGTGCATAACTCATTTCACTTTCCAACATAATGAATACCGCTAGCACAGTATAAACATGTTAAATATTTAACACAGGAACAAACATGCATGTCGTAAACAGTCTTTACTTATTCTTATTTATTTATTTGTTTAAAAAAAATGTTTCTTATATTAGTGGTATGATTTTATTAGAAATTCTTAAAAAAATGAAATTCAATCATATGTTCTATTCAAGTATTATTAATTGAAAGCTAATATCTAACACAGATGTATATCTTCAGTAAGGTCAGCTACAAGATAAAACAGCGGATAACTTTGGTTGTTTTAATTTTGGACGTCTGTATTTAGAATTATCTTAGGGGTGGTTGTTATATTGTGTTTTGATTACACCATAGTAGATTGAGATTCAGGAAATGTATTAGCACCTCCTGCTAAGTATGCTTATATTTATTATACCGAGCACTGACAACCATTAATAAAATGTTTGTTAGTAGAATCCTGCTATAGGTACTATGGTTATTGTCATACCCTTTTAGAAATTAACATCCCATGATAAAACCATCTATAAATGGAAGTCAACGTTTTGTCTGGTCCATTATCGGTTGTTAGTAAAGGTATAAAAGGGAAATACTTTAATGGCATTTTGTAGGAGCAGATGGAACTTCGTTTAAGAGAAAATTTAAACATCAAGCTAGTTTACATAACCTTTTTCATGGGTCAAGTGAATTTGATGTGAATCTGATGGCTGGTTGAGAATGTGAAAAACAATGTATTATACATGTGCTTTAAGAGCTAATGTGCTTTAAGAGCTAGTGATGTTTCAAATAGCTGTTTCCCTTTAAAAAATCATTTCTGCTACTGCTAATTTATGTCTTTTTTAATATATTTTCTAAGAAAATTTCATTTGAAGAAATACCTGCACAAAATTAATGGAAGTACAAAATATTGTCTGGACGTTTAATATTTGCAATGCATTATACATGTGCATTTATATTTAAAACATGTTGAAAATAAGCTATGAATTTAATGATGCTTCAAAAGGCAGATCCCTTTGAAAAAGGAATTTCTTTTGAAGGAACACATCTTTACTTCTTAAAGATAATTGATTTAACGAGTTTTTTTTATAATTTATAATATTATACCTGAGCTTTTGGATGCAAAAAGTGCATGAGCTATAATTTTTCACCCTCTTGATGAGCAACTTTCATAAAACTCAGTGTAATAAATATTATAAATCTTTAAAAAATGTACTTGAAACCTATGTACACCATGACCTATACTTAATTATAAATATGTTTAGTATCCCTTGATACAAGGACAAGTTATTTACTGTATGTAGTTTTATGCTAATAATGAATTCTTTTTTTCTCCAGGGTCCTCTAGGGACATTGGTGCATCCATGACTAAGATGGTGATGAGGCACAAAAGCATTGACGGCAAACTCAAAACTTTAATAGGGTAGGGAAATTTCACCAATTATCAGTTATCCCTTTTGTATTGACATACATGTATTTTTAACCCTATTTCTGATAGCAGGCGCCAGATGAAGTGGTTTCCATGAAAATAGCTTAAATGGCTTTTTTACAATTTCCAGACATTGATATTTTGGTTCATTGAGAGTCCGTGATAGCATTTTATACCATTTGGGAAAAATTGTCTGAAAAGGCACTTAGACACTAAATGGGGACCTCTTTGATTACTATCGGTTTTCTGGTCTTTTGTTCCTTTTATTCTTAATGCATTTACAAAAATCATCTGTCCCTACGTATGCTCATGCTCTGTTGTTAAAAAGAGAAGTAATCATTGCTGTGAAACGGAGGTAATCATATACTCTGCGTCAAAGGATGATGTGATCCTTCAATTTATTAACAGTTGTGTCATTTAAATCACTTTTTAAAGAACTTGTACCAGATTTATTTCATGCATCTAAAAATATATGGTCACATTTTGAGTACAATACAAGTGTTTGTTATTTTTCTGGAATTCACAATATTTATTTTTGGAACAATTTGTTGCTTTCAGGCTGTTATACGATTCTCTTATCAGTCCCTTACAAGTCAGTTTGGATGAGTGGAAGAGAGGAGTCAGTCAGCTGGACAGAGATCATGCTAAAGGTAACAACTGATATACTCAATGTTTTGGCAAGGGATCAAGTGTTTTGAAAGCGCTTAGTGCCAGGATTATTCCTTAAGAAAGCCATTTTTAAACTTTGGAAAATTTGGCCTAAGGATAATGACCACGTGTTCATCATTATGCATGTAGACTTTCCCACGGTCACCCTATAGAAATATATGTACAAACCTGATTGATTTGAAGGAGAAGGGCTTTTCAGCATTCTTTTGACAGGGCAGGAAATAGAAGTTTATTTGTATGACAGTTCTGGTTTTGGTTTACTTTTTATTAACCTATTTCATTGTTTTTACTTGCCAAATCAACTTCCTTAAATTAGTTTGTAGTAATTATCTAAAACTAACCTTAAACACATACAGTTAGCCACCATAAACCCTAACCACTACCCCTAGAAAAATTTATCCAGTGGAAATAATGAAATGAGTTTGGGATGCTTATTAGAAGGGGGTGATTATTTGATATTTTTTACCTTAAGGGGGCTGCTAATTCAATGGTAGGGTACTTTTTGAAGCTGGATGCAAATTCAAGCATTTGTGATACTTATTTAGTTGTTTATTTTTGTTGCAAGAATACAAAAAGTGTAAGCAGGAGATGAAAAAGATTACAACAGAGACCTTGAAGTGGCAGAAGAAAGTCAAAAAAGGTATGAGTTATCAGTAATACTAATTATTTCTCAGAGTTCTTAGTAGAAGCCAGCAAAAGTGTACAGTCTTTGGACATGGTGATGTTTTTGCCATAGCTGATAATAGTGTGATGATTCCAAAGAAGACATGTAGTGCCAACAGTAGCTAACAAGGATGTGTTTCTTTTAATTAGGTAAAACAGAGCATCAAGAACGCCTCGATGCTGTAGTTAAGGTATGTGATATGTACTTGTAGAGGTTATGGGTCAATTTTATTCTTGGTTCAATTTTTTTCCTTTGTTTTTTTTGTATGGTAATGTATGATAATGAATATAAAACAAAGGAAAATAAATGCGTACTTGTGGGTATAGTTTGATAATACCGGTATATAGGAAGATGAGAAGGTTTTAAAACAATTTTTACCAACTATTTTGGCCACAAACTGTGATCATCCTCAGCTACACTAGTGGAACATTTTGACATCTTCCCAAATGTGTTCATATGCTACAAAAAGAGAAAATTTCTAAAGCTCTGTACATAAAAGAACGCAGTCCTTGCTTGAATGAGCAAATCAACTCCTATATATTTAATTAATTTCCTATCCTTTTCTTAATAATTAGTGGAATTCTGCAATCACATGTGCGTGTTATTTATAGGTAAATAATTATTACTGACCTATAAATAACATGCACATGTAATTTCAGAATTCCACTACCATGGTAACAGTTTGTGGCTGAAATATTCAGTAACAATATTCATGTTTCAAAGTCTTCTCATCCTCTTATTTATTAAAGGAAAACAAAAATTGAATCAATTATAAATTCAAACCATTGAAGAAATAGAAAACACATGCACGTGCTGTGTGCAGATTTAGAGCATGTGGGATTGATCAGAACCTAAGAGAAGTCTTAAGAGAAGCACGAGGCATAGCTGAGTGCTTCTCAACCCTTCTCGAGTGTTATAATCAATCCCCAAGTGCTCTAAATCTGCACACAGCACAGCAAGCAAGTTTTCTATTTCTTTTATAAAGTACAATGTCAGTTTTTGAGCAAATTCAGTGTTTAGTTACACTGACCAAAAATTTGAATTTAAGTGCACGTGCATGCTGTGTGCAGATTTAGAGTTCACAGTATATGCATCCTTCGGTCAATGAGAGCACGCGTTATATGATGGTTATTTTATAAAACATAGATAGATAGAGCAGTTTTCATATACATGTCTGAAAGTGGCAGAGTCAAGTCATATGGTACATCCCTCTCATGTAAAAACTACTGTACCAGTATCTGTCTGCATGGATGACATCACAATAACATTGTACTGTTTGACTCTACAGCAAGCCAATGCACAGTTAGCAGCATTTGAAGAACAAGAGAGAAAGTACCTCAGGAAGGCATTAATAGAAGAGCGCTCTCGGTACTGTACCATGGCCTCCTGTGTCAAGACAGTTGTGGTATGAATACTTATTATGAATAATGCTCAATTGCTCTTAAACATTGTCATAAAGAATTGTCAAAATAATGCAGTTCTGACCAACCCAATAATAAAAGTAATTGTTACTCCAGGGTTATATACAGTTGTATGTTAATGATTTTCTTCCCTGCCATTTTTGGTTCTTGGTAGGCTCTACACTTGTACATGTATCTTTAGTTTCTTTGAAATTATGAGACCAGGTGCACTAACCTCCCCCTCCCCACTCTGGATTGGCACTGGATGTAAACAACCAAATTTTGTGTCTTGGTACATGAACCATTTTCTTGATGTTATTTTGTGTTTCTCTAAACAGGAACAAGAAGTCTCCATGCTAAGTGAAGTAGAGCACCTTGAATCATTGCTAGTTGATATTGTTAAACAGACTTACAATCCTGCTTCATTACCTGTGATTGGTGAAGACCTGGTGCGTAATCTAAGGCTCTCTGACCACTCCTCTGGTTCTTGGGATGATGATCAGGTATGTTTACAGTGAATTTCAGGACCCTTGTGGGTGTTCTCAGGCAAACTATGTTTGTAACTATATCCTCTCTAAGGTGGAGTGTAACAGATGAGTCAGCTTTAAAGAAGTTCACGGTAATTGTAGATGTGAACATTTCCAGGGGCCAGTTTCTGTAAGCTGATAAGCATTAAATTATGCAGAATGAAAATGAATCGTCTTGTTGAGATTTAATTCTTAATTAACACTGTGGTCACACTAATTAGACCGCTATCTGGCACTTAGATATGAATCACCTATTGACCACTTTGTCCAATAAGGTCTTTACTGCATGGTATTGGCACTGCTTGGGTATTTAATTGATGAAAATGAAGCAATTCTTGTTACCCCAAATTTCCATTCGCCGTTCGCCCTGTCAACTTTATGTAGTGGATGTAGTGGTAGTACATGGAGCTGCAAAAGTCTGTAGAAAGTCCTTGGGACAGTTTACAGAAAGCAACATCAACAAGACCAGTTCAGAGTTCTGTTGCTCAATGTCATCCTTGATTGCACATAATATCATCTTTAGAGTTTTATTAACAGCTTGTAGAAAGGCAAGAAAGGCACATTTAATGAACCAGAAATGTGATATTAACCAAGCAAAAATTTTAGATTTGTACTGTTTTGTTAAAAGTTTTGAATACTTGTACATGTATGTTAAGGGAAATCGAGGCTGACATTGAGCAACATCAGGATGGTTGCCTGGCAACATTATAACTCTGAATATCAGTGAACTAAAACTATTAAAAGTAAACATTTCTAAGATAATTAACGTATGTTTTAATTCTTTACTTTAGACACCTCCACCCAGCCCAACCAACTCTGCAGTCCGTACAGCTGCACATCCTACAGCAATTCAACTGTCTTCAAGTCCAGTCCATAGTAACATCAGAGATCCACCTACAACACCTCCACCCCCTCCCCCGTCAGAAAAAGATGTCTACTTTGATGCTTTCAGTCGTCATTACTCATTCTCAGCCAAGCACTCAAATCCTAAGGGGAGAGGACATCGTCCTAAACTTGTAGTAGCTACTCCACAAGCATCCCCTAAGAAACAGAGTAAATTGAGGTCATCTAGTTTCAGTATTTCCTCTAACTCGTCCTATTCGTCAATGTCATCGCTTGGTTCTTCTCTGGGTTCACCTTCTACAGAATCGTTGCCACACCCACCTCCACCTCTTCCCCCTCAGCATATGTCTGGTTCTGTGGATCATCTGCCTCCTCCTCCATTTCCTGGAGCTCCCCCTACTGCAGATCAAGGTAAACATGTTCTCTTGTCTGCTGACTTAGTTCGTTGTTGAAAATACTGCATTTAACTCGTTTGAGAGCGGCGTGATATGAGATGAGATGCAGCGTTTGAGATGCAACGTGATCCATGTAGTTTTTTAGTAACTCGGAGTTCGCACATAGTCTCGGAAAAGTCGGCGGAAGCAATGAAATTTGAATTTTGCAATCAATGCCTGAAAACAACAACAACAAGAACAAGAACAACAACAACAACAACAGCTACTACTACTACTACTACCACTACTACTACTTCTACAACTACTACTTTTACTTCTACTACTACTACTTTTACTACTACTGTAATACTACTACTTCTACTTCTACTTGTACTTCTACTGCTTCTACAATTACTACTTCTTTGTCTAGACATGAAAACCTCTAGACATGAAAACCTCTTTGACTGCCATGAGGTTTGGTTTTTAGCCACACTTTTTGTCGAGCACCCAAATCCTCAGCCAGTGGGTCTGTAACAGTTGTCAATAAAAGCCATGAAAAACTCATGGAAGTATTGTGGAATTGCGTTTCTCAGTGAACTTTGAATTTATTGCTCATGAGTTTTGCTCTAACGTTTTCATTTGTCTGTAGTTGGTGTTGATCATAATTGCGTTTGATTTCAGGTGCAAATACCCGCAATGATCGTTCTTCGTGGATGACTGCTGATTCGGGCTGCTGTTCCTCGTCGTCTGGCGAGAGATCCCCATCAACGTCTATGGGTCAAGTGTATTGCCCATCTACTGTTCCAGAGTACCCTTCTGAGGAGCACACCTCATCTGACCACCAATATGCCACTCCCTTTGTGACGTCATGTCGTAATCGCTGCATGAGCGAGTCTGCTGCTTCGATGCAAGGTCGAGTGCATCGGCGTAGCGACAGTGAAGCCTCTTCACAAAGCAGCTACTACTCTGGTGGAAGCGACGCAACAAGTATAGTGTCAAGTGACTCGGGTTATTTTGGTCAAAACCATCCTCATCCTCCAGATGTGCCCAAAGAAAACTCAGCCCCAACTGTATCGCCTAAACAAAAGGCAATGTTCAATAGAAGCCAGAGCGTGTCTGGGAAGCCAAGTGCTGCACAAGCAGCTCAGCTTGCAGTGTTAGCGAGCCATGCAGCACGGAGTAGAAGTGCACCAATGCCTCCTGTTAGGAAGTCATCAGTGCCTCCTGCTTTCCCACAGAGGGGGACATCACTAGTAAGCGAGGAAGATGGTGAAGGGAACAGTGACGATGATGGTCCAGAAAGGCCCAGCCTGCTACTGAGGCAAATCCAAATGCAACGTCAAGCAATACACAAGAAAGCTAAGCAAGCAGCTGTGGACCACAGTTGATCAAAGGCTGATCATGTTTAACTTTTTTAATTCGTTAAAGTGGCTGATTGATTTGAGACCAAGTGTGGTAACGTTTAGTTGTTATGGTGATGGACATGGTATATTTGCTGTAAATGGCTGTAAAATTGCTTTTGCAATGGAATGGTCCATTTATTGTCCGTTTATTTGGGTGCGTCAAGTTTGGAAATGAACAGTAAACATTTCCAGACTTTGGTTGTAGAAACAATGTCAAAGTGTTAAAGAATGGAAGAAAAATACAGCATAAATGACTTAGGATGTTAGGATATAAAATGATCTTTTTAAAGACTGTTGCAGCTCCAGCCATGTGTCGTACCTACACTTTGATACTGTTGAGTGGCTAATATTTCAGACGCTGTCGAACGCAAGAGATTTGTCAAACCCCCTCCACTCCCCCCTCCCCCCAAAAAGAAAATACCGCCGTTTTGAATTGATTAAGATGTTATTCTTTTGTCGCACTAAATTCAGCAGTATTGGATACGGCACATGATTGGAGCGGCGTGCGGAACTGGTCCAACTCTGTAGAGGAGTCAGTTACTTACAAGAATCTACAAATAATATTTGATATGATACTGAAGACAACTTTTTACAAATCGCAAAAGAAATGTGCTACGTCAGCCTTACACATTTGTTGACTGTTTTGTCAGTCAAGTACAAACTGAAAATGGTTGTCTTCATGTACACAAGGCGTCGATGTGCAGAACTTGTTTGATTTCCCATTTGTAGGAAAATGACAGTTATTTGAGTAACTCTTTTTGAAAACATACCTGTTTTAGCAATACGTAATCGGTTCTATCTTTAGTGTATCCCGACCTGTACATTCATTTCGGACAAATTATAAAAAGACTGCAACTCAATTCTTGCAAAGGTTGGTATTACACCAGAGATGGACGTGTATTGTCTTTTAATGCCTGAATGCAGACTGGCAATGTGGTAATTAGAGGTTATATACCATACTCGACTTTTTTATCCATAAACATTGCCTATGAAGACCTCTTAAAGACTATCTGTTCTCAAGTTATAGAATATATATCACCAGAGCACTGGTGTAATAAAAATATTTAAGTTTAGAGATATGCTGAAGATGTACGCGACACTTAGGAAGACTGTTATAGTAATAAATGTTATATATCGCTGTGTTTGTTTTAGTTCAAACATGTCTGTCTTTTAATACATGCGTTTGCAATTATAGAGAAGATTTCATACGATTGTGCAAACGAATTCAAATACGTTCCATATAGAAGATTTCCGCATGAACTAGTGTGAAACGGATCGCACCGTTCAGTGACCGAGTCAGTGTCGTGCTGTCTATAAAAACATCCGAAATTCGTGCCGTGACCGTGCCATGACGTTAACGATTTCACAGTCATACGAAATCTACTCTAGATAACACGGGATTGACACTCAACGAGCGGCTCGCTTAATTCTCAGAAAACTCCATGATTGGCTAAATGAAGCCCATGATTCTTGGAATTGTAGACCCTTTTAGGGTGTGTTTACATGGACGATTTCATCCCGGGCTAAGCTGGTCACGTGACGAGTTTAACTCAAGGACGCACAGGGAAGAAAAGACGTCAACCTATACGTCGATACGCAAATATCCACGTCGTGTAAATCCCATCCAGTGAGGTGTCTCCCGTAATTGAGTTTCATTGAGGCTGCCACAGGAAACCCGGAGAGCTTTAGTCTATTTATTCTTGATAAACGCCTCCCAAGCCGGGCCCCTGTCAGTATTTCGAGCATGACCACAGAGGGGGAGAGGTGTGAATGAATGAATGAATGCACCAGTTTCAAAAGTTAAAAACTTCTTCACATGAAAGTCGTATGGTAAAAATGTATGAAGTATAGTATAAAGAACGAGAGAGAGTGTTTTATCGGATATAAAGATCCGAGCCGTAGGCGAGGATCTTTATACCGATAAAACACGATCTCGAGTTCTTTATACGGCTTAAAAAACTCCAACACATATTAGAGTTGTTCTCTAAAAGAAATTCAAAAATATCTTCATTTATCTTGGAGAAAATCGAGGTTAAAGTTGATGTAAATTAGGCCGAATCTTTATCAGATATAAAGCATAGCTGCCAACCCCCAAGGCTTTCGTATCTGGAGATCAACATTTTTTCCTTAGAATTGGGTCGATTTTCACGCTCAGTGGGGGGGGGGGGGGGGGGAACGATTTTTCAAGAAGGATAGACGATATTTCAGTTAAAATGACCGCGGTTTTAGGGTTCGAGCGATTATCCGGGAGATTTAGGTCTTTATCCGGGAGACCGGGAGACGAGGCCCAAAATCTGGAGACTCCCGGATTATCCGGGAGGGTTGGCAGCTATGATAAAGACACTCGTCACGGTGGCGATTTTCATTGTGTTTGCCTTATGAATTATTAATGATTTTTTAATATACTTTAAAAAATCATTAATAATTCATAAGGCAAACACGATGAAAATCGCCACCGTGACGAGTGTCTTTATATCTGATAAAGATTCGGCCTAATTTACATCAACTTTAACCTCGATTTTCTCCAAGATAAATGAAGATATTTTTGAATTTCTTTTAGAGAACAACTCTAATATGTGTTGGAGTTTTTTAAGCCGTATAAAGAACTCGAGAGAGTGTTTTATCGGTATAAAGATCCTCGCCTACGGCTCGGATCTTTATATCCGATAAAACACTCTCTCTCGTTCTTTATACTATACATAAATATAAAATATTGAATTGAATGATTAAGGGACAATAGTTACTCAAAGACAAAAAGAACAAGTTATGGAGCACTGTCAGATAGCCACTTATCAAGATTTCTTATTTTAAAGCTGTTTCTGGTAGTTGAGGATCTCACTTCAGGTGGAAGTGAATTCCACGCTATAGTTCCTCTGTACGAGAAACTGCTTTTAAAGAAATGTATTTATTTATTTACGAAACTTTCACCTTCTTTCAGATGAGCATCCCAATTTAAGTTTTGATTAATACGAACGCCGAGATGTTTAAGAGAAGATACTCTTCTAAGATCTATAATCCATTTATTTTTATTGGAGAAAGAAAGAAAGAAAGAAAGAAAGAAAGAAAGAAAGAAAGAAAGAAAGAAAGAAAGAAAGAAAGAAAGAAAGAAAGAAAGAAAGAAAGAAAGAAAGAAAGAAAGAAAGAAAGAAAGAAAGAAAGAAAGAAAGAAAGAAAGAAAGAAAGAAAGAAGAAAGAAAGAAAGAAAGAAAGAAAGAAAGAAAGAAAGAAAGAAAGAAAGAAAGAAAGAAAGAAAGAAAGAAAGAAAGAAAGAAAGAAAGAAAGAAAGAAAGAAAGAAAGAAAGAAAGAAAGAAAGAAAGAAAGAAAGAAAGAAAGAAAGAAAGAAAGAAAGAAAGAAAGAAAGAAAGAAAGAAAGAAAGAAAGAAAGAGAGTTTTACATCCTCTTCCCCGTCCTCGGAGACCTCTTCCCTAACATCCAAACAACAACGTGTTGGGCTTCCTTTGTACATTAAGAATCTGGAAGTGCATCATGGGATTCTGGTTAGCGTGTTTGGATGCGTTTGGATGGTCGTTGTGGAAGGGATAGAAACTGTCTGTAAGAAAGGTTTAAGTCCAATTTATTAAGACACACAGGTTGGTAAGTGATATTTATTGAATATTGCTTTGTTTGTCTGATTTTTGTGGACGAAAATGGTTGTAAGCAACGTGCTTTCGATCAACTGAAAATGGCGGCAATCCTTAGCCTGCATGTTTATAAGTAGAAATGTCTCCTTTTGGACACTCGAATGTGAGAGAAACTGCCTTTTTCTTTCTTATTGCCGAAAAAGGTCGTGAATTGGCTTTTCATACGGAAGATTTCATCAGAAAATCTATGTATGTATGTACGAAGTATGGGTGGCGAATGGTCAGCCGAGACGGCGAGACACTGGGGATGTCTCGAAAACTCAGACCTCAGACCTCGAAAACTCAGACCTCAAAAACTCAGACCTCGAAAACTCAGACCTCGAAAACTCAGACCTCGAAAACTCAGACCTCGAATACTCAGACCCAAATATAATTCGCTTTTGCGTGTTTAGTCTTTGATAAAGTCAAGAGTACCCAACGACGCCTTTTCCTCAAATCACCCAATATGATGTGTACAGCACTCGACATGTGTTCCCAAGCTAATTACTCGTGCCCAGGCCATAGCCTGGCACGAGTCTAGGTTCACCTTTTCTATATATCTATCTATCTATCGTCGACGTCGAGAATCTGCCACGAAAGCGAGGCAAGCCACAGGCACCCCATGCAATCATTTAGTGCGTGTCACACAACCGTACTACAAAGCAATATAAAGCAAATAGACGGGTCTGGGTTCGAATCCTCATGGAAAAGAATTTTTTTTTCGCCTTACTATGTAGTAAATATTATCTTGTCATGTGTTTGTATGCTTTTTTTCTGGTTTTGGAACATTTTAAGCTGCTTTTTTAATGATTGCCTGGGGTGCATGTGAGCAAGTATGAAAACGAGGCAGCGCACGTTCCAGCAAGTTTATAACAAAACAGCCGGAAGGATTTTTCACGAGTTACGGGCATTTTTAAAATAACCTAAACTCAACTATAAATACAGTAATTGCTTTGTAGCAGCTTCATGTGAGTCTCAATCAAGGTAAAATTTAAGCCTCTTCATTTGAAATTTAGGAATCGAGGCCGATACTTCCACGAGTTCAAATGTTAGCTTGCCGACGAAGCAGCCAAATATTTCGCTTCAGTACCGAATTCAAAACGTGACTAAACTGTCTTTAAGACTTATTTATTTATCTCTTCTATCAGGGGATAGGGATGACTTTTGAAATTTAAAACCCTTTAACTGCATGGCAGCTGACTTTCATTCTCACGTTCGATATCACTCTTTCGGAAACGAATGAGGTCAAGATCTAGATATTAATAATGTATTTGGTACTTCAAAGAGAGAAATATGAAGGATTTGAAACCTTATCTGTTCTGGAATTAAGCTTACATTACTTTTGCAGTCAAGAGCGTTCATGTTTTGAAATATTTTGAAATTAACCACAGGAAGCCCACACCAAGTTTTTAGTTGTACTTCTAGTACTCAGCTGAATTCTGCAGAACATAATATTTATGCCGTTTATTTCATTTTTGATATTCTAAGCTATAGCCACATGTGCTATTATGAGTGACTTTTTGATAAATGTTTGTTGTGCTCATCAAATCCCAACTGTATTACTATACAAATTATTTACACAAGACAACCACACGACCAGTATTACATGTAAGGGCATCTCATTTATTAGCCAGGTCATGACATCATGTCTTTAATGAAGATGTATAAAAAGACGTTTGGTGCAATAAATCACTTAATAATGCAAGCAACTAATGGATTTTTCATCTCATCGATAAATATCTCAGGAGAATTGTACTAACAAAACTTTTCATGACAGCTTGCCAATCCAAGGTGTTGCATTTACTTGGGTTACAAGCAATTGAAGAAGCTTCTTTGCTGGTAGCCTGAGTGAATGCAACATTTGTGTCTTTAGCTACATGTGTTCTGGGGCTGCTTGCTGCTTGTGCATGAACAGTTGGGTCAGTTAAGAACATGTGGTTTTCAAAAGAGATTATATGAAGAAATTCCAGGAAGCTGTTAAAACATTTCTATTCTGTAACACAAATGAATTAAACTCCGGGATTAAACTGGCAACCTGTTTATGTTGTAAATAAACACAAGTTGTTCAAATCAAAGCAAAAGAGCTCCTGGTTGTCACAAACAGCAGTAAATTAAAGGGTGCCTCTCCCATAGCCCGAGTGAATGCAATATTTGCATCTAGGTAATGTAAGACCACAGGTATCCCAAACTCATTTTCTGAAGTCTTCAAACAATGAAGAAATGATAAGAATTTCAGAAACTAAAGCGCATTTAAATAATTTCACAGACGTCTGCAACATCTAATGATGTGATTGGATGAAGGTCGGTTATGTTTTATGAGGCACTGCATACCACGCCAGGCTCAATTCTACCTGGCATGGGCACGAGTAAACGCACCATTGTGTGTCTAGTTATAGTTTAATTTATATTATTGACATTTCTTGGAAAAAAATATCCGCTCTGCAGTGCCAGCTAGCAAAAATAAAAGGCACCTGAAAGGTGCATGTATCTACTGCAGAAGTCTTACAGAAATATTCTTGACAATGTGAAATGCATTGGAAAGAAAAAACGAAGAGTGATGAAGAATTTTATGGAGTTGGACAGGGCAGTTTGTTATTACCTTGAATGTCTTTTTGAAATGTTTGGCAAAACTTGGTAAGTGATATTTTTAATAATGTTTTTACGTCCATCAATAGAGACAGCTTTCATAGACAGTGTCATAGGTTTTATAAAAGGAATTGCTAGTGTTTGTTTGGCCTTGCAATCAAGGTCCACATGTTTGAGCTCTTCGTGCATACAAAGGCCATTACATTTCCTTAATAGGAGCTGAAATATTGTATAATGAAGTGAGTTATTTGATAGTTTACACATGCAAATTATTGCCAAAGGCTCAAACGAGATCGAGACGAACACTTCAATATTGTATTATTTACACTCGAAAACGTCCTCAAAATTAAATAATGATTCAAAAATTCTCCATAAGAATAAACCTGACACATTCTATTACAGCTGAGCCTTATCAATTGCTATAAGAACATTGTTAAAAACATCACTTACCCAGTCACATGGAACTTCGTGCACACTTCACGCTTGTCAGTTTTTCCTGAATGTTTCCGAAAGACATTCGGTCGATTCGTACGTCATTTCGTCTCTACTTGTTTGTCCCCGCGTATTTTCCGAAAATATTCTGGCTTTTCTATTGTGAACACATTTCTATTGTTAACAAGCATAGAACTTCGTGTTAGAACTCATGCATGTTCTGGTGAATACCAATATACCGTGAACTCACAATTGGAGTGAAGCAATTGAAAGCCTATTTCCCAGCTAGCAGTTGGTGTGGGAAAACGTTTTTTCCCAGCTAGGATGAAATCTGGAATATTTTCCCAGCTAGGATGAAAACGGGAATATTTTCCCAGCTAGGATTAAATTCGATTATTTTTTCATGAAAAATAACTAAAACAGCGTTTTTCTGTCAGCCAGAAAATATTATCAACACTGTTTTGTTAGCTAGTAACATATTCATGTAAAAATCAATATTATTTAAACATTTTATAGATCTTCCATAGGCATTTAAGTTTACAGTAACTTACCATTTGACGAATTCTTAGCTTATTACTGATAGCCATCCTCTTTGTTAACTTCTTCTCCATTATGATGCAAACAAATCACATAACGAGACATAATTTTGGCGACAGATTTAGTGAATGTGGTATGTTTACACAATCGGGCCCCATTGCTACGACAAAGCACTGTCACCCTAATAGGGATGTCCGTTTTAGCGGCACTGGCACAAGGTATGCCAGACTTGTAATTGACATAAGTTAAAGCCGATTCAAAGTTATTGTCTTGGACCCATTCATTTTAACAAAAGGCTTGGCGATTATCAACAATAGAGAGGTTTTTTATTGAATTTCCATCCTGTCCACGTGCGAAGTGCAATTTTGGCCATTGTAGTGCTGCCATATACTTTAATTTTCCACATTTTCGATTTCCAGTTATGGGGAAATTATTATCAAAATTTGAAGTACTTTTTTGATGTAAAATGTGAAGAATTAATTCGTGATTACACTCATGTTGCCGTCGTTTCATTTTAAGTTTTTTTTCCTTTTTTCTTCTTGCCATCCAAGCATTTCTGTAATGGTGTGGAAAGTCATGCCCGGGTAAACTATTACTAGTTGAGCATTTCAGCTTTAGAAAACTGTTGTCCTTTTCCAGTTTCCCGTTTGGCGTATGGACGTGACAGCTGTCATGCTCTTTGCATGGTTGGTTTGCATTTCAAAGAAAGAATTTGACAGAAAACTGTAATATCAGTGTGAACAGAAAACTGCGTATTTTGTTTCTTGCATAACTTTGACTTTGAGATGAAATTTTGTTGAACCACTTCATGTAAGGAAAGACTTCTAGCAAAGCTATTGACAAACAATTTACGGGGTATGACAAACCTTGTACACCTTGAGAAGGGTGACAAAAGCTCTGTTTATTACATGGTCAGCTATGGTCTTTGGTACCCAAGACATCTTCACCAGAGGGAGAGCTTATCTTGTCTGGTAGAATAGAATTATCCAGATTGCCAACAGGCATATTCATTATTTCCTTGCAGTTTTGGTATAAATTAAATGGGGTGCATTCTCACGGGACGATTGAATTTTTGACCGGTTGAAAAATGGACCTGGATATGCTGTTGGTACGAAAATTTAACCGGTCAAGCTGTTCACATGGTAAGACCTCGATACCAGTCAATATATCGACTGTGCCGGCTAAACAATTTTAAGTCGTATATCGGCCATGTAACAAACATTCAAATGTCTGCCTTTGGAATATTTTTTGTTTTTCGTTTCGCCTTTTTTTTATAAAATGGGCTGCCTGTGGTCCCATCGCGGAAATCAAAAATTAGCACCTTTCAAAGCCATTTATTTCTGAGCTGCCCTGGGCAGGACCAGTGATTATAATTCTCACTCCACAAGAGGGACAAATCCGCAATACATTGGTCAACTTCGCCTCGCACGTCTACTAATACTAACAGAGCTTCAAGAATTCAAAAATTAAACGAGACTTACCTAAGTCGATGTTTGATTGGAATTCTTCTTCGACATCAGTCAGGAACGAAGGAGTTACATGAGAAGCATGCGCATGCGTATCAAGTCAGTCTTTAAAGCGAGTGTTAACAGGAAAAATTGAAGGAACGAAGGAGTAGGGTGGGAGGTTAACCCGGGAAGGGCATGTAACTCCTTCGTTCCTGACTGATGTCGAAGAAGAATTCCAATCAAACATCGACTTAGGTAAGTCTCGTTTAATTTTTGAATTCTACCTCGACATCAGTCTTAGTCACTGCGGAGTTACATGAGATTTTAAAGTCCTGTTGACACGAATCTATTCACTGGTGCCAATGATGTTCAACGCAAGGTTTTATTAATAATAAACAAGTATCATTTGGCTTACAAAACGTTTCTCGAATCCGCAGAGTATGCCTCTAAGTGTCTCTTTGGCTGATAGACCCTACGAGGGATTTTGAAAGTGTTCTATTATCTTAGATCCAAAGTTTCTTTCAATGGGCTTGTGGTAATACTTGGCAAATGTATCTGCGTTCGACCAGCCCCCGGCTTTCATTATTTCTTGGAGTGTTAGTCCTGCGCTAGCACTGTACGACGTTGCTGCAGATCTTCCACTGTTCCCTGAGAATGTAGTGACATCTATTCCAGCATCCTTAAGGATCGACTTCACCCACTTCCCAACTGTAGTGTTAGATACTGGTTTATGTGGTTTGATATGACTCAAAAGAAGTTGTGAATTGTTGTTCCTTATTTTCTGAGTCCTGGCCAGGTAATCTTTTAAGTGAGTCACTACACAGAGGCTTTTATCTGGGGTGTATGCCTCCAGTTCTAAAGGCTCAAGGTGTCTTCCTGGTCTGGACGTTAACAACCCTAAATCGAAATTTAGATTTTTAGACTAGTGTGAATGCAGCTGTGTTTTGGACAAATTCCTTACATACATAAAGCAAATTTGTCCCATTGCCAATGTTGAAAAAGATCATGTATTCAATAATGTTCAACTCTATGAAATGCATTGATTGTGGTCATTGAAACATTGACTTTGCTTTTGTATGAAACAAGTTTAACAATAAAATGAGTCAAAGCTGTCCACAACCTTATAGCACAAAATGCATTACTTAAAAGTATTTATAGATAGAAAGCAACAAAATGGACATTTTATGATAATAAATCTTTCATTGAAAATGCTCTCTATAAAAATTTGGTCACAATGCTACTTTATTCCACCATCAAGTAATATTAATTGACATAAATCAAAATCTTATCACTAATAAAAAGATTTACAAAATCAACAAAGACAATTCAGACAAATTTACCTCTCTTTAATTATAAATACATATTTCAAAACAAAAATGTACAAAATAATCTCAATGTGTCACATAATTATGTATAATGAGATGTATTCTATAGGTTGGTACATTATTTCCATTGATAACTGAATTCCACATGATCTTAAGGTGATCAAAGCATATTTATATGTGAAATCTAATCTACAAATGTATCACACATATTTATATGTGAAATCTAATCTACAAATGATCCAAGCATATTTATATGTGAAATCTAATCTACAAATGATCCAAGCATATTTATATGTGAAATCTAATCTACAAATGATCAAAGCATATTTATATGTGAAATCTAATCTACAAATGATCCAAGCATATTTATATGTGAAATCTAATCTACAAATAATTCATAATCTACAAGTGATCAAAGCATATTTTCTAAATAACTCTGACCGCTGAGAAACATAAGTTGAGTGAAGTTTTTTAACCCGACCTTGCTCATCAAAAAACGATACTGTTGCATGAATAATTGTACAAATTATTTGGCACTGGAATATTTAATTTGGCGTTGGACTTCAGTTTATCTGACCGAATTTCAAATTGAGACTTCATCTACACAGAACTAACTTATCTAACACATAAATTGCAATTGTTTCTTTTGAAATACGTTTGAATTTCTCGGCCGAACTAAACTGTAACGTCGGGACTGCAACTTCACACTACTTACGTCTGAAGTAATTCGAATATTTTAACGGTCATGCATATATATGTGTTCTGTTGCTCAATTCGCTTTACATTTTCAACAGGATGCGGTGAAATGTTTCCACGTCTTTAAACCACATATTTCGGTCCAAATCGGCGGACAATTTCCAGTTCATAAAGTTCCAGATAAAGTTCCAAAGTTTAACTGAACGAGGACAAATTGTCATTCGATCCAAATTCCAAGTGATCGTTTTGATTTGAAAATTATCCTACCATTTTCGATTACTTTCAGTTGTCTCCCCTGCTGTATTTTAGATTTGATTTTACGTTTTAATGCAGGCCAACGATGTACGTCTTTGAGACAGGCCAACGTCAGTTACATTTGCTTGAAATCCAACATAAACCGTGACCTTTTGCAGTGTTAATCCCATTAGGAGCAAGTGATAACATGACGAGTATGCGCGAACCGCTGGACAGAAGTGGCTTCAATTACGGTTTTAACCTGGTTTAGGGCTACCGATAAAGAGAGTCGTATACAGTCTCCCAAAAGTTTTTCGGAGCATTACAGTCCAGTGTAGAAGTACGAACAGCTAGAAATAATCCTTTCAAAATTATCCATTTGTCCAAGACAATAGAAGTTGGAGACATACGCAGATCACTCGCTGCTAATCCCATTATTATTTACCTGAGATCGGATATACTTTCAAGTGTATCAAACTACACGACGATATCCGATCTCAGGTGCAAAAGGTCACGGTTTACGTTGGATTTCAAGCAAATGTAACTGACGTTGGCCTGTCTCAAAGACGTACATCGTTGGCCTGCATTAAAACGTAAAAATCAAATCTAAAATACAGCAGGGGAGACAACTGAAAGTAATCAAAAATGGTAGGATAATTTTCAAATCAAAACGATCACTTGGAATTTGGATCGAATGACAATTTGTCCTCGTTCAGTTAAACTTTGGAACTTTATCTGGAACTTTATGAACTGGAAATTGTCCGCCGATTTGGACCGAAATATGTGGTTTAAAGACGTGGAAACATTTCACCGCATCCTGTTGAAAATGTAAAGCAAATTGAGTAACAGAACACATATATATGCATGACCGTTAAAATATTCGAATTACTTCAGACGTAAGTAGTGTGAAGTTGCAGTCCCGACGTTACAGTTTAGTTCGGCCGAGAAATTCAAACGTATTTCAAAAGAAACAATTGCAATTTATGTGTTAGATAAGTTAGTTCTGTGTAGATGAAGTCTCAATTTGAAATTCGGTCAGATAAACTGAAGTCCAACGCCAAATTAAATATTCCAGTGCCAAATAATTTGTACAATTATTCATGCAACAGTATCGTTTTTGATGAGCAAGGTCGGGTTAAAAAACTTCACTCAACTTATGTTTCTCAGCGGTCAGAGTTATTTAGAAAATATGCTTTGATCACTTGTAGATTATGAATTATTTGTAGATTAGATTTCACATATAAATATGCTTGGATCATTTGTAGATTAGATTTCACATATAAATATGCTTGGATCATTTGTAGATTAGATTTCACATATAAATATGCTTGGATCATTTGTAGATTAGATTTCACATATAAATATGTGTGATACATTTGTAGATTAGATTTCACATATAAATATGTGTGATACATTTCACATATAAATATGCTTGAAACAATTGTTATTGTGATTTATATGTCCCTGTCAGTCTTGAGGACATTGATTTGTACATTAGTGAGAGAAATGTGTATGTCTCTGACAGAATTGATATAAAACTGTTCAAAGTTGTAATAACAATAAAAATATTCAAGGAAGAAAGGAAGATAAATTGAATTTTGTTCAAATTGTCATTATGAATTGGAAGCAAATTATTTTTGACCAATGAAATGATATAAAATGCACATTTTAAGAAAGAATGTAAAACATCAATTCAAGTGGCATAGTTTAATGTACATTTTACTGGGGCAGAGATGCAGGTATATTGATTTTTGTTCAAAACATGTATATATTCACAGAAGTCCAAAAATCCAAATTTGGAGTTAGGGTTGTTGTTTTAAGTTTATCCTTAATCGTAAAAATGTATTTATCGTGCATAATTTGCATAAATGCCGTGTCAAGTTTGGAAATTGTTTGACAGCGTTGGCCTGTCAACAAACATAATAACATAGTCAGTTTCATAGTCAGGGTTTTCAAACTCAGCTCGGCTAAGGGCTTGATTGCTCTCAAATGACGGAGCACTATTCCAACATCCCATACATAAGAGTACTGTGGTAACGAAGGCTTCATTTCAAAAACTCCTTTAAGAAACCGAGACACTAAAGGATGCGTCCCAAACGTAGAATTTGGAACAGATATGACTATAGAAAGTGATGATCTAGCAGTGTTAATTGCACTATATCCTAATCCCTCTTCATACAGAGAGGCCAGAAATTCAATCCCATTTTCAACGCTAGCATTAAGGGGGTTCCACTCATTTTTCTGACAAAATGCTTGCCAGCGTTGAAGATAACTTTGATATTGTTTCCTAGTAGGGGAGCGCCAGGAGGCTAAGATAACATTCTTCGCAGTAGCTGAAATGGACTTTGACTCTAGGAAGGTGCTGATAAATGGCATACTAATAGCTTGAGTTTCTTGTGTAACGGATGTAGGGTTTGAGGCGCACTCGGTAATTGTAGCAGATCCTTGTGTGGTTGCAATTCGACTGGCGGCTGTACAAGCATCTTCATTGCTTTCGGATACCAAGCTTGCGTGGCCCACGCCGGGATCACAACCACCCCTGAATGCTCGATCTTCGGTTATCTTTTTCAATACTATTGGGTATCAAGCTAAAAGGGGGAAAGGCATAAAACAATTTATCAGCCCACTGCAATGAGAACGCGTCAACAGCGTAGGCCCCAGGGTCTGGTCTGTATGAGACATAACAGGGAAATTGTTTGTTTAATCTAGATGCAAAAAGATCAATCTCGGGTGATAATTGAAGTGCTAACAAAGCATTATGAACTTTAATCTTATCTAACATCCATTCATTATCAGACCTATTGGTCCTTGACTCAAGGTCAGCATCAACATTCAATTTGCCTGGAATGTGGCTTGCAGTTAACCAGACGTTGCGCAATGCAGCCCATTCCCAGATTTCTTTGCATAAAGCATTCAAGACTTCCGAATGGCTTGTGCCCATGTGATTAACAACCGCAACAGCTGTACTGTTGTCTATTCTTACTCTTATATGAAGATTAGTTTGATGCTTAAAGAACGTTTTTAGACCCAAGAAAACGGCTAACAACTCTAGATAATTAATATGGAATTCACGTTCTCTGTGTGACCAAAGCCCACCGGTGCGTTCGTTCAGATGTACAGCACCCCAGCCTTCATTGCACGCATCTGTTGTAAGAACATGTGTTGGTTGCGGCCGTGCGATAAGGTTATAGGCTGAAAGCACATTCCTGATCCACCACCCCAACTCAATGCGAGAATTTCCGGAGAGAACCATGCGGGACTCAAAATTGCCACAAGCTAACCTCAGAGCGCGCGTTTTGTCCCTTTCTAATGTACGGTAATACAAAGGCCCATACATTACCCCCGGAAAAGAGGAGACTAGCTTCCCGATTGTACAAGCCGTCTCCCTAATGGTGGGTTTTTTAGCGGATAATAAAGTGCTACAACATGAAAGAACATTGTCCGCTTTTTCTCTTGTTAGTCGTATTGTCATATTGACGGAATCTATAACAAAGCCCAGGAAAACTAAAGTCTGTGATGGATTAAAGACTGATTTTTCTGGGTGAATGACAAACCCTAGAGAGTCAAAAAGCTTGATTGTATCAGCTACATTTATGACGCACTCTCCATATGTTTTTCCCATGAGAAAGAGGTCATCAATATAACCTAGGCATACATGGCCGGCGAGGTGAAGGGTTGTTAAGGGAGGCTTCAAAAGCTTAGTAAACTTTCTAGGTGCACATGAAAGGCCATTTGGTAAACATGTATATTGATAAAGTTGGTCTTTCCATATGAATCTTAAATATTTTCTGTCTGACCTAGCAACACGAACAGAATAGTATGCGTCTTTGAGATCTACCGACGCCATATAACACTCTTTTTCTACCAGCTTGATCACGGTATTAAGGGTATCCATTTTAAAATGAACTTTGTTGGCAAACGCATTAAGATGCTTAAGGTTAAGTATTAATCTATGCGTGCCATCTTTCTTTGGTCTGGTGAAGATATCAGAGATGATCTCACCCTCTGTATGCCCGGTGGGCTCTATCACACCTTTCGCTAACATTTTTTCAATCTCTGCGTTAATAGCCAGTTTTTCCCCGGGTGGTAACACTGACTTGTGGAGTCTGTGTTGTTCAGGTTGATCAAGAAAGTCAATTGTCAACCCCATTACCGTAGATAAGATCTCAACATCGGACGTTATCTGCCGCCAGGCAGTCAAGGAATGTTGTATATTTCCTGCCTTAAAAGCCTGGCTTTTCTTAGTCAAATATTCTACTGTTATTGTGTCAATAGCAACTTCAGTTTGTTTGCCAGGGCTTACCTGTTGTTTGAGTTGTTCTAGCTCCGCCATTATTTGTCTTCTTTCTGACTCTTGGCTTTGTAATGGTGTTTTTTCTTTTGGCCTTTCCCCAAAAAATAACCCCCTACGCTTATTGTGAGCGCCGCGGTAGCCTGAATACTGTGAGTAATGATTCTCTGCCCCTGCATGTGAACGATGGTTCTTGTAAGGACGTTTCCTTGAGCTCACCGTGTTACTCAGCTTAGTTGTTTCTTTTGCATCTCGTACTTGTTTGGCCAAGTCGTTGCCAAATAAGAGCTTTGGTGAGAAGGCCTGCTCTTTAGAGCAAAGAGCATGGTAGTCGGCATGTATAGACGGTTTTATTTGATCACGTCGTATAATTGAGATCTCGTTACAGGCATGGCCTAGCAATGCTAATGAATCCACCCCATCATCCAGGAATTCCCGTTGGGAACAGTCGCTTTTCAATGATAAAATCTTGTCGCATAAAGTGATGAGGGCAGATGAGGCACTCTGGAGGGTTTGTTGAATATTGGACAACCTCAAGTCGAACTTACGGCGGTAAGGCGGTAGTTGCTCCCAAAGTTCAGCATTAACTTTGGGCACCCCCATCTCAGCGCAATTTTCTGGTAGAAGATGTTTTTCAAGGACGCTGGCCAGTTTTTCTTTGCTCAGCTTTGTGCCCCACCGCCTAACCGCCATATCAGCTAGTTGCTGCGTGACTTTTGGCCCAAGTTTCTGGTCCTCCGCAATAGCGACGTCCAATTCTTTGAGGACCTCAACACATTCCTCCTCTGCTTGGGCCTTCGCGCCAATTTTGCCGGTGGCTGCTTGTTGTGCCTGGGACGTCCCAAGCAACGCATCCATTTCATCTCCAGACGCAAACGTACTTAATGCGTCCTCACAGTTCCCCGCAGATTCTGATTCCGATTCATACACGGAGGAGCAGCGGCTGGCCCTTCTAACACGGCTGGTAGCCTGATCAGTGCCTGGTGGGCTAGTAGTATGAGTGGCGGGAACACGATGACTCTCTGTCGTGGGCAAGAGATTGTCGCATAATCGGACGAGAAGGTTCGTCATGGAACTCATATTGGTGTTTATATTTGTTAGAGTTCCGTCGAGCTTCTCAAAACCACCCTGAGGCGGGTTTTCATCTCCTGTACCAACAGGCGAGTCGGTTTCTGCTTGATGAGTTTCCATAATAAAGAGGCTAAAAGGATGAATAAACTAAAAACAAACGTGTGTATACTGTTAGAGAACTTTCTCAACATGAATTACGATAATTTCAGTACTTACAACTATTGATATATTACTAATCGGTACCGGTTTTCACGTTGCAATTATTGTAGTAACGGAGCTCAACTAAAACGCTGTCGATGACAAGATAGCAAGGAATGCAATGACTAGATAAGCAAGCGCATGCTTCTCATGTAACTACGTAGTGACGTCAGACTGACGTCGAGATAGAATTCTCTGCTACGCTGGCAAAACTAACAATAACAATGACGACTACCTAGCTAGACTGGGTTTTAGCGCTTACGTGATACATGTGCAAAGACATTAGAAGAGATTGAACGCTTTGAATGGAAATAAAAAACTTGCAGGCATGAATATGTTGAGCCTTCTAAATACGTTTGTGGCTTTGAAGTCTGCAGAAAAAAAAACTTACTGAAATTAGAGAGTTCTTGATTATATTAATTAACAAACAGAAGACGTAGTTGCGAGCAAATCTGCTCCAAATCAAAGCTACGAAAACAAGCAAAAAAACGGTAAAGGAATATAGGGACTGATGTGGAGCTGAAATGCAAACAGCATCGACAGCATCACTTATCGTTCAAGTAATATACAGGGCGCGTAATTCTCTGTCGCAAGTCAGCGTTATATCTATAAAGATCCGGAACTGAAGGCAAACCGGTAAAGCGCGCGCCATCGAGTTCCTCGGCTCCGTATTTTTTTAACTCAGTCAAATGACAAACTTTTCGTATTGAATACAAACGAGAATATTAATTCGCAAGTAAAAATTTTGAACATAACCTCCTGCAAAAAAGAAACTATGATAACTAATCTGAATTTGACTATGAAATAATTCTCCGTATTTTCCGCACATAAACATGGCAGGGTCCTGTTATAAGTTAGGATATGTTTGAAAATTAAAAACAACATTTCCCCTCCAAAAATGTGGAAAGATCTTAGTTTTACATTTTCCCTATGCTTGCTATAAATCAGCTGATGAATCTCATTATTTTTGTCTTGACTGGATGACAAAACTGGTTTGACTAGGGGGCAAAAGCTCTCATCCAGAAAGAGTCCTTTTGTAAACTTGTAATTCAGCTGGTAAAAATTCCACACGAGACAGGATATGACACCTATTGATAGCAGGCAGTTTGTGCTATTTTCCAAGTTTCAGTATTACACGATGATCAGTGTTGGTATTTTTACTGGTATCCTTATTGGTCCTTTTTACTGTTTTTATGATAGAGAGAGAACAATGGCTTGAAAGTTGAGATGTGACTTTGAAACAATAGTCCCTTATTTTGTGCCAAACTCGCTGTTGTGCTGCTAAAACGGACATCCCTAAGGGGGAAAATGTTTGTAGCGCCATAAACATAAAAGGCACTTATTTTAATGCCAATGCAAGTTCAACGGTTTCAGGCTTTTCGTTTTCACGGTAACGTAACTTTTTCCCCTCTATTGAGATCCATCTCTATTCTTTCTTACATAATATTAATCACCTGACTGCAGAAACTGCTTTCACAGAAGATTCAATAGAAGTGACGTTACAACCAGCCAGCGATAAGTTGATGCAGTTTTCTTTGATCAAGCCACATGCATGATATTGCTTTAGAAACTGTTTTTCTTTCTTTTTGAACTGTCCTTTTTGTGGCTACAGCCTCAAAGAGGCGAAGCCACTTAGTCGTCGGGTTGTAAGTAAGAGTGTGCGTAACTCCACAGGAAGCCCAATAATAAACTTCGGAACCAATCATTGATCAACTTTGAACGAGTAGACAATGATCAATAATGATAAACAAAGGACACTTTGAAATAAAATAATTTCGACTCAGTGTTAAAATAAACAGAAACAAAAAGATTTTGGAAAGAGAACTACTGCCTGAGTCTGTCAAGAAAACAACAACAAAAAGGCGTATTGAGTTTACCACACGGATTACATGCTATGCGCACAACAGATAAAAGTTCGTGAGGATTCTCTTCTGTCAATTCGACTAATTATTTACAGCTTCAAAATATACATGACCTCTAAATTGTAGTTTTATTTTTAACTTAATCGCTGGAGGACGAGGCAGAATGTTACATGTCTTATCACATTGCACTGGTACATTGCAAATAGAGCCTTTAATCTTATGTTGCTGACCTTTAGGCATAATGACAATTTTTTCAAATACATGTACTATACGCTGTGCTATCAATATTTGTTCTAATTTTCGTAGACATTCAAGTTCAGTTTGTAAAACTGTTGTGGTACATTTGAGCATATTTTATGATAAACAAAGCTTGCTACTGAGTTCACGGCTACGATGACAACGTAAATGCCTATAATTATAATAAACAAACCTTGAATAACGAGATCTAATATTATCTGTGATCTTTATTGTGACTTCTGCATCATTATATGCAAGTACAGTCAAGCAACTAGTCTTATCTAATACATCACAATCACTGAACGATGAAATGACAACAGTTTGAGTATAGCAGTTGAAGAACTTGACTGTTTTGTGCCCTAATAAAGTTAATAATATTAAATAAGGAAAATAAAACATACTTTCTTGAAGTAAAAAGAATAAAAGAAACAGTGTACTTAGCATTATTATAAAAGAAACTAGACGCACAATGGTGCGTTTACTCATGCCCAGCCCAAGGAATTGAGCCAGCTTGGGATACCTGTGGTCTTACATAAGCTAGATGCCAAAGCTGCATGGTCTTTGGCAGCCATCAGTTTATTTGCTTGGTTGCCCATCCAGTTTGTAATATTTTCAAATAATAAAATTTAAGTGTCTAATGTATTCTAGAGTTACTTTGCAGATGAAAGAAAAAGGATTATTTGGTTTGTATTAGTAATGTTGTTACTGAAAACAAAACAAAACAAAAAGATTTACTGTCTGCTATTAGTTAGCCAATTCTTTTACTAGCAAAGGAATATGCTCGATTGCCTAAGCATCAATTTGGGGAACAATAAATCAACATTTCTATGCACACACATTCCAGCTGACTTTTTTCTGGGGAGGGAGAACAGGACAATCCAGAGAAAAGGGGTCATCCTGCACTACCATTAGAATGAAGCTTCTGATTTGTTCAAATATCAAAAACAAAGAATATGTGGATTATGATGAACAATGCCTTTTGTTCTACATTTAATCTCTCTCCCTTTTTTGGTTTTGCCATTCTTTGTTACTTGAACAAATCACAAGCACTGTTCTGACCACAGTGTATTACTGGAGAAAAGCACCAGAACCCAGGGGGGGGGGGTACTCCTTCCAGTTTTGGGTAGGGATGTGCCGCTGAGCCCCTCAAACCCTGACCCTGTTCTAGAGTAAAAAAGCTTAAAACGCTACCCTGTTCCAGAGTAAGTACCACAAAAATATACCCTGTCCCAGTGAAATGTTTTGCGTTTTTACATGCAATAGTTTGTTATTGGTTTTGTCTAGCATTTATTAATGAAGAGTCAATCTGATTTTCCGACTGATTTCTTTTGGTACCTAATTACAGAGCAACGTTTTTGCAACATCCAGATGTACTTTGTAAAAAAGCTACCCTGTTCCAGAGAGAGAAACAGCTATTTTATATACCCTGTTCCAGAGTAAAATCGCTGAAAACCATACCCTGTTTGGCGACACGTACCCGTATAGCAAATATATGGGAGTACCCCCCCCTCCCCGGGCACCAGAAACAAGGCAGAAAACAAACCCTTTAGCATTTAAGTTTCTCATCAAGTGATTTGTTGCACCAATCTTCCTTTTATACATCTTCCTCATGAAAGACAGAGGTTATCATAGAAACTTGGCTAATAAATTAGATACACCTCCCTGAAAACTTGTGTGAATAATTTCTATACAGTTTCAAATAGATGTACGCAACAAAGACTTAACACAAAGATGTACTATAATAGCTTAGAAGTAGAATATCAAAATGATATAAAAGTCATAAATACTTAATAAGTTCAACCAAACTCTTGGTTTGGGCTCCCTGTGGTTGCCTATTCTTTTGTGATATCAAAATCAGCAAACTGGAAATATGAATGCTCTTGACTGCACAAGGAATATAATTCCAGAACTGATAACGCTTTGAATCCTTCAAATTATTCTATAAGTACCAAAGAGATTTTTAGTACCAAACACAAATATCTCAGTGACGAGTGAAAGACGCTTTAGCTTTTAGTTACGCTTTATCGCACTTCAGGGCCATTTGTTTGACTCAGTGTTACACTTACACTTTAAATAGTACATTTTGTTTCCCGGGTTTATGAAAACCACTCTAATTATTGGTTTCAAAGAGTAAGCTTAAATCAAATCGAACATGGAAATATAATTCAACTGCGGCCTCGAATTAAGAAAGTTTTGTCAGTAACATATGAAAATGCTAGTCATCTAAAAATTCCAAAAGTCTAAACAACAGAGGGTTATAAATATATGTCTCAAACCATTAGTCATGTTTTAGAAAGCGAGATTTGCAAGCTAACATTTGAATATATTGATGATTTGTAAGTAAATTTTGAATGAAGAAGCTTGAATTTACCTTGATTGAGACTCATTACGACTTCAACACGGTTTAATCTTGGACACTAACGATTGGTATTGACTGCTGGTATTTACAACTAAGGGCTCACAAAATATGAATATTTATCATATTTAGGCATCGATGATTGGTCAAAACCCTGATCTGAATCATAAAGGCAAGCTTAGCACTAGGGTGATTGTGTTTGCTAACACATCCTCGTTATACTTTTCATTAATGGACTTCTATATCTAAGGCCTAGTTCAAACGTCGCATCTCACATGTGCTGAATTCAATGCAAATGAGATGATAATGAGTAGAAACAAAAGATTTGACTAATTTGCATTGAATTCGACACATGTGAGATGCGACGTTTGAACTAGGCCTAATTATTCAAACTTAATCATGTTGCAGAAAACAATTCAAAGAACAATGCCGTAAAAGCATATCAAAGAGTTTTTGGTAGGCTAAAGTTTTCGAAATGAAATACTAAATATCTTTGTTTAGCTTTGATGATGTTCAAAGATGATATAGAAGCAAGGAGAGGAAAAGAAAGATAGAGTCTGAGAGAAAGCGTACTTTTTTGCTGCAATAAAATAAAGAATATGAATGCTCATATCAGTCCTATTCGTTTGTTTTCATCATCATCTAAATAAAGTGTAGTCTTCAAGTTGTTGTTCTTATAGATTCTTTAGAAACAACGTTATTTTTTTATAGTCTCTGTTTTCAACTGATTCGTTTAGTGCTTCTTTAGCAGATATCTAAACGTCGACAATCTTGTGATACTCATAAAGTTATTAATTGAGTTTCATTATTATTTAATTAAGTTTCAGCCAGTAACGATCTTTGAAATCGGTATTATGAAAAGGCAAAACAAGCTATTATCCTCATAATCAAAGTGGATCCCACATTTTGAAGAAAGGAACTGTATGTTATAATAAAACTCAAAGCATGACCTTCAAAGAATAATTTGCCGCGAGCTTGCACAATAAACGTAAAGTGAAGCCGAAGCTTGTATCACGGCACATTAATTAATGATAATAGCTAGTACAGGGCCTGGTTTTTCCGAAGCGGGCTCGCGCTAACGTAGAGTTAAAGTATTTTTCGGTAACACTAACATACTTTAAAACAACCAGGCTCTGAGTTCAGTAAAAACGAGTCCAAGCACGTAGTTGAAAATATATTTAATTCACTGTTGGTTACAAGTGAATTAACTGATTCAACACAAGACATTAGTAACGTGAAGATATTTACCCGTAACAGAATCCCACGCAAAGTTTTGCTTGTATTGAAATATACTAGTTTTTGTTGAAGAAAATTATGGAAATATATGCGAAAGGCTTCTAGCAAACACAATAAAGTTGAATGAAGAAACCTGAATGTAAGTCATGTTTGAACACTGGATTAACACGTTACTGTTAGGTCTCTCTGAAACGATTGTCTAGATCGCCATATATGGTGTTGCATGCATATATACATATTAATTGACCGCACAGAGTGCGGTCCTTAGTGTCCACAAATAAACCGTGTTGAAGTCGTAATGTCACGAGAGACTCCTATAACACAATGGCTCGATCCGACTGCATTTATAGTAAAGTTTAAGTTACTAAACATTCCTGACTCGTGAAAATAACTCTCTGTTTTGCTCAGAAAAATTACTGCTTTGCTTTGATATGATGCAAGTCAAACTGAGCTGAGTCATGTCGCGATGGTGAAATGTGTGTGGCCTCGTTTCCATGCCTGCCTAATTTGCATACACATTTGCGACTACGACCAAACATAGGTAGATAGATAGATTGAATGACAGACCTTGACTCGTGCCGGCCTTATGGCCTGGGCACGAGTAATGATCATCTTTGATGTCCCTTTGCCTTGAGTGTGGGATGGTTTTGTGTAAACACAGTCGCTAGTCTTGTATCTTGTTCGCTTGAAATCCTCATTTTTTGCTTGGTATATCTTTGTTCACATTCTGTACTTGGATTCTTTGTGGTTTTAGAGTTGGTATAAGCTGAAATATAAGTCGCTTTTGTATAGATAGGTAGCTTGTTTGGCTTAAGTTTGAATTTATCTCAACAAATGCCCTTTTGCTTGGATATTTCCCGAACAAGACGACAACACGCATGCATGGGCATTTTGATGACCAAGACAACAAATAATAACAATAGCGAATTTTCAACATGGGCTTCGCTTCCACAGGAAGCCCATGTAATTAGAAGTGACTTGACCAATTGTGTTTCGAACATGTGTGTCGGGCGCATAGCAATAAAATCGTTGGTAAGTTGTTTAGTGGCTGTGAATATTTAATTCTTTTGTTAAATTATCTTCCAGGGGAGAAAATATTTTTGGCATTTTGTTTGACAGCTACACTTTTATGTTTCTGGAGTTACAGCAAATTGACAATCAAAATTTATAAAAAAAACCCTTACTAATCATCTAAGAGCTCAGTAGTCTGATGTAAGAAATTACAATAAATAGCCAGTATTTCAACACTGTATCTCATTAATTTACTGACGCTTTCTTTCTATCCCATAAGGCTGTAGCCACATTTGCTTAGCAAGCGCCTATTTTTAATACTGTTTATCTGTTTTTGTTGTTGTTCCTTGATAACAAAACCAGTCCTTTTTTTGTTGTCTTCATTTTTGTTGGGTTAATGAACGTTTTGACCTTTCGTAATTTTTGTTGATGTTATTTAATTGTCCACCTTTTTGGATTAACACATCTTTCGTCTCTTCCATAACGTTGTGGTTATACAAACATCTCCACAAAGAAAAGTGACCAGTAGTAATCCTCAATACTTTGTTTGTTGAATTGAAATGTTCTACATGAAAATTCAGAGCTTTGCATCGGAGAAGGAAAGATGGTAAAAATTTCAGTCTGGGTATTGCAAAAACAGTTCCTTAATTTAACTTGAAGTATATTAAAATCAACCATAACCTTTACAAAAATCTAAACAGTGTTGGTGACCAAGCCGAGGAGCAATGTTCAGTAGTTTTCCCAGAAGATTCAATAGATGTCACATTCTAACTAGACAGAAGAAGACATCCAAGCTATGCCCCCACTGAAAGTAACATCAGGACAGCTTGTGGAGAGTGACCAGGAAAAAGCAGAGGCCCTAAACTTACAGTTTACACAGAACTTCTCCCAAGAAGATAACAGTTATGTCCCATACCTTAAGCGCACATTTCCTGTGATGCCTGATATAGTTGTGACTGAGAGAGGAGTACACCAACTTCTAACCGAACTTAAGGTCAACAAAGCAGCAGGCCCCGATGATATACATCCTAGAGTTCTCAAAGAAATGGCAGGTCGAATTTGCTCCTGTTCTATCAACAATCTTCAAGAAATCTCTTGCCCTCGGTGAATTACCTAAGGACTGGCTACTGGCTAACATTTGTCCTATCTTCAAGAAAGGGAACCGATCGTTACCAATTAATTACCGCCCGGTATCTTTAACGTGCATCGTTTGTAAGCTGCTGGAGCATATTGTCTGCTCCAACGTCATGTCTCATCTCGACAAGCATGGAATACTCTCAAGCAATCAGCATGCCTTTAGAAGATATCACAGCTGCACTACACAACTCGTAACTGTCATAAATGACTGGGCACAGGCGTTAGATAATAGATCACAAGTCGATGTGTTTATACTTGACTTTGCCAAGGCGTTCGATACGGTCCCGCATGAAAGACTCAAAGCTAAACTGTTCTAATATGGAATAAATGGGACAAACTTGCAATGGATTCATTCCTTCCTGTGCGGGCGTAGACAAAGAGTGGTAGTGAACGGCTCGAAATCCAAGTGGTCGGCAGTACGGTCAGGTGTACCGCAAGGAACAGTTCTCGGCCCCGTCCTATTCAACCTGTTTATTAATGACATTACACAAAACATCCAATCTAATGTACGATTATTTGCTGATGATTGTGTTTGTTATAGATCTATCACTACTACAGAAGACTGCACCAAACTCCAACAGGATATATCGAGACTTGCTGACTGGGCTAAGATATGGAACATGAAATTTGAACCTACCAAGTGCAAGAAAATGAGGATAACTAGAAAAACCAAACACAACATCCAGTTTTGGTACTCTCTAGATGGTATAGTCTTAGATTTTGTTAAACACACCAAATACCTTGGCATCACAATCTCCGACGACTTAAGATGGAACAGACATGTCAATGACATCTGTAACAAAGCCAATAGAGTTCTTGGTTTACTCAGAAGGAATCTATATTTCTGTAATTCACAAGTCAAGGAAGCTGCATACATAGGACTCGTTAGACCTATGGTGGAATACGCCAGTGCTGTATGGGACCCGTATACTGAAAACCTGAACTGCGAATTGGAAAAAGTGCAACGCCGTGCGGCAAGATTTGTGTCTTCTAACTACACAGATTACGAACCTGGTGCCATGACTAACATCCTCAAGAACCTTGGTTGGCAACCACTCGAAGAACGAAGGAAATTAGCAAGAATAACCCTTTTCAACAAGGGGATACATGATCTGGCTGCTCTACCCCTGGACGTCCTCACCAAACCGACAAGAAAATCAAGGCATATGCACTCTGAGTACTTTGTCCCTATTTTTGCAAGAACGAATATATATAAATTCAGTTTTGTTCCACGCACCATTACTGACTGGAACAGTCTATCTCAGTCTGAAATCGACAATTTACTGAATTAAGTTACTTACATATTTATTATTATAGACCTATTGGAACAATCTTTATTTACTTATTATTATATATTTTTTGGAACAATTATTTAAGTCAACAAACGACAATCTATTAAATTAAGTCATCTATTTATTATTATCTATTATTGTTATTTATCTATTTATTATTATCTATTTGTTATTATCTATTATTATCTATTTATTACTCACGTCGATTTGAGTTAACACGCTGTGCATTATATGTTATTTATAACGTAGCACATAATAAAGTGAAGAAGTTGAAGCACCTTTTTTTAAGCAGGGAAATGTTTGTGATCAGGTAGAAGATACGTATTCAGGAATTTTCACACATAATTCAGTGAAAAAGATGCACTTTGATGAGGAAGAGAATGGCAGGTACAGGCACAGTTCAATTATACATATCAGTCAAACATATCTCTATAAAAAGTTGTCATTCGCATGGCCATGAATTTTTTTTCCATTTATGGGCAGGCATTACCTTATTTGGAAGTCACGTAGATTTGTTTTTGTTGATTTTCCTGCAATTTGGAGCCTCAAACTGTCAAAATTCCATCAAAACTTGCTGATATCGTCATACTTGTCCAATATTACGAATAGATTCCATTGGAATTCTAGAATTCTAGTCGAGAATATATAGAATTTGGATTTCCTGTATTTAAATTCCAATTGTAGTTTTTGGGCTTCCTGTGTTAACTAAACAGGGAAACGGGGCCACCACCATTCGTTCTAATCGTTCTAGTGGTGAATTGGGATCCCTGTCTAACTTATTTTTTTTGGGTTTCCTGTGTTAACTCCTCAGTAGGGCCACCACTCCAATCGTTCTAATCGTTCTAGTCGTGAATAAACACAACAATATTAACTCACGGTCTTTGTCACCTTATACGAAAATCAAAATAATGTTACATGCGTCATTTTCAAAAGACAAAGAACGAAGTCAGCTCCCTGCCTTCAAGCTTGCAAAGTTTTACAATAACATCTTAAACTCACGGTCTTCGTCTCCTTATATGAAAATCAAAATAATGTAACATGCGTTGTTTTCAAAAAATAAAGAACGAAGTCAGTTCCCTGCCTTCAAGCTTGCAAAGTTTTACAATAACATCTTAAACTCACGGTCTTCGTCTCCTTTATGCCAAAATCAAAATAATGTAACATGCGTCGTTTTCAAAAGACAAAGAACGAAGTCAGCTCCCTGTCTTCAAGTTTGCAAGTTTTTATACAGCCAATCTAATTGCGCCGTTTTCAAACACGCTCGTAACAATCACATCTCAAAGATTAGAATTTCGTTGTTTACAAATATCTAACGCAATCTCATCTCATGATTGGAATTTCGTAGTTTACAAATGTCTTGTAACCCAACTCATCACTAAAACTGGAATTGCGCCGTTTTCAAATACGCTTGTAACAATCTCATCTCAAAGATAACAATTCCTCTTCCTCCACAATTTTGTCGTTTAGAAATATCTCATAACCAACTCATATGTCAGATAAGAATTTCATCGTTTTAAGAATACTTTAACAACAAACAAATATCCAAAATAAGAATACTTTCGTCACAATATTTTATGCACTAGCTTGTAATTTATTTACTACCATTTTTGTTCAAGCATTAAGCACGAAACAATTTTCGTGTTTGTTTACGTTTGAAACGCTTTGTTGGTTAAACTTTGACTTTGACCAATGAAATGAACATGTTCTGGGCGGGAAACCAATTAGGTTTTAGGATAGATACCAACACGTTTTGTTCACGTGATTGGCATGTTTGCTGAGTGTTTTCATGTTTCATTCAAGGAACTTTCACATGAGTTAGTAGACAGTATGGAGTGCCAACAAATTCAAGTGTTACTCGGTGAGACACGAAGAGTGTTTTTCTTACCCGAACCGAAATCATACAATGATTTAGTGCAAGCAATAGAGGATGTTACAGTTAGTATAACATAACGAGTGTCTGATGCTAACAATCTTTCTGCTTTTCGTATATCTTGAGTACAATGTCCTTTGTAAGATCCTTGAACGGACCTCACTTTCTTTAATTCTTCGGACATTTTAGCCGGTTTTGGCACCAATGTTACAGTTAGTGTAACATAACAAGCTCCAGGTCCTAGATCATGGTGGTTTATTAGCAGGACTCCACAATCGCTCGCGCGTATTGTGACGTAGTTAATTACATAATTATATCATGCATTTCATGACAGAGGAAGAAATTCCAAAAATCAAGTTTATGGCATATGGAATACTGTATGAAAACGATGAGGGAGACTATGTGGTTCTCAAGGACGACGAATTCTGCTTAAGAGTAACAATGTTATCAACTAAAAAAATCACAGGAACCCAAGTTCATAGATTAAAACTGGAAATATTTGAAGGAACATCACCAAGTGTCAAGAAACAAGAATCAGCAGAATACCGGCAACTAAAGAGAAGCCACTCCCAAATCGATGAAACTGAGTCAAAAGAAGAACGACTGCATTTCCAAAAATCAAGAACTTCACTTAATTTATTAGAGACTGGAAATGACCCAGATTGTCGCAGATCAACAAGGACCCTTCCCCTTTTTTTCATCCTCGTTATCAAGTTCTGCCAATGCTGCTGATTTCAGTGAACCTGAACAGCTAAACGAAAGCAAAGCATTCAAGAACGATTTGATTGATCACGAAAAGATGCCACTGGAAAGATACATTCTTTTAACTGAAGAAAAGATGCAAGCAAAAGTAGAAGCGCTGGAGAAACTTCGTGGCGAAGAGACTGACATTAGAAAATGCATTGAAAGAGTGAAATCTAGTCCAGCCGAACGTGTGCCGAAACTGCCATCTTCGGCTGGGACATACTGCTAGAACATGTGAATTTGGAAAATGTCCATCCGTGTTTCAATGTGGAGGAAAAATTTCATGGCGGAGAATTAAACGGTGTAAAGGACATCAGAAGTCAAATAAAAAAAAATGAAATTGAACTCAATAAATTGAGAGCCGAACTTGAAAACAAAAAAAGAGCAGTAGATACAATTAAAGATAATGCTTCAATCAGAATCGAAAACGATATTTTTATCTTATAAACAGTCAACATAAAAACTGGAGTCTTCTAAGAAAACACGTCTATATGGTTGAACAGTATTGCAAACAAAATTGCGGAGGCTGAATTCCTGGTAAACACCGAATAGGAGAAATATTTGCAAAGGCATTACGCGCTAATACGGAAACATCAACATATACTACTAGTAACATTGCGCTTGATACGAGCACCTACCCTTAGAGAGCAAAACAAAGTCAGACAAACACTAGTGTTAAATCCCAACTTGAGCGACGTGGAATTGTTTTTCCGTCTTCGACAGATTGTTATAGCTCAGCATGTTCCAAACAAGAAGAAAATGAGTTCAGGTTGGCACTCAAATTACAGCATCAGGAAATGGAATTTCAAAGTACAAATGACTCTAGTTGTGACCTTGAATCATTTGGTGACGCCGAACCCGTTGCTAGTAGTCTGTCGAGTGAATCCGGTGTGAAGCAAGATGAACTCGAACTAGTAGCAGCAGATGCTGCAGCAGCTTTATGAGCACTAATACGAAGATCTAAATAAAAGATCCTAAGAGCTGACTAACTAATGTGTATAGGCGTTTCACACGTATCATTGTTCCCGTATCAATACATAAACAACTTTACTACAGTATGTTCTAGTTATAAAATTACCATGTTGTGTTTGAATAAATAAGCGTTGTGTTTACATAGTGTTTGAGTATTTTTATTTTTAGTCTATTGCAAGAGAACTGAATAATAGCGTCAGTCTGTTATTTCTACAACCCGATTCACTACTGTAATAATCAGTAGAAGATAATTTTTTGGGGGGATTTTGCTTTTCACTACAAACTCAAAGTGTTCTAGCTAGTTTACTGACAGCCATACCAACACATTAAAAAACAATGTAATAACAGTATTAAAGAGAAACAGTTTCCACATTAAAACGTTTTTACTTGATGCAGATATTACTGATCGATTTATCAGTCAATTTCAGTAGTGTTTTTTTTGTTTTTGGGTACCTGCTTCAAGCAGAGTTCAATTCCAATTGATGGCAGAAGATGCGTACGTTTACTAGCATCTGTTCACACGAACAAGTATGAGGTTGATTCGTAAAATCCAGGCATATCCAGAGAAGAAATTTTACTGCAAGCCTCAAATTTACATCAACCATGTCTCTAAGTCGTCCATTCAATAATCCTTTCACTTTATTAAAGTTCAACAGGATTAAGATCTGGTGAATATGATGGTGAGTAGAGTAATTCAATGCCCATTTCGTGAAGCCATTGTTCTAAAATTAAACCACTTTCATAGTGATGAGCTGAGAGATTGTCCATAACAATTATGTCTCCTACCTCCAATGAAGGTCGACCAGTGACTGGATTAACGGACTCTGCGGCTTCCTGAAAGAACTGTAAGAATTGAAGAGTATTTGTCGCACCTTGAATTATGTTGTAATATTCGGGCCCATTAAGAGAGACCAACAGATTAAGTGTTTGATTTGGAGACTCTAGGTTTTCTGACTACTTCGATGCATCTGCTTCCGATCGGGATGTGACCATATGTTCTCGAACCAAGGTCTGGTCGTTTGATTCCCGCCTCGTCGAAAAACTTTATCTTCCTGGCATCTTTTGAACTTAGTTCACGAAAAGCTTGGTATAAAAGAACATTTTCTGGTGTAAATCGTTCGATAGCTACTTTGGTGAGTTTTTTACGTGAGTACATTTGACCACATGGTAAACGACCAGATTTAAGAACTTTTGAAACCGTTGACATACTTATATTGTGACTGCCAAACTGAGAAACAGCTTCGATGATTTCTGCTAAAGAAATAGACGGTGTCTGTAACTTTAAAACTTCTATTAGTTCAAGATCGTTGTCATTGAGCTTACTGCGTCTCATCCCTCCTCGAAGCTTCGGGGCACAAGTGTATTCTTGGCAATATCGTTGCCAAACAGTCTTGATAGTGTTTCCGCTTACAAGAAATTCTTGACCAAAAAAGTTAAAACGGATAATTTTTTGGTAGGAAACCTGTGCGTTGATCGCCTCCTTCTTTCAATATCCGATTGATTATTAATTGCTTAATAATATTCTTCTTGCAGCGGCTTTCCAGAGCAATAACTCCCTCCAAACTTATTTACTTTAAAGATCTCCATATTCGAAACTAACAAACGTTCAGTATATGAGATAAAAACATACCAATCACGTGAACAACACGTGTTGGTATCTATCCTAAAACCTGATTGGTTTCCCACCCAGAACATGTTCATTTCATTGGTCAAAGTCAAAGTTTAACCGACAAAGTGTGGCGTTTCAAACGTAAACAAACACGAAAATTGTTTTGTGCTTAATGCTTGAACGAAAATGGTAGTAAACACTTTCTTCACCATCTAATCTTAAATATATTTTTTTCTTCAATTTCAGACACGTTCTCGGATAGTGCTGAGCGCAGCATACCATTGTTTTCACGATGCAATTTGTCGAGTTCCATTTTTGCACTCTTTATTGATTTGAGATGTACTAGGCAAGTCACCAGGATGAACAACTCCTTCTAAAAGTAATCAATCTCTTATTTCCTTTCCTTATGTTGAGGGTTTCACACGTTTTTGGACTTCAATATAATCCAGTGTATCATTAGAGATTTTAGGTGTAGGAAATTCGAAACACTTACAGAAGGTGTCTCCTAAATCCATGTTGACTTTCAACCGGCGAGACGTGGGCAGGGAAATCACACATCAAAAATGTCAAAATTATGTCAAAAATCCGTCAAAAATCTTTCTGGGTGACTACGGTAGTGCATGTCGCACTGTAATCCGTGAAACACATACTACCAATTACTACTAAATAGTGCTGATTAGACAATTGGAAATAATGGAATCGCCATAATTCAGGAGCAGCACTATTTTGTGTTATTTATATTTCACAGATTAAGTGTGTGCACTCTATCATTACTCTTTACTAAATAAATTACTAAAAACATCCATATTATTATTTTCTAAAACATAAAGTATTAAAAACAAAAAATATTTGTTAATAATTATTCATGTGCTTTGCAAACTTTGATAGCCATGAGAACAGCTGTTCTCACACTTCCGTATTGACATTCTGTAAATTAAAGGAAATATATTTATATAATTAGAAATACTATTTATCTATAAATTACAATTACATGTTACATTCACAAATACTGCAATCGAATATATTATATCACATACAATTTGATCTTTACACCTAAGTTTGTAATGCAGTCACACTTTCATAGTTGTGCTTAAATGACTCAAAAATACATAAATAAAATGATAAAATAAATAAATAAATAAATAAATAAATAAATCCATCAAAATCAATGAATAGTTCAGGGTTCATGCTACATTTTCATCACAAAATTCAAGGACTTTTCAAGCACTTTTCAAGCACAAAAGTTTTTCGTGAAGCGCCCAGAAAAATAGTAAATATTGATTCAATGGCCAAATAAACATCATGTAAAGCATGCGTGCGCAGCTAGCATAACACAGGAACCCCAAAGTTACAATGCACGTCAGGGAAAAAAGCCTTGTGCAAGTAAACAGAAACTCTTCAATAAATTTTCATTTTTATTGATTCATTTTGATAGGAAAGTTAGAAATAACAAAGTTTGCATCAAATTCAAGGAGAATTCCTGGATTTTAGAGTTTTTTCCTATTTTCAAGGGCTTTCCAGCTAGTGCACTTGAAAACGTGTTTTCAATTCTAGGGCTTTTCAAGGATTTCAAGGAGTAGCACGAACCCTGATAGTTAATAAGTTCAAAACTCAACATATACAACATCAACAAATTTGGTCACGATCCATAAATTTGTTGATGTTTTAGTCAATAAGAACACTGTCTTCTAGTTGGCCTCAAATTAAGAAAATTTTTATATTTATCAGAAACTTGTGAATTGTTTCAGTGTAAATCTCGCCAACATTGGAAATGGAATGTCTAATATCAAGTAGAAGGAAAAAGAGTTCAACAAGGTACCACAGCTAAACCAATATTAACCATTAGTCAAAACATATCATTTGTTGTAGATTTTACAATGTTCAAAGATATCAAAATATATTGTTCAAGTTCAAGTTCAAGATTATTTGCCATTTTGTACAAATATCAATACATTACAATATATTTAGAATTCAAAATTACAATAAAAGGTGACTTGGCTGAAACCACTAGGCTTATAAAGTGCCACAGAACGAGAAAAACAAAAGGGAGTTGACAACAGTCAAGAGATGAACAACCACCGTCACAGCATAAGTTTATTTTAAATGACCTTGGAGCAAACTATTCTATGAGCATTTCATCGTTTATTAATCATAAAGGATTTCTATTTTAACTACTCTATAAACATTTCATAGTTTATTGATCATCAGTCATTAATTTATTTTTTCTTGTCTTGACATCCAGATGTGCCAGCATTGTTTGAGGATGTGTCACCCTGGTCTTTCCTCCTTTTGTAACATGTTGCTCTGGGGTGACCATACTGCTGACAATAGAAACAGTGAATAGAGCTATAAGGGGCTGGAGCAGCATCCCTTCTTGACACGCTAGCATTCTTTCCTTGACGTCTCCAGTTGTTTTTCTTGACTTTTGCGACAATATCTGAGATTCGTTCCTGATCTTTATCGCCCAACAAGGGGAGAAGAAATTTCCGGAACTGAGTATCCGAACTACCATGCAGCTTCAATCTGAGCATTTCGTAGGTTAGCCTGTAACAATTGGCCTTCTCGTGCTTACTATCTTGTGCAGCATTTTCAATTGCCTCCAAGAGGTCCATGGCTTCGAAACGAGAAAATTCTGCTATGGGGCAGGGACAGAGATTTCGAACTTTCAACAACAAACTTTCCAAACACGATGTCGTCAAAGACTCCACTTTATTTTTCAACTTGTCGTGGTTTGCCTTCAGTGTATAAAACAAACAACACAGTCTATCAACTCGACTGACAATAAATGTTATACTCCCAAATCATTGCACAAAAAATACAGTTGCAAACTAAATTCCAAGCCGTAAACAATAATTACACTAAACCCTTATAAGTGATCATTCAAAAGTCTCATGCAGCAAGGATCATTCGACCCCAATAAAGAATCATCAACTTAATTTTAAGCTTCAAATAATAATTGCTGGAAACATTCCTTATCGATCACCAAACAATGCTTTACCACAGGGCACGACAACTAGGAACTAGCTGTGCAATCCAAATAATAATTACTCGGGCTACCTGTGGTAGCTCGAGTTTAGGTTTACCTTTTCGGTCTATTAATCTATCTATCTATCTATCTATCTATCTATCAACGTCGCAAATGGGCAAATTACCCAGAAGCCTTTGGGGTACGCTGTTGACCACGAGGCTTCCTGTGGTCACGAGAGATTGAGAACAAAATGGCGGACGCTATCAATCGGAATTTTTTTCGAACTATTGGCTTTTAATCTCAAGATACTTTGCTTTAATCGTTAATATCGAATTCTTGAATTTAGTGATGACCTTCTTACCAGCTGTTGTAATCAACTTATAATGTATTGATCGTCCAAGAACACGATACAGATCGATTTGCGGCAGCGAACTTCACTTGAGGACAGACATGTAAGACACGGAGATATTGTCTTTAATAGATCAGTAGTTTGTTTAAAATAATATTTCACTACTGCTTGCACCTAATATTTGCTTACATGGTGTCTAGTCTGTCTACAGTCATGCTATTCCTGAGAGCCGTGTTAAAAACGAACTAATTAATAACTAACAATGTCTACAATGTTTGTTTCTTTCTAGTTAAAACTAGAATGACTAGGACCGGAGATTCTTGCCTTTGCGTAATAAGGTGACTAGGGTGTATTCAATAATTAAGCCAGGAAACAGGAATTAGTAAATGGTGCAAAATTACACCAAATAAACAATGGAAAACAAATGATTTTTTTATTATTAACTTATAAATATTTAGTGTAAATATCTGTATTTTGTACAATGTCATTTTTATATTGAATGCACTTTATTGTCAATCATGCTCAATGTTAGCAGATAAAAATATAGTGATGGATAATCATGGAAATGATAGTAATGTTTATGAGACCTTATATTAGCAACAGTTGAAGAATAATTTTAGAATACATGTACAAAATGATATTTTCAATCAATGAAAAGTGATACTCAACCACAAATTAGTGTACAAGCTTTGTGCAACCATGTTCACAGAAACAAGATAAAGTGGAATGAATTGAAGATATTACTGTATGTAGTAGTATCAGATTGATGTGCATGGAGGAGCTATATATGGTATCAGTAATGAGCATATATTGTATGACATTACACTTCTTCAAATAAAGCATCAGCAACTGACTACTGCTATAATCATTGATCTGCTCCATATTAAAAACATGGTAATATGTGTATCGAAAAGTTGTGTTAAGAAACTGAAATGATTTTATAGAAAGGTAACTGTGGTACTTTTAGAATCTACCAATGTGACAACGGCAATATCAAAATCATTTTAACTTGGATATCGAAACAGTCTGCCACAGTTTGTAAGTTTTGTTTCCATAAATCAAAGTAAAAAAGTACACAAAATAAAGCAGACTGCATGTATACTGTATATGTCTGGCATGATAAAAAGACCAGCAGTATGTTAATAACCACATGATTTGGTACAATTATGTACAAACTACTTTCTCTCCAATATAATTTGTGTTCTACTCTGGGAGTACTTGTCATGCATTTTTGCAATCAAAAGACACTGACAAGTCAAACTGGTTTCCATCAACTTCTGTTCTCCATTTCTCCCCAAGTACTATACACAGGTGTAGCCCGAGTGAACGCCTATTAGGCGTCTAGTTAACCTTAAGGATCATTTCCTAAAAGAAAACAATAATCATACACTACGTGTGACAAACTCTAGATAATGATCACTACAACTGCTATAACACTCATTAGTAATCTTCAAACGGTCCCTTATCGCAAGAACCAGTTCACCAAGCGAACAATCAAAACAGTTCTGACTTCCAAATAATAGTTATTGCAAACACTCATTAGGGATCTTCAAACGGTCCCTTGCCGCAAGAATCATTTCACTAAGAGAAAAACTGTAACAATTCTGAGTTTCAAACAATAGTCATTGCAAACACTCATTAGTGATCTTCAAACGGTCCCTTGCCGCAAGAATCATTTCATTAAGAGAAAAGCTGTAACAATTCTGAGTCTCAAACAATAGTCATTGCAAACACTCATTAGTGATCTTCAAACGGACCCTTGCCGCAAGAATCATTTCACTAAGAGAAAAGCTGTAACGCGATACTGAGTCTCAAACAATAGTCATTGCAAACACTCATTAGGGATCTTCAAACGGTCCCTTGCCACAAGAATCATTTCACTAAGAGAAAAGCTGTAACGCAATTCTGAGTCTCAAACAATAGTCATTGCAAACACTCATTAGTGATCTTCAAATGGTCCCTTGCCACAAGAATCATTTCACTAAGAGAAAAGCTGTAACGCGATTCTGAGTCTCAAACGACAGTCATTGCAAACACTCATTAGTGATCTTCAAACGGTCCCTTGCCGCAAGAATCATTTCACTAAGAGAAAAGCTGTAACGCGATTCTGAGTCTCAAACAACAGTCATTGCAAACACTCATTAGTGATCTTCAAATGGTCCCTTGTTGCAAGAATCATTTCACTAAGAGAAAAGCTGTAACGATTCTGATTTCAAACAATAGTTGTTGCAAACACTCATTAGTGATCTTCAAAACGGTCCCTTGCCGCAAGAATCATTTCACCAAGAAAATAACTATAAACAATTGCGAAAAAACTACTAAACTAGTAATTTAAGCAAAGCGGACGCACTTTGGAACAGTAAATATAAATGAGCCACCGCCCTAATAACGAGCTTGGTGAAACATTAACACACATTAAGTAGTTGACTACACCCTTCTCCCAGAAATTTCCATGGCCATACAAGCAGCCAGAGTTTACTCCATTAAGTGATTTTGATAAAACAACCTTTAGAACCTATAAGTAAGAAGTAATAACCTCTAAGTTTTCAGCTCCCAACTGTTGTGGCTGTAGTGGTGCTGCTGGTGCTGGTGCTGGTTGTGCTGGTCCTGGTTGTGCTGGCTGTGCTGGCGCTGGTTGAACTTGAGCCAACTGTACTGGCATTTGTGGATTAGCCATTCTGAAACTGGACTATCTTCTCTTCTCCTTCGACGTGAAATTCGTGGAAAAACAAAACAAAGTTATCAATTTCTGCTCCTGGCGCTCAATCAAGTTTAGAGGGAAGAATGCAGCGAGAGCCGTCTATTTATCCTTCTTTATTCTCCCTAGGGACCAGTGACTGGACGGGAATCCGTTCAGGGACGGCGGAGCAGTTTTAAAAGTGGGGGGGCTAGTGTTGGTCACAGATTTACGAGCGCCGAAGGCGCGAGTCTCTAGGGGGGTCCGGGGGCATGCCCCCCCGGGAAATTTTGAAATTGAGAACGCCAGAGATGCGATTTCCAGCATTTTGAGTGACTTTGACAATGATTTTTTGGACATTTTTTATTCTATTTTTGCTAAGTTAATACCTTTAAGATACAGGGTTGAACAACGTGGCAGAACAAAAAGTCCTCCCTTTTCATCATTTATTATAGTTCTTCCAATGCTAGCTGTAATTTGAAATTTTGACTTAAAATTTCTGTTAAATTTCTTCATGAGAAAAGTTCTTTTAATTAAAGTTAGATCTCTAGATCCTTGATACTTATGTTCTTATATGACAAACAAACGTCTGGAATATATGGAAACAGTCAAGAACACTGATAACTTTTACTAACTTAAGTTTTGTTCATTCTCAATCGCAAAGTTAATTAAAATTGTCCACAGTGAATGCTCCAAAATTTATGTTTCTCTTGTCATTAAGTGCAACGAAAGCATTTGCAACAGATACAAGGGAAATGCTATCGAGTCTAATCTTGTGGGTATTTAGGATAGCTAGATTTGAAAAACGTGCTTGCTGCATCCTTGAACGAAGCCAGGTTTTTACTCTTCTAGCGTAGAAAAAGAACGTTCACCTGAAGAACTTGTGGATTCACGTGTATCAACTGGCAGATTCTAATTACATGGTTATAAAATGTCTTTCATGTTCGCTGAGAGACTTAACAGCGCTTAAGATGTCATCAAACAACTCCACCTCCATATTAAGTCTTGATATTATCACTTTGAATGTGCTTAACTGAGCTTCTAATGTTGCAGACACACATCTCCACTAAAATGTGATGACAATTCATCCATTTCCTTTGCTATGTCATTTCCATGAGCTGCATTGACAAGTAGACTTTCCAAATTCTTGTAAACAAGAAACGCTGGCTGTTTGAACCGTTTCTTTAATAGCAGACATTAAGCAATCTAGTGCTTCAAAGAATATTGCACGATAATAGTCCCGAAGTGGTGCTTGGATATTGTGGCTCACCTGAACCCATTTCGTAGCGTGTTGGGGGCCGTCGTTTTCTTGGCAACTTCGGCTCTGAGAGTGACTGATGTTCTTTTGCCTTTATTAGAATAACGTCGTAAAATGAATTAAAAGATTAATCATTCCTAATGCTTTCCAACGTTGAAAGAAGTTAGAGAGGCACGTTCTGCCCTGTGGTTGCTGAAATCCGCTTGGCTTGCAACGATTTCGAAAGATTATCAGTGTGCGCAAAAAGGTGTTGGCTTATATGAAGACCAAAGAAATAATGGAATGTTTTCATCTGTGCTTGACATCCCAGAATTCGGGCCCGGGTATCAGTGTCAATTTTGCTTTCAAGACATGTATCCCATACCTTGAAGAGTGATGCATAGTTATCGAGAATGCGTTTGTAACATGTAGCCTTCACTGTCCATCTTGTCGGGCAAAACTTAACTATACCAGGTATTTCGTCTTCCTAATTGCAACTCTCTCCTTCTATGTTGTCCTTCACTTCGCCTAGCAAATGTTCGTGCTTGGGTGAATACTTGATAAGAGTTATCAGTTCCTTTGAGGTATCCATCGTGTCAGATAGGGCTTTACAAGATCTTACTGCATCCTTCACACCCAAGCTTAATGAATGTCCGTGACAATGTGTTGGATAGGCTTTTGGTTGCAGTTTCTGAATTCTTGTTGCAACACCTGTCTTTGCTCCCAG